>OZ038485.1:107030508-107058008 GCA_964036315.1 Acanthosepion esculentum | reverse complement strand
TTATGTGCCATGTCCCTTCAGGACGTAAGTGACCATGGCCCTCTACATCTTCCTCTCCCGTGTAGCTCTAAATAAGTTTTGTCTTTTAGTTATTTCTCCCAAACCCTGTTCTGCTATCCATTTGCTCAAGCCCATCAAGTATGTTACACACTGCTTTCCTCTGTCCCTCTTTCTGTCGATCTGTTCCGTGAGTATCAAATTTTCCAAGCCCTCCTTCCTTATTACATGCCCCCAGAAATTTCAACTGCTTCTTCTTGATGTTAAGTATGTTTCCTTTTTGTTTCCATTCTCTCCATAACCTTGTTGTTGCTCACAAGTTCAGCCCATGCTATTCGCAGCATCTTTCTGAAGAAGCACATTTCAGTTACATATACATAAATATATACATCTGAGTGGTTAGGAAATTAATGCTTCAAGCATGAGACCTGGGTTCAAATCTCACCAAGGTCGATTTTTCAAAGAAATAATAATATATTATAATTTATAATATCAGCCTGGAGACAATCTCAGTGCATAGCACAATTGGGAAGTTCCTGAAAAATCATATCAAAGGATAACTCAAGCCTTATGATTGAAAATGATTTTGGTTGACTGGTTTTGATTAGCAAACTGTTATGGGTTATTTTGTGCCAAAATCTAAATGTCTTTTTTTTTTTAAGTGGGGGGGGGGGGTAATAATGCTTTTAGTGATACAAGACTTATTAACCCATGTCTGGGAGAGATGTTGTTTCATACCTTTCCTAAGGGTATTTGCACTTAAGAGAATATAACAAATCCAACTGGAATTGGAACTCTGCTCTTTGATTAACAATTCCAAGCCATTATTCATTTACCCCACCCACACATCCAAGCTTACAGAACCTGGTATTTCCAAACAGTCACCCATTTATGCACTGACCAGGTTGATGTTGCTTAACTTTGGTGATCATACGAGAACCAGTGTTTCAACATGATGTGGCCATAAGCCAGATTGAAAATGATCAGACAAATTGTTTGGAAGCCATTGATGTTTAAGTGAGCATTAAGTTTCAAGTCATTGTAAGGGTTTGCGTGTACTAGCCTTGTTCAACTACTGATCATTATACACTCTCTCCCAGTAACTGTAAGATTTGTTCAGTATAGTTTAAGTATAAACCACAGGCTGGTTCTGTAGGTGTTGAAAAATGTACCTGAACATGGAATAATAAGCCACTCTAAAAGATGGGTGTACATGGAAACAAGCCAGCCATTATATATATATATATGTGTGTGTGTGTGCAAAAAGAAAACCTTATTTTAACCAAATCTATCATCTCATATTGAACTCAGTTCTCTTCTATTTTATTGACTTCATGCAAGTTCCTAAATAATCTTTTTGCTTACATCTTCTGACTCACACACTGTAAAAAGAAACTAATAGTAGCCATGTTGGCTTCAGACCTGTCTTTTTTGTTCTATTCTTTTTGCATCTTTCAATTTGAGGCACAAAGCAAATGTGCATCAGATAACCATTAATTACAATATCAATCTATATCTTCCTTTTATAGACATGAAGAACAATGAAGAACACAACAAAATAATTTCAAGTAAAATTAAGCATAATTATTGTAGTAGAACCTGATATTCCCAAGTGGTCACCCATCTTACTGACTAGGTTCAACATTGCTCAACTTTGGTGATCAGACAAGAACTGGTGTTTCAACATGATATGGCCAGGATCAGAATTACCTGATAGAGCTAAATCTCAGTGACACTTTTGTCTCCTTGTCATTATGGGGTCATGATAGATCAAAAGGACAGTTCCAGGTGAGGACAATCATGCTGAAATATAACATTCACTAGTGGATTGGCATTGGAAATGAATTGTTCATGTTGAGTAGCATTAGTCGCAGGCAACAACATTGTTTATATTGAAGGTAATGCATCCTGGAGGACAAGCTCCTAATAAGTTACAGGCAAGCATTGTGGTTTAAATACAAGTGTTACTGCCTGCCATCTAATACCATTCCTACTAACCACTGCTATGAGGTTTATAAAGGATGGTCGGCAAGTGGAAATTTCATAGCTATGCAAAACATTTCTCAAATGACATGAATATAGTACCTTTGTTAACATGTATAAATGTGATCGTGCAAAAGATAGCAATTAATTGGCTGAATAACAGGACCACTGTTTAAAATGTCATAGTGTAAACATTTTATTTCAATTCTCATTTTAATTTAATTTTAGTAATGAGTTTGTTATTTATATATATGATAAAAAAAAACAATACATTCATATTACTACTGCTGCAAAAACAGCTTCAGGACTTACATCAAATGATGACCCTTGAGGCAGGCATGGTCTCAGGGCTGATGTAATATTACTATTAACTTAGGGAATGCAGCAATACCTGTTTTTTTTTTTGCATTTACCACAAGCCTCTGCTTGATCTTGAAGTCCATAAACACAAGACTCACTCTCACCCCAATCAAATGTATTATTTTTTTTTAAATGTGATGTCCTTTAGGAACACAGGCACTCTGCAGATTCTTTTTCTTATCTGCAAATTGCCATTACATTTTCAAGAAAGTAGTGTGATTTACTAATTTGGTTCTCCATGGTTTTGAATTCAGCACAATCCTTCTCCTAAACTGGCTACCAACCAAGGGTAGAGGGCCTGGCTATTTATCTTATAGCCGAGGAGAAATAAATGGAATTGAGCCTTTCTCAAGGTCATTTGTACACAGGTGAACATAAAAAACAAGGTTAGAATTTGAACTCTGACTGCCACCTCTATTTTCTGTACTGATAACCAGTACACTACCTACACATCCGAGCTCTGATTAGTTGATCATTAAATAAAAATATTATAATGAATAATCATTGAAATGTTTAAATGAACATCAAATCTGCACGAGTGAATATTTAAATTGTTCGGACTATCATCCTTATCTTTGCTGCCATATTTAACACGTTTCAGCGGTTGTATGCTCCAGCCTTCTTCAGGTGGTTGGAATATTTATTTTGCTCGCAGGGGTAGACTGTTCTAGTTCCACGTGCCATGTCTAACTGATGTCAGTTATCAGTTATCTTCTGTTAATTCCCCTTTCCAAGTTCTCAACCACCTTAATCAGGTATTGAACTCACACTCTTTGAGTCCTGTCACTGGATCTAACTAACACTTTTATCACTGTGCCATGTGTCCTTAGGTTCAGTTCGACATTCCAACCACCTGAAGAAGGTTGGAGTGTACAATGGCCAAAATGTTGTGATAAATATGGCAACAAAAATGAGGATGATAGTCCAAACAATGTAAATAGTGTACATAATACCTCATCTAAGAAATATAGACAGATAGTGAATATTTAAGTCATCAAAAAAAAACTTTTGGAGGTAACCTTGACAGTAAAGCTGTGTCCCATCGGAAGATAGATGATCATGGCTCTCCACAATATCCTGTCCTTTGTAGCTCTTCATAAATTTTGTCTTTTTGCCATCTCTCCTAAACCTTGCTCTGCTATCCATTTATTCACGCTTGCTAGGTAAGTTATGCATTGTTTTACTCTGTCCTTACCTTCAGTATGTCCTGTGAGTATCAAATTTTTCAAGCCCTCTTTCCTCATTAAGTGCCCTAGAAATCTCTTCTTGATGTTAAGTATAAGTGCCCTTTTTGTTTTCATTTTCTTTAAAACTTTATCGTTGCTCATATGGTATTCTTGACATCCTTCTGTAGAATCACATTTCTGTTACTTCAAGTCTCTTCACCTTTGAGCAGATCGTCTGTTATGCACTGCCATATAGGAGGACTGATATTACATAATAGTTCAGTACTCTTACCTTTGTTTCTAACAAAGTTTTCCTGTTTCTTAATACTTTGCTTAGCTTTTGAAAGACATCTTTCGTTATCCCATTGCGCCTTCAGATTTCCATGTGGCACTTCCCAGCTATTAACTAATTAGTGTTGAGGCTGAAATTAGTAATCTTTACTTATCTCATTAGCACTTTTGCTGACACCCAAAATATCAACCCACTATTGGGGAGACAAGAAATGGATTGAAGCCTTTCCCAAAGGCATTTGGGCAAAAGTGTAGGCCAGAATTTGAACTCAGCCCACAACTTCCACTCTCCGGGCTAATAACTGTTATGGTAACCTAACAGAGGAATATTTCACTTTACAAAAATAGCATTTATTCATTTCAGATTTCTTGAATACTGAACAAAAATGGATTCAAATTTTGCTCATTTACTACACACCATAAGTAAACAAATCTAATCTATTTTTATACAGCTATGTTCAGAACATGGTGTTCCAACCAGGAGACCAAGGTATGAATCTCACCAGAGTTGATTTGTCAAGGAGATGACTTTTTTTTGTTAATATCAGCCTGTGGAGATGATCCCGTGTGCGCCACAATTAGGAAATGTCTGAAAATCATGCCAGGGTTTGATCCAAGCCTTGGGAGTGAAAATGGTGTAGAGAGAACTGTTTGGAAGCCATAAATGGTTGCACTAACACAAAGTTACAAGTCATTGTGCCCAAGGGTTTGAGTGTACTGGCCTTGGTCAACTATGCAAATGCCCTTGGGAAAGGTATGAATCCACCTTTTCTCCCAGCTATGGGTTAATTAGTACAACTTGTATCAGTAAAACATTATTATCTTTAAAAATCTAAAAATATTTTCTGGATTTGAATAGCCTGCAAAACATTGAGAAGCCATAAGAAAAAACAAAAAAAACAAATGAATCAATCTTACTATCTAATATACTGACAAGCAGATGCCATTTCTGCAAGACCCTATGTTAGGAAGATAAGTTTGAACAATCTTTTTTTTTTTTACTTGTTTACTAAATTTTAGCTTATAAAAATAAATGCAGATAAGTCAAAGAGGAAAAACTACTGAACTACATGTTTTGCCTCTTTTACTAAGCATCCTGAGGCTGGAATGAGAGACAAACATGTGTTATTAGTATGTTTTATTCAGCAAATTAAGTATAGTTATTACAGAGTTATGGGTTAAATAACAAGACAGACAAAGTCCTATAGCCTTGGTTGTCAACCAGTCTATCGTAGAAAGTAATGGTAACCTACTGCAGGAATTCTTCTGCCAAGGCAGTCATGAATCATAATGAGACATGATCACCTAAGCTTACACCACACATGGCAGCAAAGGAAAGATTATCAAGGGACATGGGTTGGTTTCATGTTTCTTAGAAACGTTTTTTATATAAGGATGTTGGAAAAACAATATATAAATTTTTATATATCAAGAACAATTTTATTTTGAAAAAACTGTGACAAAGTGAAAACAGTTTTCATGTAATGTGTTTTGTCCTTTAGAACTTCACTGGACCAAAGTGATGTTTATGTTAATGCAACTACACATGCACACAAAGTAGAGGGGACACTAAGAATTTTAAATTTAGATTCACTAAAAAAAAATAGCATAAATGATTAAAAAATGCCTCAGACTAAATAAAAACAAAGTTTTATCATCAAAATCTTTATGATATTATTAAGAAGAAAAATGAAAGGATTTTCTTATTAAATTTAATTTTTTTGTCCATTTTAAAAATTTTGTTTTTCTTACATCAGCATGACCATAAATTAGTATGGTAAATTTTTTTATCTTTTTACAAGGAAAAAAAATACATCAATTTGGAAATTCTTGCAAAAATCAGATGTCAGATTTCAATGAAACTTTCAGGACTTATTCACAAATGTATGATATTATTTCTTAAACATTTCTTTCTTTAGAAAGTCTTAATAAAAGTCTTTTTTTATTTTACATTTGTTACCCTCCACTTATTTAATTTTATGAAATATCAAGTAATTGATTTTTGTACCAATTAATGTTTATATTAGTTATAAGGACAAGTCCTTGGAGAAGTTAAATCATCAAATTCTTTTGACAAAAAGGACCCCTCTCCCCTGTTACAGAAAATCTACTGAACTGTAAGATAAAAAAAGCAATAAAATTAAGACATGATTTAATTAGAAAAGCTTTTAATTACTTTTATGAATAAGATATATTATGAACACTATTGTCTTTTTTTTCAATGACTAATGAATTGTTACAAAAATTGTTTTCATTTTTTTTCATTTTAATTATAAAAATTTATAAAGTTTTCAATCTTTTAGAATTCTATATTAATTTGTAATGGTTAGATGATATTGCTATTAAGTAAAAACTATATTTACTAATCATAAATGCGAAATACAGCAAACCTCAGTATTTTAAAAAGAATTTTGAATTTTATTTTGTGCATGTAAAATATGCCAATTTCTGTAAATACAGACATCCATACATGACATTATCGGAAAATAAAAGCGGTAACTAAAGCAAGTTTAAAATTTATTGGTAATTTTCTAACATTTTCTCAACAAGTGTTTTTGTAAGACTATAAAGCCAAAGTAACTAAAATTTAATAAGATATTAGATTACTTTGAATATTTTCATAAATTTTTAAGATTACTGGGTATTTAAAAATTTATATATAAAAAAGGCATTCATGTTGTACTTGTGAAGTAATTTTTAGTTATGGGCAGTTTACTTAAAAATGCCAAATATAAGCTATCAATAAATGTGTCAATACCTCATAAAAACACCCACCCTGTCTTAAAAAAATACTTTTTTGCAATATTTTAAACTAAAAGTAAGTAATATTTGTTTTAATTCAGATTAATTAAACTTTAAATCAGTTAATCTTCCTCAAATAAAGTTTCAGAAAAGTATAATTTATTCTTGAAAGATTTTTTAATAAAGAGAATTATGTTGTGTTGACAAATTTGTCAACATGGCCGATTTTAGTGATTTCAAAAAAATTCCAATCAATTTAAATTCTTTTGTAATACATCATAGTATTTTCTTTTTTTCTTTTTAATCAATTCATCCCAAGCAAGGCAATAATTCCACTAAGATGCAAGAGCTACTAGGTAATAAAAGAGAATTAAAAGCATTTAGAGGGAAACCTAATCCCGATTTGTACTCATTGGAAATATTAAATTTAATCTATTAGCTTGGAATTAAAATTAAAATTACAGATTTTCATTTTCAAAATGCATTTAAACGTAAGGTATCACTTTTTTTTGGCAGTACCTAGTTTTGGGCATATAGTCAATCCAATTTCAATTAAGTTCTTTTTTCTTTTTGTTTATGTTTTCATCACTTTTGTTATTAAATATCCCACATTATTGTGATATTAGGATGTATTTGAGAGAGGCTCTCATTTCCTCTTTAACGCACAGAAATCTTTTATTTTTTAATCTAAATGGCAGCAAAACAAGAAAATCACAACTGATATAAAGTGGAAAAAATATTTAAAGTGTTTTTTTTTTTTTAGCTAGCGAAGGATATGCTTATGTAAACCCAAAATGTGTCATGGGGTAACTCTTCTTCATGCTTGATTATAAGTTTGCAATCACTGGACAAAGAAACTAATATGTCTTATTCCAAATATTGGATAAAATTGTTCATTTTATTTTATTTTTTTTTGTAGTGCACATAAGTGCCAGAAAGGCAATGTTACACTTTTATTTTACTCACACTTAGAAAATTCAACAATATTTTTAATCTTAAAGTTGATATCTCAGTGGTATTTTTTTAAACTTCATCATAGTATTTTAATTTTTGATAAAACGAAAAAATCTTTTAAAATGATAAATTTTTCACCCAATAAAACTGCAGTAAATTAACCTACATAATTTCACAGGGTCCTGTCTTAGTCAGACAACATCTAAATTTGTTTTTTTACTCATGTCTAGAACTGAGATGACTTATTTAAAAAGCCAGCAAGCAAATAAGCAATCATTCAACACTTAGTGCAGGATGTTTTTTTTTTCGGGTTTTACTATATTTTTCCATTGTTAATTTTTTAAAACCTAAAAAATCAGTTATTTTTTTTTTTAATTTTAAATTTTTATTTATTAGTGAATATATATTCAGTAATAAATAAAAAAAATTTTTAATTATTTTTTATTTTGCATAAATATTTTTAGTTCAGTCATTGAATTAATATGCGTACAGTACAACACGCATATATAGACAATTTACAAATTGAAACTGAAATGAACATCTGTGTCGACAGGCCTAACCTTTTGGGTAACAGGAAAAGAAATATGCGGCCTTTTCAAGTGATTTTTTTATAACTTCTGTTTAAAAAACGGAATATGTTTTGTATACTAAATGTTTGTCCATTTAAAATACTACAACTTAGATTCGAAATTTGAGCATTTTGCAGTCAACAAAGAGACGGGGTACCGAACTTAATAAAGCTCTTTTATAGTAAATAAAAGGTCTTTGCTGCTTTGCAGAACAATTATTTCCAAAAATAGCATCTACGCAAAATCAGTTATTAATTTGGAAAAGAAAGAGGCGTTGGTATATGTGTCCATGCTGTCATAAGAGATTCTGTTTATATTTTTTTTTTTTTTTTGCTATCATAAACCGTATGTAGGTGTTGATGGCTAAATTTTGTGATGTCATGTGTAGTGTACGCAAAAAGGTGCAGCACAACAGTTTTTCTTTTTGCATAATAAAGTAATAAAGATCTTATTGTCGTTTGAGAGAGGTCTTAGACTGCATAAAATAAAATAACAATGACTGTTGTTGTTCAAGAAGGTAATTCAAGCAGCCTTGTTTTGAAAAAAAAAAAAAATAATGCTATCAAGCTCTCTCGGCCATGTGTTCCGATGATGCCTCGATAGTCGATTAGCCTTATGGATATTTCTCCCCGTCTCCAAACACATTTTCAAACTCAACAGGTAGACACCACAGACATAAACTGGAATTATAATTTTTTTAAATCATATTTTAAAGAAATAATCAAAATCTCGTTGTTAATAAAGAAAGATATATGGACCATAGATAGCATGTCTGTTTATCTGGGGGCGGTAGAATATGTACTTTTTTGTCGTCGTGTTTTGATCAGGTTTTCAATTTCGTCCCTGATCGCTTCTTTTCCTTCTTTTTTTTTTTCAAATAGTGCAATATGCAAAAAAACTGAAAAACTCACTTTTTAAAAAAATAAATATTTATCGATGTCAATAGCATAAATTTTGAAGACGTCCACAATTATGGAACTAACAACAAAAAAGCCACATAATTACACAGGTATCTCGAAATTAAAAAATAAAATGAAGTGTGTCGTTTTCGTTCATGTAGTTTTGTAGTACAACTAGTTGTACACAGTAGAAATGCCTTGCGTGCACTTATTGGAGCATTTGTTTTTATATATCTTTAAATAAAATTCATTCAAAGCCTCGAGGTGTTTAGCATCAACAAGCAAGATAAATTATTTATTAAATAATTATTTATATTTGAATGTTTCGACCATCACCAAAATAATCCTATGTACACGAGAGACATCATCGTGGTAAATATTTTTAAGTGCTACTATTTTATGCACACAGTAAATAAAATTGCAACTGTTTCACACTAAAATGCAAACACCATAAAGTAACTGTACAAGTATGAATCGAATGCATTGAATCAACAAAACATCAATGATTCCTATAAAAGTATCATTCGAAAAATATATATCGTCATATGGCGAAATTAAAGACAAGACTCAAACTCAAACATTTTTACAACTGCAATCAATACTACTACTACTACTACACCATCGCAATACAATAAATAGCATAGTTAAAGCGTGGGTGATATTATAGTGCATGCATTTACAAGCGTTATCAAAGCAACAGATATTAATGCCATGCCATTTAAAACCCATTTTCTTACCTAGATTGGTTTGCACGGGCCGCAAAGATCCCAGAATTGCTAGGGATGCATCCCCAATATAACAACACTTCTGCGTCGGCCATTGAAACTCAATACGACATTGGTAAGAATTAGTACGCGCGGTGATTCGGTTGATGCACTATTTGCGCGCGAATCACTTCCTTAAGGGGCAACAACTGTGTTACTACTCCCAGTAAAAAAAATAACTTGACTCCTACATTGCTTCGATCATTCTTACTTTTGTTGCAAACGTGTTCTCTTTCAATGTAGCTATATAAAACAGTAACTGTTCGTTTTTTAGCTAATTCATCCGAATAGGTTTCTAGGAAAATGAGTAAACGTGGGCGCACTTCTTTTCACAGGACTGATCTCAACCAAAAGGCTGCCTTGCCTAAAATTCCAGAACAAGAAGGACTTTGGGAAAATATCGGATTACTTTAGTTTAAAATAAAAAAATGCGAAGGAGATAAAGATAGGGAGAATATATGAAACCAGCTAGATTTTAACAATAAATTGGTTAAATGATGCATAACTGGAATCTATTTCTTTATTTGATCACATACAACTTGATTCATGAACATTTTTATGTGTTCTGCCCCTTCTGCACATGGGCGATCATGGCCCTTCACAGCTTCTTATCCTTTATAGCACAAAGTAATATTTATCTCATTACTTTCCCCTCAGTCCCTGTTCTGCCATCCATTTACACAAACTCGTAATGAAAGTTATTTTCTGCTTCCTTTTGTAAGTCTTGTTGTCAATATGTCATTAATGAAAGTTTTCCAAGCCTTCTTTCCTCATTAAGTGTCCCAGAATTTTCAAGTATCTTTTTGTGATTCTAAGTACAAGTGTGCACATTTTCCTAAAATCTTTTTGTTTCTTACATATTTCATCCATGACATTCTCAGCATCCGTCTGTAAAGCCACATCTCTGTTGCTTCAGTTCTCCTCTTCATCTGTGAGTAAAATTGTCCCACATTCATTGTCACAAAGAAGGATTGATATTACAAAGCAGTTCAGCACCCTCTTCTTTATTTCTAATGAAATGTTCCTGTTTCTTAAATTTTTTGTTTAGCTTTTCCCCTTCCCACCCTCAATATTTTTTAATTCATGGTCATCTATAGATAATTGTAACAGAGAATCAGGTCAGCCCAATAAGAGACTCAGAATTGGTTGTGTGTGATGCTGTAAGCACCAGGAGTTGCCTCCCCTTCCACAATGGGTTGTTGAGAGAAGACATTCTACTTACAGTCAATGGTGCTGACTATTTTCATATGAATGATACTGGGCAGGTATTAGCCAATAGTCAGCATTGGTCTGGGACTGGGAGAGCTATATAACACCACTTTATTTTTTCTCAGTAGGGGGGAAGGTTGTAAGTGCTCTCAATATGTGACACCTCAGCAAGATGCAATGGTTAGCAAGCTTGTCTCGCTAGATCAAGTAAAACTAAGTAGTGAGTTCGATCTTCATTGAATGCTCCACACTTTCGGCCTTGTGCCATATCTAAGCTATGCTTAGAAAATCATTGGGCACTTTGACATGGTGTTATGGTTAACAAACTTTTCCTACTAGATCAATTATGACTGAGTAGTGAGTTTAATCATCAATTGGTGCCCCATACTTCCAGCCTTGTACCACATCTAAGCTATGCTTAGAAAATAAAGGATCAACTGAGTTTCCTCCTTGAGTGTCAATCATCCTTAAGAGTCATTCCTCGGTCCAGTGATCTTTCTCAGCCTAGGAGAGTCTTTTATCGGGAATTAGTATAGGGGGTTGTGAAGGATCCACTCCCTGGCAGATACGTTGCACTCATTTTGGTCTTGGGTGCCAGTGGTGGATTACCTTAGCAACCCTGAGTTTTTGCTTACCTGACAATTGGTTTGGAATAGGCTGCCTCTCAATAATGTGGCCTTCAGATGGGGCTTGGAGGATTTTCCAAACTGTCATTGGTGTGACACTGGTTTAGAGGAAACAGCTTCACACGCCTTTTACTATTGGCCTGATGTGCACCCGCTCTAAGACTATGTTGGCGAGTTGACAGCTCGTATCATTCCTAAAAAGCTCATGCTCATTCATCTTGCATGTGACAATGTGTTGCCCTCGTATTCTGGGGTGAAACAGATGGTGTTTCTGTCACTGCTAGTCACAGCTAGAATGGTGATTTGGACGACGCAGATGGAGGAAATCATGCCATGTAGATGATATCTCATCAGGATCTAATCCGATTCTTTGAGCATCAGCTCAAGATGAAGATTAGAACTGATAGAAAGCATTTGGTATCAACAGATTTCAGTGAAAGCTGGGTAACTGTGGTGAGCCTGATTCACGTGAATGAGGCTAGCCTTGATTTTCTTTTTTAGGTCTCCCTAAGTCACAACAGGGTGGTTTCCTGTGGAGCTCCTCAGGTTGAATTGTACGTATGGGGACTAGTTAGGATTTTCATAGAGACAAAGAGGTATTATGGTGGATGTCGTAAGAAAGGTAAGTAAGAATGTATTGTTTTGGTGTTAGGAATATTGTGGTATGTTTGGGTCAGTGTTTGTGGCTAGCTAAGTTTAAAGTTAAGACAGATGAAGACCGTCCTTTTCCCTATTACAAATAAATATCACCCTTCATTGATTAGGTTAGACTATTCTTGTGTACCTAGTTAATGTGAGTAAGTGTCATTCCTGGCCTGTTCCCAGCTTCCTCTTTGGTTATGATCCAAGTCCCCAGTTTCTTTCTGGCCCCTTTTTCATCTCGACTTGGTCATTTTTTTTTTTTCTATGGCCGTATTTATTTTATCCTTCCCTCTCCCTTAGCAAGAGAGCCTCTTGATTTTGTCTGAAGACAGAATACAGCGGCCTCTCTTATGTTTTTGAGGGGTGGATGGGTCCTACTAACATCAGTTATCTTTAGTTCATGTGTTTTGTTATATTTTAATTTGTCTGTGGGTTCATCCCTCCAACCTCATTTCTTACCATTGATAAATTTTTATATATAATTTTATACTCAAAGACATTTTTATGTCATGGGGTGTTTTTCAGGTTCCCTGTGTGTGTGTGTGTGTGTGTGTGTGTGTGCAATATTGTGGTATATGCAGGAATGATTGATGACAGATGAGATTTTGTGATGAATGTGCAAATTGTAATGAATGAACGGATTGTGAATCTGATTAGCTAGGTATAAGATAGTTAATATCAACCGGCCTCAACCCATTCCCCTTTTGGGCTTTGTGCCACAAATGTTGTATTTCATATACAATAAATATTGAGCACTCTCAAAACCAGACAAGACAAACACAATCATTTAACATCTATTGATTGATCGATCGATTTGTTTCTTTACGGTTTATGAACCTTTTGCAAGTTATTTAAAGCTAGAAAAAATTTTAGATTGTAAGTATTTGGGGAGAATAATAATAATCTACTGATACAAGTCTTACTAATTAACCCATAGCTGGGAGGAGAAGAGGTGCATTCATATCTTTCCCTAGGGTATTTGCACAAAAGCGAATGTAATGAACCCGACTGGAATTGGAACTCGGCTCTCTGAGAAAGAAAAAACAAAATTACAATATAAGTTTTATATGACTAAGTTTAGGCATACTGAGGCATTCTGTGAGGATTGAACTCACCTATAATGTTCTACAAAATTTAGCCTAGTGGGACACATCATCATAAGTCTCATGACCCGGTGTGGTTGTAGGGTCTCTGTGCAGCTGAACACCTGACCAGTCCACATCACATATCTGAGTTGAAAGCTAGAGAGGTATTCATTAACACAGTGTGTCTTGGGCAAGTAAACTTGACAGAGATCATCCTTCTTCAAGTCAAACCACAGTCAATGTCCTCCAGCTTGAAGGTATATCTTGGTCACAGACATAGCTGTTGATTCCATCAAAGGAACCCTCCACTGCCCATTGACTTTGGTCTAGGAAGCCCTCCTTCCAGCAATGCTATCGCATTTCCCCTTAGGCAGGTCTTTTGTTTTAATCCTGCTGGGTGCCTAAACCCCTTCCTCATCAGAAAAGCCTGATTGGGTTATTTTCAGTTTGCTGACATCGCTACCAAATGTAACACAAGGCCAGTTTAAAGTGGGTTTAACGGTAATACCATGGAAAAATTGCTCAAGCCCCCTTAGCAATTCTCCTTTTTTGAGAACTCCTCAGGTGCTGGATAATGACCCCAACCTCTTCCCAAAGGAGGAGTACTGACAGGGGAGACAACTCCTTGGGGCTTGTGCTTAATATTTTTAACTTTCCTTGATCAAAGCGAACCAATTAAGTTACTGATGACCCAACCATGTGGCAGGTAACACTGAATTATTAGGTTGGTGTAAAAATGTCGTTTTTTGACTTAAGTTGAACGTCAAAAAACAACATTATTTTTGCACCAACCTAATACATGGCATCATCGGTGACTTGAATTAAAGGTTGTTATTTTAAGCAACAAGTATCCAGTTTGATTACAGTGCTACTAAATTTTGAATTTATAATCTTCACATTAGTAGCTCAAGTCCACCCATCAAAAAGTACTAGTGGAATAGCTGATGGAGATAAATCTATTTACCATTCTAATATAATATTACTATATCCACAATATATTAGGTTGGTGCAAAAATAATGTCATTTTTTTTACATGATCTTGAACGTCAAAAAATGACATTATTTTTACAACAACCTAATAGTAACACTTAGTTCCTGGATGTAAAAAGACAAGGACATGTATATACAGGGTTTGTTTTTGATTTTGTCAACTGCACAATATAGAAAGGTCAGTGGGGCACCATCTGTGTGAAAAAGAGCACCATGATACAATTTACTCTGCCAGAAATTTGGAAACAGCATGCTGTACTGCTTGGTATTTGCACCAGAAGCTCCAATACAAACATTTCAGAGTATTTGGGTGTCAATCTGTGGACAGTGCAGAGGATTAGGAAAGAGTTGGATGAGTCTAATGGGTATTACAAAGGTGTTTAGAATGATCACTAGTGATGGCGATGTTATGCCACCATGCATCTTCCCAGAGGGCCTCAGACTCAACACAGAGGCCTACATCAAGCGAGAGACCATCAAAACTCCTTGTAACACCAAAGATGAACTGAAGGCAAAGATTATGAAAACATTTACCAACTTTAACAAGGAGACCGTGCAGAAGTGTAGCAAGAATTTCTGAAGTTGTCTGGAGGCCATGGTTGAAGCCAATGGCAATTTTATTGAATAAATTTACTGTTTAGTAGTTCAAGATATTTTTGTTTTGGTAAATATATCTGTTAAAATGATACGTCAGTGTTATTTTCATTTTTGTATAATTTTGATAACAATTTATCCATCGCATCATGTATGTTTGAAAGAAAATACTATATTTTCATAAACTGGAATTAGACAATAGCTTGTTCATGCAGCAAACTGGATACATATTAGAAGATATAAAAAAGAAAAGTGAAACAAGGTCTTACTTGTGAGATGACTTGGTCATGCACTGTGTGAGAGTGGTGACTTCAAGGTGAGAGAAAATAGGTTTGGAGCAGATGTGATGTTGCTCTGATGAACTGACTGCAACTGGCCAGGTGATTAACATTTTATGCAACATGGATGCAATAATAGTGCATTCATGCAGCGAAAAAATATACATGTGCAGGTGTGGAAAAAAGAAGTGAATTAAGGTCTTACTTGGTAATTTCAGAGGGTTGTTGTTGTTTCAGTGATTTTGCTTCAGCCATAAAAGGTGAAAGAAAATCATAATATTTTGTAACAAATATCTTTATTATTTGCCTGCTAATGCGTATCCATTAGAATATTTAAAATGTGAAAAGAATTTTATAAACAGTGTAAGTTAACATATTTTTAAAATTTACACAACTTTAAATAAACAAAATTAAAAAATAAATACCAAAAAGTTAAGATAAAGAATACTATTGGCACTAATGGCAATGGTGAAATAAACCATTTCCTTATGAGGAATCATTTGGCATTCATTGACCAAACAATTAGCATTATTGACAGTTGAAATTTGTAAAGTCTTTGTTTTTCAGAAAAATAGGTTTCTCAAGTTCAGTAACTGTTATCATTCTTTCTAGTATTGATTGAGGTTTCCTTCCTAACCTTTTGTTTAAAGTAGTGTGGAATGTCAACATCTTGATTATGTCATTATTTTCTCTTTGCATTACATGTGCTGAACATTTTAGTTGTTGCTGCTGCTGAAAATCTTCATAATGTGGTTTTGTTGTTTGGTAATGTTTTTTAATTGTGATTCTCTAGCACCAATCTTTGAGATCTGATGAAAGCTAGTCTTCTTTCAGACCTACTGGGTTCATTTGCTTTAAGCCATTTTTAATCATTGATTTGAGAAAATAGATGTACACAGATAATAGTTTAGACATTTCTGAATGAGTTAGATGCCATGCATGACATCAATATGAGAGTCTAGATCTGACAAGGCTATTTAAGAACACAACTTAAATTGGTTGTATAGAGATGATAAATTAGACATTCCTGAATGAGTTAGATGCCATGCATGACATTAATATGAGAGTCTAGATCTGACACGGCTATTTAAGAACACAACTTAAATTGGTTGTATAGAGATGATAAATTAGACATTTCTGAATGAGTTAGATGCCATGCATGACATTAATATGAGAGTCTAGATCTGACAAGGCTATTTAAGAACACAACTTAAATTGGTTGTATAGAGATGATAAATTAGACATTTCTGAATGAGTTAGATGCCATGCATGACATTAATATGAGAGTCTAGATCTGACAAGGCTATTTAAGAACACAACTTGAATTGGTTGTATAGAGATGATAAATTAGACATTCCTGAATGAGTTAGATGCCATGCATGACATTAATATGAGAGTCTAGATCTGACAAGGCTATTTAAGAACACAACTTGAATTGGTTGTATAGAGATGATAAATTAGACATTTCTGAATGAGTTAGATGCCATGCATGACATTAATATGAGAGTCTAGATCTGACAAGGCTATTTAAGAACACAACTTGAATTGGTTGTATAGAGATGATAAATTAGACATTCCTGAATGAGTTAGATGCCATGCATGACATTAATATGAGAGTCTAGATCTGACAAGGCTATTTAAGAACACAACTTAAATTGGTTGTATAGAGATGATAATTTAGACATTTCTGAATGAGTTAGATGCCATGCATGACATTAATATGAGAGTCTAGATCTGACAAGGCTATTTAAGAACACAACTTAAATTGGTTGTATAGAGATGATAAATTAGACATTTCTGAATGAGTTAGATGCCATGCATGACATTAATATGAGAGTCTAGATCTGACAAGGCTATTTAAGAACACAACTTAAATTGGTTGTATAGAGATGATAAATTAGACATTCCTGAATGAGTTAGATGCCATGCATGACATTAATATGAGAGTCTAGATCTGACAAGGCTATTTAAGAACACAACTTAAATTGGTTGTATAGAGATGATAAATTAGACATTCCTGAATGAGTTAGATGCCATGCATGACATTAATATGAGAGTCTAGATCTGACAAGGCTATTTAAGAACACAACTTAAATTGGTTGTATAGAGATGATAAATTAGACATTTCTGAATGAGTTAGATGCCATGCATGACATTAATATGAGAGTCTAGATCTGACAAGGCTATTTAAGAACACAACTTGAATTGGTTGTATAGAGATGATAAATTAGACATTTCTGAACGAGTTAGATGCCATGCATGACATTAATATGAGAGTCTAGATCTGACAAGGCTATTTAAGAACACAACTTGAATTGGTTGTATAGAGATGATAAATTAGACATTTCTGAACGAGTTAGATGCCATGCATGACATTAATATGAGAGTCTAGATCTGACAAGGCTATTTAAGAACACAACTTAAATTGGTTGTATAGAGATGATAAATTAGACATTTCTGAATGAGTTAGATGCCATGCATGACATTAATATGAGAGTCTAGATCTGACAAGGCTATTTAAGAACACAACTTGAATTGGTTGTATAGAGATGATAAATTAGACATTCCTGAATGAGTTAGATGCCATGCATGACATTAATATGAGAGTCTAGATCTGACAAGGCTATTTAAGAACACAACTTAAATTGGTTGTATAGAGATGATAAATTAGACATTCCTGAATGAGTTAGATGCCATGCATGACATTAATATGAGAGTCTAGATCTGACAAGGCTATTTAAGAACACAACTTAAATTGGTTGTATAGAGATGATAAATTAGACATTTCTGAATGAGTTAGATGCCATGCATGACATTATTATGAGAGTCTAGATCTGACAAGGCTATTTAAGAACACAACTTAAATTGGTTGTATAGAGATGATAATTTAGACATTTCTGAATGAGTTAGATGCCATGCATGACATTAATATGAGAGTCTAGATCTGACAAGGCTATTTAAGAACACAACTTGAATTGGTTGTATAGAGATGATAAATTAGACATTTCTGAACGAGTTAGATGCCATGCATGACATTAATATGAGAGTCTAGATCTGACAAGGCTATTTAAGAACACAACTTGAATTGGTTGTATAGAGATGATAAATTAGACATTTCTGAACGAGTTAGATGCCATGCATGACATTAATATGAGAGTCTAGATCTGACAAGGCTATTTAAGAACACAACTTAAATTGGTTGTATAGAGATGATAAATTAGACATTTCTGAATGAGTTAGATGCCATGCATGACATTAATATGAGAGTCTAGATCTGACAAGGCTATTTAAGAACACAACTTAAATTGGTTGTATAGAGATGATAATTTAGACATTTCTGAATGAGTTAGATGCCATGCATGACATCAATATGAGAGTCTAGATCTGACACGGCTATTTGAGAACTTGACTCAAATTTTTAAGGTAATGTTATGGCTCTGTAGTAATTTGTGGTGTTGTACAAAACTACTTCCTGCACATCCTACTCTATGTTCAATTTCCTTACTTCCCATACTAAATTTTTATAACTGATCCAGATACTACGGTATTTGATGTGTTTCACCTTTATTAATTCCAAATCCTGAATTTTTAGGATGTATTCGGAGTAGGTGCCATCATTGCATTAATTCCAATTCCAGATCACAGTTTCTGTTTTGGAAAGGATTATTGTTTAAATAAAGTTTTTGGAAACAACTTGGTAGAATATGTTAATATTTTATTTTTGTTTAAGATAATTCTTATCACAACTATAAATATCTGTGCCATCAGCAGATACCCACTCATCCTCAGTACAGTCACCTTGGGAGGGAAAGCAAGAACACTGTTTTCTATTAGTAGATTCATTTGGGATGTGGTATGGAATACTTAAATGACCTATGTCGATCTCTTCACATCTGTACCTATATAGATGGAGATCATAGTCTAGGAAGAGATTAAATAGATTGAAGCTCTCATTTACTACTTGCCGTTCACTTGATAAGGTTTGAAATGTTTCAGTAATAGTCTCCTTTCCAGATATGTACAACTTTGTGTACTGACATAGTTCCTGTATCAGATCTTGACATTCAGCTTGGAAGGTGGTTTCTAATGATGAGAGATGGAAAAAAACATTAAAGCTCAACATTTTCAAACCGTAGTTACAAGTTGTACCATTATTGGTGTGGTTAGCATAAAATTCTATCCATGACATTCTTTGACAATAAGGTCTAATAAAAAATTTTGCCATTTCATGCCACCTACTGTAAGTGACTTTTACTCAATAACAACTTACAATATAAAACAGTTAATTAAATTACTATAATGGGAGTGCTTGGGAGAAAGATTTATTCTCCCATTTATATCCCCCCCTTGTAGGCATTACTATATCTATGATATAATAACACCATATTTCAAGGATGACACAAAATGGCTGAAAGGAAAATGAATGACAAACATGCTTTGTTCTCAGAGAGACTTTTATATTATTATATCCATAATTCATGGATGGAATGGAATGGCTGAAAGGAAAAGGAATGACAAACATGCTTTGTTCTCAGAGAGACTTTTATATTATTATATCCGTAATTCATGGATGGAATGGAATGGCTGAAAGTAAAAGGAATGACAAACATGCTTTGTTCTCAGAGAGACTTTTATATTATTATATCCGTAATTCATGGATGGAATGGAATGGCTGAAAGGAAAAGGAATGACAAACATGCTTTGTTCTCAGAGAGACTTTTATATTATTATATCCGTAATTCATGGATGGAATGGAATGGCTGAAAGGAAAAGGAATGACAAACATGCTTTGTTCTCAGAGAGACTTTTATATTATTATATCCGTAATTCATGGATGGAATGGAATGGCTGAAAGGAAAAGGAATGACAAACATGCTTTGTTCTCAGAGAGACTTTTATATTATTATATCCATAATTAATGGATGGAATGGAATGGCTGAAAGGAAAAGGAATGACAAACATGCTTTGTTCTCAGAGAGACTTTTATATTATTATATCCGTAATTCATGGATGGAATGGAATGGCTGAAAGGAAAAGGAATGACAAACATGCTTTGTTCTCAGAGAGACTTTTATATTATTATATCCATAATTCATGGATGTAATGGAATGGCTGAAAGGAAAAGGAATGACAAACATGCTTTGTTCTCAGAGAGACTTTTATATTATTATATCCGTAATTCATGGATGGAATGGAATGGCTGAAAGGAAAAGGAATGACAAACATGCTTTGTTCTCAGAGAGACTTTTATATTATTATATCCGTAATTCATGGATGGAATGGAATGGCTGAAAGGAAAAGGAATGACAAACATGCTTTGTTCTCAGAGAGACTTTTATATTATTATATCCATAATTCATGGATGGAATGGAATGGTTGAAAGGAAAAGGAATGACAAACATGCTTTGTTCTCAGAGAGACTTTTATATTATTATATCCGTAATTCATGGATGGAATGGAATGGCTGAAAGGAAAAGGAATGACAAACATGCTTTGTTCTCAGAGAGACTTTTATACCACTAAGACATACACAAAAATATATATACATGTATATACGTCCCATGCAGTAAGCAATATGTCATATATATCTACCATAAAAAGATACCATAATAAAGAAGGGCCTGTGATGTGAGATGCTTAACCAATTCAGCATTGATTAGGACCTCTAGTAGTTTCCCCAAATAGAGTTAGAAGGCTGATAGTTGAAAGGATCGGACAGTTTACACGAATTTTTAAAACTGGAACAAAACATGAGGATTTCCAACAAGCAGGAAAGCAAGAAGCAGCAAGGCATTTATTATACAATTTAGAGAGAACAGGAGCCAGTTTGGGATTATTACTGGGATACCATCAGGTCTACATGCTTTGTGGGGATCCAAATTAGAGATGATAGCAGAAACCATAGAAGGGGTTAGATGCATATCACTCAACAGGGATTCAATTCTAAGTGGAAAGTTAGGCAATATTATTCCAGATGATTCAAGAGCAGAGTTTAAGGAGAATTTATGAGTGAAACATTCAGTTTTATCAGCAGAAGATGTTAACATTTCAAAAAGATTGAAGAGGGGATGAATAGAAAACTAAATTCTTATTTAATACACTATTACAGAGCCGCCAGTAATCATGAGAATCAAAGTTGTTAGATGCAATATGGTGCCTCATTCTTTCAGCAAACAGAGACTTAGCTCCTTTGTGGATATGTTTACATTTATTACATGCAGCCATAGAAAGGTGTCTGTTGTGATGAGACCTGTCAAACTGGTATAGCTGGAAATAGTGGTTTCTGTGGGCTATAGCAACAGAATATGCTGGTGTGTACCATGGAGATTATTGAGGTTTCACCTGGTATTTTTGATAGGAATGAAAGCATCTATGCCAGTTTTGACCCAAGAGGAAACCTCTGTTCAACTTGAAAGACAACTGGATGGAATATATACAAATCTAGTTAGAAAAATCTGGAACATCAGTTGGAGATCTCCCATGAAACATTTAACACAATTTACAGAGAATTGAGACCAATCTCACTTAAGCTCAAACAAAAATTATTACAATTTGCTGACCACTGTCACCAAGTAGACAGAGAAATCGTCTCATACTTACTCTGATGGCATCCTTCTGGAAGTGTCTTCTCACGAAAATTGACTTTCCTAGACACCATAACTTGGGACTCAGGGTTAGACATTGGGGATCTGGGTACAGCAATGCAGGACCAAAAAGTGATTGTCAATGGAGTTCCGACCAACCATAGAGAGGTCGAAGTATGATGATGATGATGGTGGTTCTAAATTTATCACTAAAGATTACTACTGAAAAATCAGTTTTCTTGTACTTCTTCATCCAATGTATGTTTCTCTTTGTGTTGTTTACTTTAAGGTGGTCGTTTGGTTACTTTCATGCCTTTAGCCAATGTTCATAACATTCTCCATCTTTTCTCTATTATATTTCCAACCACAACTTCTTCAAATCCACTTTTTTGCTTATTATTTAATTCTTCTCAAATCTCTTTCTGAGATCGAGCTTACAGGCACATCATGTTGAAACACTGGTTTCCGTATGATCACTGACGTTAAGCAAGATTGATCCTGGTCAGTACCTAGAGGAATGACTGCTTGGGAATATCAGGTGCTCTAAGCTTGAATGTACAGCTGGTGTAATGAATAATGGCTTGGAATTGTTAATCAGACCTTGAGAAAAGTATGAATCCACCTCTTCTCTCTCCAGCTATGGGTTAATTAGTAAGACTTGTATCACTAAATCATTATTATTTCAAAAAAAAATTCTTACAATCTAAAAATATTTTCCAGTTGCAAGATCTTCACTTGTAATCACTGTGATAGGACTTCAGCATTTCTTTTTAAAGTCTTATTGGGATTACTCCACTTTATCTTGACTGCTAGGCATTGGTCCATTCTGATCTATAAAAAGAATGGACATAGCCAGAACTAGTGTAAGGGTTTTGTGCCCCCATCTATGATACAGACTGTACAGCTATCCACGATGAGTCTATAAGGGGTACCCACTATACAACCTCAATTTTCATAAGGTGCCATTCATATAAAATACAAATTTTATTGTAACCTAATTATGTACAATAATGGGCCATATGCAATATAGGTAAAAAAAAATTCAACTAGAAAAATTGAAAATAAATACAATGTATCTAAATACAAATTAGAGACATGTCATAATAGATCATTCCATCTTAAATAAATCAACAATGTTTTGTGGCAATTTTTAACATCAACTTGAGATTTTTATTATTTATGTCTAACAGTTTGTATCTTATACAGGATTTATTCAGTTTTAAATATCAAATTAAAAAAAATAATGATGTTTTGTTATTCATTTTTTATACGCTCTTTATTAACTTTTATAAATAAGTGATTGTTTTTTGGCTAGCTTTTATAATTTGATTGCCTTTTTATTCAAATAACGCTATTATCTTCCCTGAAAGTAGTAACCATTTTAGCATTTCTACTTAAACCTGTGAATATAAAGGGAGGTAAGCAATGATACCATATTTTTTTAAAGAAATGCAATATATCAAGGGAGGTAAGCCGTGGTCACCGGTAAGCAATTTCAAAAAAAAAAAAAAAATCAAAATAATATTACAAATGATATTAAAAATTGGTCGTATATGAAAAAAAAAAAAAACATTTTTGACAATTTTTTCAACCAATTGAACTGATTTAAATATACCAATTTAACTCATACCATTTTACAGTAGAAACAAATCTACCAAAGAAAGGATTGCATAATAGAGGAAAATAGCCTTGATGGTTAAATTTGTGGCCTAGTAAGTGTGAGTTAATTTAGTACTGATTGAAACTCAATGAAACCAAGACTCGCAATAATTGAGCAATACTAAAAAGGAACAAGGCAAGAAATCCCCAGACAGCTGAAAGAGAACAATCTACCCCAATAAACCATTCAGTTCAAAATTTCCTGAAGATAGCTAGATGATCCAACTTGAACATTATGAGTATAACAACCAAGATGAGCATGAGGGCTCAAACATCAAAGCATATAATAATGATGATTCTAGATTTCAAATAGTTCAACATACATAATGAAAGAAGGTCGGAGAGTACAATGGCCAAAGTATTGTGTGTATAATAACCAAGATGAGCCGTGATGGTCCAAATAGCATTGCATATAATAATTCTACATTTCAAATAATTCAACATACATGATGAAAGAAGGCTGGAGAGTACAATGGCCAAAGTATTGTGTGTATAACAACAGAGATAAGAATGATGGTCTGAATAATTAACTTCACTCTTTAGCAATGTTTATTGTCTTAAAAAGTGATGATTAGAATTATAATAAAACCTAAACATATGATGAAAGTGAATTTATACATTTTCTTTGTTCTTGAGAATTTACAAAATATTTCACACTATTTATTTATTAGATTTTTTATTTATAAGAATAATTTTGTATTTATTACATTCTAAAAACTAATTCAATGTAATATTTATCATTTACCAATTTATAAAGAAATAAATATGAAAACAATTTTTTTATTCAAAAACATTTAATAAATTATTAAAATATGTGAGACAACTATAAAGAAATCCTTATTATTTAGCAGTTTATAAAATTTGAATTTATTGGCAGTTAGTTGATGTTTTGTCAACCATTCCAATAAACAATCTAATAAATAGTGTTTATTATTTTTGAGTCAATTCTCAGAAACAAAGAAAATGTATAAATTCACTTTCATATGTTTAGGTTTTATTACAATACTAATGATCACTTTTTAAAACAATAAACATTGCCGAGGAGTGAAGATAGTTAAAATAATAGTGATGTCAAGGGAAATCTGTCCTTTTGACACATTGTTTTTTTTTAGCAGGCACAAAGGTCCAAGGTTATTTATTATCCTTTGTAATAGTTTTTTGTTAATGAAATTAACTGTATGAAACAGTATGATAGCCCCATTATATAATAGCGATATTGTTAAGATGTATTATATGTATTTATATTTTGGATAATGATTAATGATGTTTTTATTCATGCTGACATTTTTAATAAAGATTTTCATCAATAATAATCAAGAAATATACAAATTCATCAATAATAATCATTTTTCCTTGCAATTTTCAGATTTATTTAACTATCAGGTGGCATTTAAACTAGCTCCTGCAGAGGGCTCTTGATTGGGCCTTCATCACAATAGGTAGCAAGGAGTAGATGTGATAGGCAATAATAAACTACAAAAGAACTCAAAATTGATCACTGCATTTAAATATTGCATTAATATTTAAGCTTACCTTTTAAAAGTTCAATAATTCTTCTGCCGCCACTTAATTTAAAGACAATTTCATATACATAGATCTTTACTTTCCATACAAACAATTATTTTTATTTATTGGGTGACTTTCGCTTGATTTTGCAACTAATTTCAATTATTTCCAAATTTATTTCAAAGTTATGAAAAATTGTTATTGTACAAAAAAAATTGTCATAAAAATCATGTAAAGAAAAAAACATTGCCGAAAACAATCACAGTAATGAAAATTTGGGAATCCAAAATTTCAGGATTGTGGGTCCAGATCTGGCCAGGAATGTTTTTAATTTACTCAGAGTCGGCCGGATTCAAAAATGGTATGATATATTGGGCTATGGCCTCCAGGAGTAAAGTTGAAAAAGTGTGACACAATGACACACTGGCATTCACATTTATTATACAGATGAGAAGATATAAACTTAACATCTTTTCATCTTGGACATTTGCTGCTTGAAGTTCTATTTATAAACTTTTTTTTAACTTTCTCCAGACTGAATTCATTTCTAAATTTTAATGGTCTTGAAGCAACTAAAAGCTAAATTTATTAAATATCCGCATAAGTTATATCTTTATGTCATAGAGTCACCCCTTTATGTCATATATATTTTGTTGAGATTATGTTCAAGCTATTGGTAGGGGCATTTTTACTTATGAATATGTTTTTTGTTTCTCCATGAATAATAAATGCAATAGGTGAAAAATGCAAAATATGTTAAAAATATATCTGTATTGCCATCAATATATACATTTAACCTATTAGCAGTGATGTTGAAATCTGGTTCATCAGTGGAGGTAAGTTCAAACTCAAGTCTAGAATGGTTTTCAAATTAGTCAATGCTTTGGGAACCTCAATGTGGGGTAATGGTTAACAAACTTACCAAGCTTGATCAATTATGACTGAGAAGTGAACTCGATCCACACAGGGTGCCCCTGTGCCACATCTAAGTTATGCTTAGAAATCCACCAAATTACAGCCAAGTAAGGAATTCAATCCTCACTGAGTGTCCCATATTTCCGGCCCTGTGCCACATCTAAGCTACAATTAGAAAATCATCTGGACACCTTGACAAGGTGTAATGGGTAGCAAGCTTGTTTCATTGAATCAATTACAAATGAATAATAAATTTGATCCACACTGGGTGCCCCATACTTTTGGCCCTGAGTCACATCTAAGCTATCTTTAGAAAATCATGTCAATGGTTGATTGTCATGGTATCTAAATTTAGTCAACTACTGAAAAACCACAAAATAAATTGCTAATTTTGAAGTATGCTGCTGGATAAATTTATAATAAAAAAAGAAAAAATGTAAAATTATATATAAATAATAAAAGTCTGAATATAAGAAAAAATAATGATACAATAGAATAAGTTTGTTTATTGTACTTTCTTTTGAGACAAGTGTTTAAAAAATAATTACAAAAAGAAAGCCAGACGGTTAGTTAACAAAAAAAATGGCTTGAATAAATTTGATGCGTGAAACTTTGAGGCTCAGATTTGATGTTGTAAATGCTGCTAAAATGTAGCCTGACAATTTATGAAAAAAATACACATGTAAAATTTTGTAAAAACAAAGAGGCTCTATTATGGTCTCAAAACCCACCTAAATAAAGTTTGCAAAGAGGTATGGTTTAAAGAGAGTCATTTTGTGATTTTTTAACCAATGGGGAAAATAAACTACAAACCCAAGTTAACAAATTTCTGTTCCAATTGGGAGCCGATTCATGGCTATTTAAGAAGTCTGGCTTTCACATTTGAAGGAGGTCAGCAAGTTGCTGGTAGGTAGAAAGCTGAAGGGTTTCGGCATTCAGAAGGATGTCGCTGAGGATTATTACGAAGAAAAGAAGAACAAAGAAAATCTGAAAGCCAACAATGTTGCTGCCGGCAACAAAAAGGAAGCTGAAAGAAGATTTATGAAATTAGAGGTATTAACACAGAATTGAACTTTTATAAGAAATAAAAGTGAGGTTTATTGCAATATTAACATTGAGTTTAAAAACTGAAATAATTTTTAAATTACCCATCAACACTTGTGAATTTACCCTCTTCTCAAAAATGTTGACTGTTGAATGTATGAAAATAAGTGAATTTTTATTTTTTTCTGTACCACTTTATTTTACTGAGCACTCATTTGTCATCCATGACTAGAAGTTCACCATATTATATATATATATGTATATATATATATATATATATATATATATATATATATATATATATATATATATATATATATAACTTCATATATATATATATATAAATAACTTCATATATATACATATATATAATAAATTCATATATATATATATATATATATATATATATATATATATAAATAAATAACTTCATATATATACATATATATAATAAATTCATATATATATATATATATATATATATATATATATATATAAATAACTTCATATATATACATATATATAATAAATTCATATATATATATATATATATATATATATATATAAATAACTTCATATATATACATATATATAATAAATTCATATATATATATATATATATATATATATATATATATAAATT
>OZ038485.1:106945508-107023008 GCA_964036315.1 Acanthosepion esculentum | reverse complement strand
TAGTTCCACATGCCATGCCACCTCTGGATATCTGTTTCAGTTATTTCTTTTTAATATTCTCAACTCTCCAAGTTTTTGTTTATCTCTGTTGTGGCCAGGTATTGAACTCACAACTCTTTGGGTCAAGCCACAGGATTACTTTAACCAGCACTTTTATCCACTGGGCCATGTGTTCAATCACCTGAAGAAGGCTGGAGCATACAATGGCCGAAACGTTGTGAATATGAAATGAGGACAGAACTCTAAACAATGTAATTAGTTACACTACTTCATCTCAGAAATATAGACTGAAATTAAGTATTAATTCTAATTTGTTTTGGTCAATGAATTTCCTAATTTTTTCTTCAATATTGGATTATTTCATATTTTTTTCTGCATGGCTTGGAAATAAATTATACCACAAATTTAAATCTTGTTTGTTTAAGGTAGATTTTATAAAGCCAGAAGGTTGAGCTATTAAATAAAATATGTTTTGCAGCATATCTTTAATTAGTTTACTAAATAAAACACTATGGTGAATATCCTATCAATATACTAATTCAATAATGTTTGCCGTGGAATAATAAAACCTCAGTGCCATTTTTGACATTGTGGCGATACGTGTTCTGGCAGACTAGTTATTTGTGGCCAGGACTATAGCTAGCAAGAACTGTTATTACGAGCAAGGAATTTAACTAGTTAGATAAGAGAAAGAATATAATATTTCACCATGATAATCTCAAACTTTTTATGATGACCAGTCAATAACTGTTACAGTTTTGCTGGGAATTTGCACTTTTAGATTACAGCAGCAGATGTGCAGCAGAAGTACCTCCCACATAATGGTAAAACTAGATGAAGACACCATTGCTACTAATGTCTTACCATTATGTGGGAGATATATATACCACACTCGGTACTTAATCTGGTCTTTACAGAAATATCAACAAAAAAAAAAAAAAAAAATCAAAAAATAAACTCTCTAAAAGACTGCAAAAGTCATCTAGAGCAGTTCCAGAAAAAGAGAATTATTATGAATTTAGCTGAAAAATGGCAGAACAAAATGGACTCTATATTTAAACATTGTCATAGGAATCTGCTGATCCCATTTCATGCTTTTGTACAGCAAAGAAAACTTTTGTTTTTTTATACAGCTTATCAACACTGTGTTGGGTTATTTAAAGCCAAAACACATTTTGGATTGTAAGAATAATTTGTTTCTTATTTGCAAATGAATATTACTTTAACAATTTTCTGAGAATGACAATGATTTTCCAGATACAAGTCTTACTGTTTAGCCCATAGGGGTAAAGAAAGGTGATTTAAGTGACTTTGACATCAGTGACCATGCTACAATCAGACAGGTCTGGATAGTTAAAAAAAACTACCAATAAAAGATCGTTTAAATGCCACAGCCTACCTAGGAACTGTGGCTGACTATGTGCCTTAATTTGTGACTATACAGTAGTTATCCTTAAGTAGGCCACTTATGTCAGGAAAATGCACGCATCACAAATCAAAAAATAGTAGCAGATTGGTTCATGGAAAACAGCAATGAGTTTTCTGTGTTAAAGTGACCTCCAGTCACTGATTCTCACTTGCATACAGCACCTTTCGGATATGGACGGAAAAGGAAATTTGAGTCCTGGATGAGCAGCCAGCCAATCTAGAAGAGTTGCAAAATGCCATAAGAGCATGGACCCAAATTTCAAAAGAATACTTTCAGAACAATTTTGAATTAATGCCAAGAAGAATTGAGGAAGTTCTAAGGGAGTCCAACCCAGAACTAGGAAAGTGTACTTAATAAAGTATCTGATTTATATACACGCATACTTTATTTCAAGTTGATGGTAAAGCAACAGTAGCTCAAATAATCACTATTTACAACGGAGGCATATGGAAGAGCATCTCTGAATGTGTAACAAGTTGAACCTTGAAGCATCAGAAGACAATGCAAGATGCCACTGCTGTCAGATAAGGATAAGAAATTGTATGTCTGATGAGTCAATTTCTGCTGCAAAATTTGGATGATAAAGTCAGAATTTGGTATAAAGATGGAAGTGTGGATCCATCTTGCCTTGTATCAACAGTTCAGGATGCTGGTGGTATAATAATGGTATGGGGAATATTTTCTTGGCATACATTAGGACCTTTGGTACAAATAAAAGGTTGTTCAAATGGTACAGAATACGTAGATATTGTGACTAACCATGTGTCTCAATTTATGATGGTGCACCCATAATCTGTTGGTCACTTGCAGAAGGACAACATCCCAGGCCACAAATCAAAAATAGTAACAGATTGGTTCATGGAACACAGCAATGAGTTTTTTTTTTATGTTAAAGTGGCCTCCACAGTCACTGATTCTCAATTGCATCCATCTTTGGAATATGGGTGGAAAGGAGAATACAAATCCTGGATGTGAATCCAACATATCTAGAAGAATTGCGGGATGCCATGACAATACAAACTGAAATTTGGAAAGAATGCTTCCAGAAAACCTGTTGAATCCATACCAAGAAAAATTGAGGCATTTCTAAAGACAAAGCGAGTTCAACTCGGTGCTAATAAGTATATTCAATACAGTGATTTGCAAGTATATATTTAATTGTTGGCAATGTTTAAGCTTCATGCACATGAATAAAAAAGAAAAAAAAAAATATGCCAAAAGGACAGTTATTCCCTTGACACTGCTATTACTGTATATGACTGAAACTTTCTCCTCGCTGTTTATTTACAAGATTATAAAAATATGTGAAACCAAATGCAATGCGGTATTTATTATTTACCTTTTTAAAAAGATTTATTATTTATCATTTTATAAAAAAAAAAGAAATTTCAGAAGAAATCTTTTTATTCAAAAATTCATAGAAAAATTAGAAAATTATCAAAATATGTAAGAGATGCTCTCAACCTATTTTAGTGAATTTATGTGACAAGAGCAAATGAAAGAAAAGCCTGGAAAATGCATTTTATCAAAATTTATAAATACTGATTGTTATGTGCTTAGTTTTGTTCTTCAGACATTTTTATAAAATTTATGAATAAAAAAATTTTTTCAAATTTCTTTTTTTTATAAAATTGTAAATAATAAATATTTCATTATAGCTTTTTTTTTTTTTTTTTTTTAAGCGTATCACTCCCAAGCAAGGCTGGAGGCCACTGTCACGCAAGGGGTTATAGAAGGGTTGGAGGAAGAGCAGATAGGAGTGGTAAAGGAGAGGATGTGGAGAAAGAGAAAGACAGTGGATCGATCAAGGCAAGGGGGTTACAGAAGATTTGGAGCGAGAGCAGATAAGAATGAAAGGTGAAAGGATGTGGAGAAGGGAAGTGGATAGATCAAGGCAACTGGAGATGTCGATTGACAACTACACTTAAACCGTTGGAGATTGTATTTGTCAGGGAAACAATAATAGGGAAGGGAGTTCCATAGGCGAGATATGAAGCTATTGGAGTAGAAGAGACATCTATATCTAACAGTTTCAACAGTGAAGAGGTGGGGACGGGATGCCAGCCTCGTAGGACGTTTAAATTCATGAGGCCTAGGGACAAGCGAAAGCAGCTCCTCGGAGCAATTACCGTGAAAGTATTTGTAAAAAAGGCAGAGCGAGGCAACATCGATGACAGATCAGGGCCAATCACATTGCATATCCGTCTCTGGATCTTATCAAGAACCCTGAGGCAAACAGCAGGGGCCCCAGACCATATATGGCAGCAATACTCCATGCAAGGGCGAATGGTCGATTTATAGACTTGGAGGATCGATTCCGGGGAGAAAAATTTCTTGGCTCGGCACAGGGAACGAACTTTCCTTGCGGTGGATGATGCAACTGACTCGATGTATTTGTTCCATCTCAGATCAGCGGACAGCGTGAGACCGAGCAGCTGCAGAGAGAAGCTCTCGAGAAGTTGGTCTTCAGACATTCTAATGGGATGCAGCGATGGATCCTTGTGGTGGTTAATAGAGAGCAGTTTTGTTTTAGAGGCGTTAAAGTTAACCATCCATTTCTCGCCCCAGTTCACAACCGATTGGAGGTCCTTTTCAATTTGAGCTGCCAGGTTAACTTTGTCAGCATCACTAGATTTGTGTTTGAGGCAGGAGTAAATTGTGGTGTCGTCAGCGTAGATGCCGACTTGGGAGTCTATGGCATCAGGAAGGTTGTTTATAAATATGAGGAACAGAGTAGGGCCTAGGATGGAGTTGGTTCATATTTTTATAATCTTGAAAATATAAAAGTATTCTTGTAAATAAGCAATCTAATAAAAGCCGATTTTTTTTTTTAATAATAATGGGTATAAAGTAATTAATAATAACAAAACAAAAGTCATTGAAACAAAGCAAGTTCAGTCGACCAATGATGACAATTCCAGAACAACGTAACTATAAACAATTTTTTCTATCCTCTGCCAGCCGCTATGATGGAGAAAGCATTACCTCGAACCGTCGGCAGTGAGACACGCTGCAAGAGCCACTCCGTTTCGCGAGGCTCGTTCCTTAATCGAGACGCAATCGCGCCAATCCTCCGAAGGAACACCATCGAATGAGGGCCAATAACCCCTAAAGTCTCCACTGACACAGGAGTAAAAAAAAATCTATCAGCAAGAGAAGAATATTTAGCTATTTTTTTTATCTCTGCGTCTCGGGCGACGAACCCCGGCTCAACCTGATCAAATTACCAGCCGAAAATGTATCTGCACAGGTCGCATCCCAAATCAATGACTTACCCATTTTAAAAGGGAAGATGGTAATGCCATCCGGCCGCTTTCCATCACCACTGATCTTTGTTGTCTGTTCTTAAGAATAAAGAAATGTATAAATCCACTGTATAGATAACTTTTTAAAACAATAAACATTGCTGAGAGAATGAAAGGAGTTTATAGTAATAGTGGTGTCAAGATCATAGCCATCCTTTTGACAATGTTTTTTTTTTTTCTTGGAGATGGGTATGAAGATTAAATATTGCCCAATTGCAAAAAAAAATTGTCAAAATTAAACTAATTTCTTTTTTATTTAATAAGCTGAACCAACTTTTTGGCAACCCAGTTTTAGCTTTTCCTTTTTAACCTACAACCTCTTTCATATAGATGAAATGTTCATTCTTTTAGGTTGGTGCAAAAATAATGTCGTTTTTTGACGTTCAACTTATATATATAAAACGACATTATTTTTGCACCAACCTAATATATACTCACCATTCAATGCACATTGTAGCCAACTACCCTCATTCCCATCTTAATCCATTGGTAAGATGCAAGTTCCACTCAAGCAGCTTCTTCCCACAAACCACTCTTTTGTGGAACTGACTCCCAAGAGGATGCTTCCCTGATCACTACATTCTTAACCTATTTTTTTAGGGTTAGCCTAGCATCACTATTTCCCTTGAAATTTTTCATTCTGTACCCACCTTTCTATGCACATTGTCATTATCATCACCCTCATCCTTCGACCTCCCTGTGGTCGGTCGGAACTCCATTAACAATCCTTTTCCACACTGCTCGGTCCTGCATTGCCGTCCCCAGATCCCCCATGTCCAACCTTGAGTCCTGTGCCTGGGAAAGTCAACCTTTGAAAGAAAACACCTCCAGAAGGATGCCATAGAAGTAAAGATGAGACGACCTCATGATCCACTTCAAGGCTGGGAAGGTCGGCAAACTGCAATCGCTTTTGTTTGAGCTTAAGAGAGATTGGTCTCAGTTCTCCATAAATTCTGTTAAGCATTGCATGGGATCTCTGAGGTTCTGGACATTTATAAATAGATTTGTATATGTCATCCAGTCGTCTTTCAAGACAAACATATAATGTCCAAGTTTCTGATCCGTATAGTAGGACTGGTTCGAAAGGTTTAGACCTTTAAAGACGATGGAAGATTCAAGTGCCAAATCTTGTGAAGTTTGTTACACATATCCCATGCAAGAGCTTTGCAGATATTGAAGTCTTTTTGGGAATCTATTATGTCAGATCCAAGATATCAACTCTTTTGATAGCTGTATTATTGTGTGACTTCAACTCGGATACACATTGTAGTGAACCACCCTCATTCCCTTCTTATTCCATTGGTGAGATGTAAGTACTACTCGGGCAGCTTCTTCTGACAAACCACTCCCAAGAGGACCCCCCCCCCCAATCACTCCATTCTTAACGTGTTTGTCTAGGGTTAAAGTTATCTTACCCACAAAAAGAAAAAAATCCCCATAAACTGTGTCTCTTACTCTGTAATCCTCTACCTCGATTGGCTCTTGGGCCTTGTACAGAGTGATCTTCATTGTAAAAAAAATTACTACAGAGAGAAAGTATTCAGCATTGCTTTTCAGTTGTTTGTCTAATTGTAAACTTATTGAGAGTCACCCCAGAAACTGACAGTAGGCAAGGGCAAAGTTCACCTGCTGGAAAACAGTTAGCAAGTAAACTAGACACACCCTAAAACCTAGAATGACTATAGACACCAGTAGGTTATGAAATGTCAAGACAGATGGTAATTTTTTAGTTCAAAGTGGCACTAATTGTATGATTTGTCTTCGTGAAAGTGGTGTAGACAAGATAAAATGGACTCACCAAAATCTGCTGAGTCTAAAACTGTGAACAGTTCTAAGTGAATGCAGAAGGTTTCAACATTAACTGTATTAGACAAAATATAAACAAAACTAGATGCTTAGGATTTTATTTTGGCTTTAATATATTTTTCATTATCTTTATCTTGAATTTTTTTTTTTTTTTTATTTCTTTGGGTTTTGAATGCGTTTAAAATTTTTTTTCCTTCAAATTTTGTGGTTTGTGGCTCACAAAAAATACACATGTCAAAAAAAGGGGAAAAAAGTACAGGTTTAAAGCTTAACAGAAAAAATAAATAAATTAAAACAGTGAGTGAGAGAGAGAGAGAGAGAGAGAGAAATTAAAAATTTAGGAGTTTGGACAATCATTCCTGCCAAGCAAGACAAAAGTAAATTGCTATGACTTTCATTTTTATTTAATACTTTTTATTTATTTTCTTTAGGTGATGGCGGGAGATGAGGATAAGGGCCAGAAGCAATTGAGAAAATGGAATTCTTATTTGGTATGGATTGTTCTGGAATAAAGACAATGTCAGATAGAAAGAAGCTGAAGATATAATGAAAATGCATCCACAGAGCGGAAAGACTGAGAGACAGAAAAAGAGGGGCGAAAACAAAGAGATTTACATTCCGAGGAGGAGGATTTGGGAAACATTGTAGAAGGTTTGTGCATTCAGTAGATGAAACTGTCAGCTTGTCCTTTTTAAAGCTAAGAAGCTCAGGTTTTGTTTTGGTGGAGAGAGATTGGGTGGGGGCCCTCTGATCAAATGACATAGGTTGCAGCAATATGGACCTGTCGTAAAGCTTTGTATGGGGGAATTTTATTAAAACTTATTATTTAAAAAAAAAAAATGACTAAATTTGAAACATTTGAAAAAACAGAATATATTAAACCCATTACCTTTAAAGGTTTTAAATATAAAATTAAGGTAGATTATAAGTTTTGGGAGAATCAGTAACAGTAATTAAAATTATCTCTGTTCAATCTTGAATGTGCCTGTAACGTTAAGTTAGAAAGAGAGATCAGTGAGCAGAGTTCAATACGCTAATTTTCGCTTACTTAGGAAAGGCATGAATCCATCTCTTCTCCCTCTCCAGCTACGGACTAAATAGCAAGGATGACTAGGCTCTCTAGCCATGGTTAACAACCAGTCTAGGAGAAGAACAATACTGAATCCCAAATCAGGCTGAAGAGGAATAGGATCCATCAAGTTATTCTGCTGTAGACACACATCTGCTGGTATGGCTGCAGTATACCAGGTGCCTCTAGAACCCTAATCACTTGCAACGTGATATGTGGCTGTTGAACCCTAATTTATTTAGGAGACTATTATGTACTTTTGAATAGTGTACATGTGTGTACATACAGACACACACAAAGAAAAACAATTGACCTAACAACAATTAAAAGCACATAAATTATTTTTTTTTAACTTAAATATAAAAATAATAAAAATTGTTAATTGCTGATAACACATGACAAGTGTACTGAACAATTCAAAAAAGGTTTGTCTACAAAACTCTGGAGTTGGGGGGGTACTCAATAAAGAAAGTGACAAATTTTGTATTAATCCTATATATATATATATATATATATATATATATATATATATATATATATATATATATATATGTATGTATATGTATATATGCAGAAAAATAGGAAAGAACACGTTAGGTAAATAATCGGGTGTTCCTTAGTATTTTTGCTTTTATTTTCAAAAAGACAGTGCTCCATACAGAAGTAGAGCTTATATTATAATATTTTTTGTTTTAAAAATATGATTCCTTCGCTACATAAGAGTTCTCATGTTTCAAAAGCGAGAGCCGAGACCGTAACTCAACATAATTTCAAAAATTATATTAGGGGTCTCGGCTCTTGCTTTTGAAACATGAGAACTCTTATGTAGCGAAGGAATCATATTTTTAAAACAAAAAATATTATAATATATATATATATATATTGCAGGATGTTTCGTCTATGAAACTTTATAGCCGGGATGCTAAAGGTAACACCAATCAGCTAAGTGACAAACTTCATATTAATTCTATACACACACACTCATATGTATATGTATGTGTATACACACACACACACACGTGTGTGGGTGTGTATGCATGTATGTGGACACTGAGGTCAACACTGAGCAGCGAGTCTGTTTCATGCAATCTTCAGGCCTGAAACAGACTTTTATATTCACAATTGCTCTATCCCTGAATTTGAGCCCTATTGTTTGATAAATATAGCGCATCTTAAAACTATATTTTATCATTATATACATATATCGTGATTTCTTTGATATGATGAATTAACCTATCTTAACTGAGAGAGGATAAAGTTAAAAATTAATGGGAATTATATCTGTGAGGACACAGACCTGATGCAAAATGTATCAAATGAGTTCTAAAAATGGTAACCATCTAAATTTTCATTACTTTTTTTTTTTTAAGTGCTTATTATACATGAAAGCATTAAGGGAAGGAAGATGAAATTTAACGGAAATGCTTGCACAAATGGACCGACTGATTAATAGTAAAAATGTCTATGGCAATGAATGAATTTCTTTATTTTGTTAAAGTTAACCCAATACAAGGGCTGAGAACCACTCATAGTGCTGGCTGGCTGTTTGTATCTGAGTATGCCTGTCTATGAGGGTGTGTCTAGCTGATCCCCATTACAGACGCCTGCTCAGGCACATTTGCGTATGTTCAGCACCCACAGAACCCACCTGCGGTTTATACTGCAACTATGCTGAACGTACCTTAGTTACAGTTTCTGGGAAAGTGCATATTATGTGGCGCGATCAACGGTCTGAACAAGGCCAGTACATTCAGACCCTCAATCACAATGATTTGTGACTTCATGATAGCACAACCATCAATGACTCGCAAGGCTTGGGTCAACCTGTGGTATGGTTTTCAGGCACTTTCCAAAGGTGCCACATGCTGGGATCACCTCCCCCAAACTGATAACATCAAGACGTCCCCTTCCCAATAAATAAACCACAATGAGATTCGAACCAGTGTCTCATAGTCTAACCACTCGGTTATGCGTACTCATAGTAGAAGGTTACTAAATGAGGTTTTTGTTTTGAATGTAAGAGGTGGTAGGAAGTGACGATTATGAAAAAGAGGTGGATAGATAACAATAGATAACCCTTGAGTTGAAGAGATCAAGATTATAGCATAGAAGGTTAATGGTTAGGATTAATGAGGTTTGTAATATGAATGAAAGAGGAGGAGGTGGTAGAAAGTAAATATTATGAGGATAGATAACTTCAGCTTGAAGAGGTTAAGATTATAGAGTCCTTGGGGAAAAATCCACAAAGTAGCAGTCTATGGGGAAAGCTGTCAACATGGAAATTCCTCATTACAACTGGAATATAGAGGAAATGACGGTGATTTGATTCCGTGGAAGTGGCATGACATGTTCTGAACTGATGGAACTAAAGAATGGAGCCCATCCATACAGATTTCCAAATTTTAAATTGTACACAATTTCCTTTTAAATACACTAACACACTTATCCCAATTGAATAAAACAAGTGTGTATATCTGGATAGGACAGGTTTCTAGAATTTTCTCCATTTATGATAAATGGTTTCACTTTCAATGAGGCTTAATGCTTTGAATATCTCTTGAGGATAGTGTTCACTCCAGACATCAAGTAGAACTCATATATCAAATCCATTTACAAAGAAACTGGAAAAATGGTCAGCTCACTATATTACTTCTGCTACGTTACTGTATCTCGACAAGAGTCAGATTAGGTCAAAAATGTAGTCCTGTTGCCATATTTGAGCTGGAGCTGCTCGATCTTCACATTCCAGCCTTGATAGAATTCAAAATTATCTATGCAGTCTTATAGGGAAGGAATCATTTTCCACTCTACAATCTCTTATTATTGCTTTCCTAGAGATGCAACATTAAAAGCTTGTCACTACTCTTTCACTTTTTCCATGGCAAATGTCTAGAAGAGCGCTACATTCTCTAGTTCCACCAGTTCTGACCTTTACTGCTCTAGCACATTCTGTGCAATTTCCACAGAATTGAGTCACTCATTTCCTCCATATTCTAAATGTAAGTAAGTTCCACTCAGCTTCTCCCCAAGAACTGCGACTTTACAGAACCAACTCCTACATGAGTGCTTCCCTGAATAATGTTAATTGCTGTATACAAGTTGACCTAAAGATTTTTAGCTCAAAATTCTGAGTTAAGCCTATACTTACCATATAAGTTAACCACCAAACATATGGTAGGCTACCAGTGAACTAAAACTATAACCCCAAAAGATTTTTTAGGTTTGAAAACTTGACTTATATGCCACAATTTATGGTATTTTAATCTTGACCTCTTTAAGTAAGGGGGTCAATTGTTATCTATCCCCATAATCACTTACTTCCTACCATCTTTTCTAACATTCATGCCACATGCCTCATTTCAATTTCAACAGTAACCCTCTACATTGAGTGACACTCTTTTATTGGCTGAAATTTACAGGTGTACTGCAAAAGAATTGCTATAATAAACCCTCTAAACAAGGTCCTAACATCAGCCCCAAATGTGGACCACAGAAGTTTCTAACTGCTAGCTTTGGTACATCACCATCCACCAGGCTACATGCAATTTTGAAGCAAGTTGCTGTACCACTCTGGAGGAACAAAAGTAAGAGGAGAAAAAAAAAGAAAGAATAGCACCCCTTATAGATCAGATATTCCTCTGCAGGCACAACCAATTTTTGAAAATTCCAATTTAGTACAACCTTACATTTTTTTCATCATGACATTTTGTATTTCTCAACTGTGCTACCATAGGGTCAATGCTGTAGTCAAAATCTGTGCAAGGTCCAATTAACAAGTCCCTACGTATTAGAAGATTTTAGCTGAGTGATTACACTCAAACTGTTATCAGTTGAATTGCCTTTTGGCCGAGATCAGTTACATTTCAACTTCAGGCAAGACATGGCATAAATAAAGCAAGCCTGGTTCTGGGATTCCAACTCTGAGGCAGCACCTCCCCATTGCACTATAAGAGGGAGGACTGTAGGATTTCTGACACTAGCTGGGTAATTTTGTTTAGTCACACATACGTACATCAAGACTCTACATTAAAACCAAACTTGTGTCACATCCACCCTTACAAGCAGCCAAATAAATTTTTTCACTTCTCTGTAACAGAGCAATGTAAAAAAATAAATAAATAAATAAATGATTAATAATAATTTGAATTACATTTCTTCAAATACACAAGTCTGATCTGAAATAATATATTAAATGAATCCTATAACCTATTAAACTTAACTTTCAGTATCATTTACTATGATAGTAAAAATCTATACTATAAAATAAAACACAATGTGCCTATATATTCATCAGTTATGCAACCTGATCTACCTTATTTACTAATGAGATATGGAAACAGGAGGCATTACTTGATGTCAATAAGTAAAGATGCCTTATATCTTATTACTAAGTAGGTGAAATCAGACTGCTAATATACTTTTCTTTTCATTTGTATACATTTTCTTGAAATATTTTTTACTTTTAGTGAATTAAAAAGCAGAATTTTTTCTTATCTGTGACAATAAAGTTAATCATAGAAATAAAAATCTGAAATTAATGATGCAGAAAATCTTTTAGTAATGCAATTGTAAAAGTAATTAAAAATTCCTGTAACCTTTTGTCGGTATGGGCAAACTAGTCATTAAAATATCTGGATTAAAAATTATACTAAGATATGACCTTTTTACTTAATTTAAATTGGGTTTTGGTGTAAAAAGAAAAAATATATGCTAAAATTACTTAACTTTGATTCTGCTGTAAAATTAAAAAATTATACTAAAATATGACTTTTTTAAAAATTTACCTTGCTTTTGGGTGTAAAATGAAAAAGAAAATCAATTAGTTTTCAAAATATTCCTGAGAAATATAATTTAAATTTATGATCTTCCTAGTGGATTTGTTTACTCCAGTCTTTCTATATTCTGTTGTAAATATTTTGAGTTTATAAATTAAAAATGAAAATAAAAACACTTATTTTTGTGTAAAACTTGACACTGTTATTTTCCAAATGAGTTTTCTTTTTAATATTTTATTAAAAATGATAGTTTAGTTAATCATGTTGCAAAACAATTGTATTTACTGCCAGTCTTTTATCGAAGTGTTTATAGCTCAATTTTCATCAATGGATTTATAAATTTCAGATCACTTTTTTTTCTTGCTCATTTGTATTAATTTTGCTAATGTGACAATTAATAAAAAACTCTGACTCGAAGAATGAAATTTCATCACAGATCAAATGTAAGATCTTTTTGAAGTTTTTAGATGTAATAAATGCTAAAGAACATCACCAAAGAACCTGAAGAATTAGCAAATTCATTTTGAGTAATGCATTATACACTGAATAATTTAGGATGCATATTTCTTGACTACATCCCACCAAAATTTAGAGTTTTTCAACTTTTTTTTTTTTCTAATGAAAATAATCAAGAATATATTGTGAAAATCCAGTGTCATCTGGGGATGGTCAAAGAACTGACTGGCTGAAATATTTTGAGCTTCTCGTGCCTAGCAGTAACTGAACAGACAAACCATCTACGAAAAGAAAAGAAAAGAATAAAAAAAGATTTATGACAGACAGATATGGGAAGAGTAGAGACAGTGAGAAATAAAAAAATAGAAATATATATATAAAAAAAAAAAAACAGTTTCTTCATTTTCCCTTTAAAAAAAAACAAAAAAACAAAAACTAAAAAAAAAACTTTCACAGCAGTTCAAACTTCCGTATCAGATACATCTTCAGCAGACATAATTTTGGGATGCTTCTTAAAGTAGCTCGATACGAGCTTTTTGGCTATGTCCTTGGCATTTGAAGAGTTGCTGGAGGATTTTTTAACAAACTGATGTGTTAACATTTTTGCTACCATTTTAAAAAGGTCCCTTGAGCCAAATTTACCATTTTTATAGAGTGGATTCAAGTAATAGACCACAAGATTAGCAGCTTTCTTCATCTCGTGGCTGCTGGCACCTGAAGATGAACCAGGACTTGGCTCTTTCGTTTCCTTTTCATTTTCACACCCTCGAGATGCCGACTGGTGAGACAAGTTGTCTGTCTTCTCTGTTTTTTTGGCTGATAAGTCCTGAACCTCACTAAACCTAGCTTCACCTGTCAAATCCCCATCATCACCAACGCCGCTACCATCGCCACCACCGTCATCATCATCATCATCAACACCTTCCCCATCGTCATCCGTTTTGTCAACTGTGTAGGTTTTTATGATGGGGTCATCTGCAAATTTAACTGTCTCTCTCTTTTCTTCACGATGTTGACTACTTTGGCCTGGTTTCACCAGACTCCCACGGCGAACATCTTCCCCTTTTTCTGCCTCGTTTATTCCTTTCATTTTTTCTGAGCTATGAAATTTTACAGATGGCTCAACTTTGGTGCTGCTTGACCTTTCCTTTTCAAGCCAGGTCCTTAACTTCTCAGAATCTTTTCTAGTATTCTCAGATGATTCACTTGTCTCCATCGGCTTCTGCTTCAGCTTCCAAATATCAAACGATACAGTTTTGTTTGACAAGGCCTGCTTATCTGTTGCTGTGTTACTTGTTAATTTATGTCGTTTGGCATCATTTCTCTCTGGCTCTTCATGTCTACGTTTTTTGTGGTTGCTATGTGTTGATGAAGGTTCGTGATGTCTTTCTGAATGCTTGGAACTCTTAGACGAGCTGTCTTTTCCAGAATGCTCTCGAGACGATTTGTGATGCCTGTGTTTCATTGAACTCGAGTGTTTGTCTTGATTTGGGGCAGACTTCACTGAATTGGTCTCTGAAATGGTTCTGTTTTCCTTCCTGTTGTCTGAAGAATTTTTCATCTTAGAATTTTTCTTTCTTACTTTTGTCACTTCATGTTCTCCATCTTCATCCTCATCAGAGGTCAAGCCTGTAGAGTTTGATATCCATTTTGGACCGAGTGCGGGGTCATCACTTTCATTTGCCTTTTCCGCGTTCACCAACGGATTCTCGAATTTGGACAAACTCTGCGACACATTCTTTTCAGTCTCTTCCTGCTTGGATGTGGGACTGAGATGTTTTTGCTTCTCATAGGCATCCATTTCTGTTTGATATAAATCAATAATCACTCCAGGGTCGGGGTAAATAATTTCTGGACTACGAGTCCTGACCATAACTGGTTCTTTTTTGGGAACATAACTGTTTTTGTATTTTGACTCTTTCTTCAAATCTGAATCACTGGACAGTTGAGGACTGGAAGAGGAATTTCCAGTATTGGCGGCTTCATCTGAAGATGACATCCTTGGTGAATTGACATTTTGTTTTGAGGGTGCTAATGTTCTCATGATCAGCTCCTCATCTTCATCTGTTGTCAGTCCTGTAGATTCAACTGTCTCAGAGGCTGAAGATGATTTAAAATTTCTACTTGTTTGACCTTTTCCTCCAAAATGACTTTTAATTGCACGTTCTTCATCGGAATCAGAACTTATTCCTGTAGAGTTTGATACAAAGTCAGACTGCCTAGAAAATTTTTCTCTCTTTTTTTTCTTTTTCTTTTTTGATTTTCTCTCCTGCACATGCTCCACTTCATATGGAGAGCTCGTCTCGTCCTGTGGCAGCTGTTCTTCTTTTTCACTATCGCTACTTTGTCTCAAAGACTCTATTTCTTGGGACCATTTTGGCACTAAGCTGGAATGGATCTGTTTCTTCTCTGTTAGTTTCTTAATCTCAAAAACCTTCTTCAAGATACATGCCTTATAGAGGTTGGCAAACTTACTGTTTTTAAAAAGCTCAAACTCCAAGTCAATACAGCACACATGCACCTCATGTTCAACACTGCGTAAACGTTTGGGATTGTTGGCAAAGTGGGACTCAAAGTTTTCAGTCAAAGTGTTCTTCAGCTTCTCAAAGCAATGCATGCGTACGCTGAAGCCTAAATTAGGTACCCGCTTACTCTGGGGGTCTCGCAAGGGACAGTCGTCAGGAATCTCTACGAACTCTTGTTCTGTTTCTAACACTGTTGATGTAGTACTGCGTTTTTTTAATTCGTTCATTATAAGGTTCTTGCGTTCATGCTTCTCACTTTCCAACTGCTTTTCTTGGCTATCATCATCGTCATCACTGCCCTCAATATTTTTATCGTACTGGATGTTCTCTTTCTTTATTCCGAGCCGTCCCCCACCATAAAGTTCAAGGTCAGGGTCTGTTGGCTCCTTAACCATTCTTGTGCTACCATACTGTTCACGGCACCAGCGTCCGTAACTGCCCCGCAGAAGATCATTCACTTGTTGTTCAACTTTGCGAGGATTCTTGCAATGGTCACAATTTTTTTGGCAGTTTGGCTTCTCATCTCCAAAATATTCTGTAATTACACGGTGCCGACAGCGTGGCATTTCGCAATATTTTACCATACTTTCAAAATTACTTTCTGCCGATTTGACAGAGTTTGTCTCCTGGTTTTTATATTTCTTGTAGTTGCGGGTTGCATCCTGCTTCAGAAGAAACGAGATGGCATCTCTGTCACGCCGGGAGTAATACAAACAACACCAAGACTGATTACCATCACGTCCAGCTCGGCCAGATTCTTGGTAGTAGCCAGACATTGTCTTTGGGAGAGTCCAGTGGACAACAAGCCGCACATTGTGCTTGTCAACACCCATTCCAAAACTAATAGTGGCAGCTATCAAAGGAATACGTCCTTCCATCCAATCAATTTGCACCTGGAGACGGTCAACATCTGCAAAGAAGAGAAAAAGAAATTGACCTGAGAATTAAAAAATATATGAAAAGCTGTTAAAAACAGTAACTTATGCAAATTATAATTTATGATTCATCCTTCTTCTTAACAGTATTAGACATCCCTGTGTAGAATAGGGTAAAAGCCTCACCATTTCAGGATCAAAGCCTCACTACACTAGGTGTTACTGTTGTGGTTTCTGTAGCAAGTAAGTTTTTATAGGGTTGAGATGCCAGCCAAATGCCCAATGTTACGTTGACCCAATAGTTGTACGGTCACCTCAGATTTTATAGGCATGTTTTTAGTACATTGTATATTTGCGACGAAACATATGACCCTTGATAACCTTATTTCTTGAGTACGCAGATTGTGGGTTATATATTATTTTTATGTCCAGATAAGTCAGGGCCAGTTCCCGGAAAGGAACCTTACCTCCTCCTCCCATTTCCTATCCAGTCTCTGACCGTAGACCAGACAATCGCTGTTTGGCAGATAGGGGCGAGTGACATTAGGGTCCGCGAAAGACACCCACACACCTTTTTTTGTGTGGGCCAACACGTGACCCAACTGATAGCAGTTTTCGTTTCGCATGTGTTGAGGTGGCAACAATCTCACTTAGTTGCTGACCCTCGGAGGAAGCGGACGTCACCAAACCCAAACTTAGCTATCCGCCGCTAGAAGAATTAGATGCCACCAAACCCAAAGGAACGACGAGAGACCCTGGAACGACATCATCAACCAAAGCCGGCTACATTCCTGTGATTTTTCTGTGTGTTCTTCTCGCCATCATCACGGATTGGACATCGCCAAACAAGAACTCATGACTTGAACTTTGTAAATCCCAACCTTTTATCATTGGTAATAGTCAATCGACGTCGATTCCAACCATATGTAAGTTTCTTTATTTTTTCTATATCTTATGATCTGCTGTCTCTGTAGTCATATGTATTTCGCCGCATTAGTATTTGTTTAGGTAATTTATCTCCCCATCCCTTATATTATTTAGTTTTCTTTTTCTTTTTCTTACTGTCTGTATATTTTATAAATAAAACTTTTGTATCATATATTCTCGTGTTGTCTTCTATCGTTCTATGTCTGCATATAGTTCATTTACTCTCTGCGTTTACCGACGTCCGGAATTGGAGAATTCCCTTCCCAACGTTCTTTTTTTTATTTTTATATCGAACCTTGGGGTCTATTTATTTTTTTTTTTTTATTTTCTCGTTGCGTCCCGGCTATCGTAGTCCCAACGAAACCCCGGGCGTAACAGAATTGGGGGCTCGTGTCCGGGAATCATTTCTCCTTTTCCACAAGACTTCGCAGTGAGGAACAGTGCGGTCGTAGAATTACGGAAGGCAAATAAACCGAGATGTCTCTAATAGATACATTTCTAAACTCCCCCACGTTCGATGGTTTATTAAAACTGAAAAAGAACCATATTTTAGAGATAGGCTTAAAACTAGAGTTGGATGTAAGACGGTCTATGCGAAAGGTGCAGTTGGTGAGAGTGGTCTCAGAAGATATGGTCGATAATGAAGTTTTCGACAGCAGCGTTCTTGACAACCTTGTGTCAGAAGCGCCTGAACTTTCAGAAGCCCAGATTGAACTGGAGAAGCTTAAGATCGAAGCCGAGACCCAGATTAAGCTGGCGAGAATTAGTCAGGAAACTCGTATCAGGGAAATAGAAGAAGAACGAATACGACACGAGGGGGAACGGAACAAATTTGACCTCACCAAGCAAATCCGACTTGTACCTACATTCAACGAAGAAGACGTGGATAAGTATTTCCAACACTTCGAGAAAATAGCTTCAAATCTAGAATGGCCCATCGAAGCCTGGCCGACATTATTACAGACAGCCCTGAAAGGTAAAGCACAAGAAACGTATGCCTCCCTTTCAATTGCGGACAGTGCCGACTACAACATTGTGAAAACGTCGATCCTGAGAAACTACGAAATGGTACCAGAAGCATATAGACAGAGATTTAGGGATCATAGAATGGACGAAAACCAAACGTACGTAGAGTTCTTCAGACAGAAAGAAACGTATTTCGACCGATGGATTTCGGCGAAAGAAATAGGTGCGGATTACGATAGACTAAGACAGTTAATATTAATAGAAGATTTCAAATGGTGCGTACTCGATAACCTCGAAACATTCCTCAATGAAAAACGGGTCGATACAGCCTATGAGATGGCTACCCTCGCAGACGAATATGCACTAACGCATAAGCGAGGTAGGAATAAATCAGAGGACCCATCTGAATATGGGAGAAGCACAAAGCCTCGAGTAATGGCTAGCGCTGGTCCAAGGACAAGACCTGGTCAGGCCAACTACCCACATCGCCCGAACAGCCCGAAAAGTAAACGGTTTGATTCTCATTCCTTTACCCCCCGACGGACAGAAGGAGAGAAAAACATGACGTGTTACTACTGTGGGAAGGTAGGACACATGGCGGCGAATTGTTTCGCGAAGAAAAGTGCAGTCTCGAATAAACCACAAGGGTTTATATCATCGCGTAAGGATCTCAGTAGGAAGATCAAAGGTCAAATCAGAGAGGAATACAGACCATTTGTGTCGGACGGCTCCGTATGTCCGGTGGATGACCCCACGAAGAGGGTTAAAATCAAAATCCTAAGAGACACAGGAGCGACCCAATCTCTGATAGTCGAAGAAGACATGCCACGCGGATCAGAGACAGCCACGGGCGAACGAGTAGTTATACAAGGGGTAGGAAGTGGTTTTGTCAGTGTCCCGCTTCACCGGATCTCCCTTGACTCTGATATAGTATGTGGAACTATAGTCATCGGAGTGGTCGATAGTCTGCCTATGAAAGGTATATCGATGTTACTGGGAAATGACCTGGCTGGAGAAAGAGTTGTACCCCATCCAAGAGTGGTGGAAAAACCGAGCGTCTCAGAGGAGACTGAGAAGATCGAGGAAATGCATCCTGGAATATTCCCATCATGTGTGGTGACCCGAGCGAATGCGAGGAAGAGAGCCGAGGAGACGAGTGCCAGAATGGAAAGCGAGGACGAAGGGGCCGAGGTATTTGACCTCTCCCAAACTTGCTTAGGCCATGAGATAGGATCGAACCCTATGCTCGAACAGACCCCGACATCAAACCCTAACCCGCAGAAGGAAACAACAGATGTCATGCCCACCATAGAAAGGTCTATGGCAATCGAACAGAGAGAGGATAGCCAAATCGCCCCCCTGTTCGAAGAAACGTTACCTGAGGAAGAATTGAACAAGGTACCCTCAGGATATTACGTCGAGAACGACATCTTAATGCGGAAGTGGAGGCCCACACACACACCCGCCCAGGAAGATTGGTCGAGTGTACATCAATTGGTATTACCAAGGAGACATAGAGAGGAAGTGCTTCGGACAGCCCACGAAACACCCATGGGAGGTCACTTAGGCATCCGTAAGACACACGAGCAAATCGGCAGAAGCTTCTACTGGCCCGGAATCCGTGGGGATGTATCGAAGTATTGCCAGACCTGCCATACCTGCCAGATGATAGGCAAACCAAATCAGCAAATCCCTGCTGCCCCTTTACACCCGATTCCTGCCTTTGAGGAACCATTCTGCCGAATTCTTGTCGATTGTGTTGGTCCTCTCCCCAAAACCAAGTACGGAAACCAATATTTACTGACTATCATGTGTGCCTCAACCCGGTTTCCTGAGGCAATCCCTCTGAGAAGCATTTCCGCTGGGAAGATTACTAAGTCACTGACTAATTTCTTCTCTATGGTCGGATTACCTAAGGTGGTACAATCTGACCAAGGTTCGAACTTCACGTCCCGAATATTCCGGCAGGCTATGAACTCTCTAGGCATAAAGACAGTCACGTCGAGTGCGTATCATCCCCAATCCCAAGGAGCTCTAGAGCGATTTCACTCTACTCTAAAAACGATGATCCGGGCATACTGCTCAGATCATCAGAAAGATTGGGACGAGGGTATCCCATTCTTGATATTTGCCGCAAGAGACGCGCCACAAGAATCACTGGGATTCAGCCCGTTCGAATTAGTGTTCGGACACACAGTGCGGGGACCTTTGTCTATGTTAAAGGAAAGATGGTTACAAGAAACCCCCACAAACGAATCAGTGTTAGAATATGTATCCCGTTTTCGAACCCGATTGCACGAGGCTTATGAATTGGCACGAGAGAAGCTTAAAACAGCCCAGAACAAGATGAAGAGACAGTACGATCGACACACCATTCGAAGAAGTTTCGATGTCGGGGACAAAGTGCTGATGCTGTTACCGTTGTCTGGTCACCCCCTGAAGGCTCGATTTCACGGTCCTTACGAAATTTCTTGGAAGGTTAGCGACCTCAACTACATTGTGAACACTCCAGACCGAAGGAAAGGAACACAAATGTGCCACATTAATATGCTCAAACCATATTACGAGAGAGGGAAACCAAGCCCCACCCTAGCCGTAGATGGACCCCTCTATGCCTCCAGTCATGCAGACGTAGACCCAGAAGTCCTGAAGAAAACGGATCATCCCCTGAGGTTACCGAATTCAGAAATACTATCAAATATTTCGTCTAAGTTAAACCACTTAACCCACGACGAAAAGAAGGAAGTAACCCCTCTCATCCGAAACTTCCACGACTTATTCCCAGACGTACCTAGACGGACTGATATTGCTCAACACGATGTAGATGTCGGAAATGCCAAACCCGTTAAGCAACATCCATACCGTGTCAACCCGCAGAAGGCGGAAATAATATGGCAAGAAGTGGAGTACATGCTTCACCATGGGATAATCGAACCCAGCCAGAGTAGCTGGTCATCTCCATGTGTACTGGTCAGGAAACCTGATGGCTCGATACGGTTTTGCACGGACTACCGTAAGGTGAATACCTTTACCCACACCGATTCCCATCCCATTCCCCGAATGGATGACTGTATAGACCGAATCGGTAACGCGACGTATATCACCAAGTTGGATCTGTTGAAGGGTTATTGGTGTGTGCCTCTTACTGAGCGCGCCAAAGAAATATCGGCCTTCGTGACGCCTGATGGTCTATACCAATACCGCGTCATTCCTTTCGGCATGAAAAATTCTCAGGCCACGTTCCAACGGATGATGAATTACTGTATGCGAGACCTACCTAATGTCACGACGTACATCGATGACATAGTAATCTACAACACGAACTGGGCAGACCACATTACAACATTGCAGAACGTTTTCGATAGGCTCCGACAAGCGAATCTTACTATCCACCTGTCGAAGAGTGAGTTTGGAAAGGCCGAATTGACATACTTGGGTCATACAGTAGGATATGGCAAAATCTCCCCCATTGACGCTAAGGTTCAAGACATCTTGAACGTCCCAGCCCCGCAAAATATCAGGAGCCTAAGGCGGTTCCTTGGAATGGCCGGATACTATCGGAAATTCTGCAGGAACTTTCCTGATGTAGCATCACCGCTCACCCAGCTGTTATCAAAGAAAGCCAAATTTGTTTGGACGTCCTCCTGTCAGAGATCATTCGAACAGATTAAGTCTTTGCTATGTTCTGATCCTATTCTGAAGGCCCCAGATTTTTCTCAACCTTTTAGGCTGGCGGTCGATGCCAGTGATGTTGGAATGGGCTCTGTTCTACTTCAAGTCGATTCTAATAACATCGAACACCCTGTCAGCTATTTCTCGCGGAAATTTAATTCGTGCCAGCGAAATTATTCAACTGTGGAGAAAGAAACTCTAGCCCTTGTCTTAAGCCTGCATCATTTTGATGTGTACGTGTCTTCGTCCTGTCACCCAACAACAGTATACACTGACCACAACCCTATCACGTTCCTGCATCGGATGAAAAGTAAGAATAGAAGACTATTAAATTGGAGTCTAATCTTACAAGAATATAATCTAGATATTCGGCATATTCGAGGCACCGACAACGTATGTGCGAACGCTTTATCGCGCTGCTAACGTGATAAAGAATATACTCGTGATAAAAAAAAGGGAAAACAAAGGAGAGCAAATCTTTATTTTTAAAGTGAATCCCAAGCGATCCTTTTTCATTTTTTTGGTGAGGGGGTGTTACGTTGACCCAATAGTTGTATGGTCACCTCAGATTTTATAGGCATGTTTTTAGTACATTGTATATTTGCGACGAAACATATGACCCTTGATAACCTTATTTCTTGAGTACGCAGATTGTGGGTTATATATTATTTTTATGTCCAGATAAGTCAGGGCCAGTTCCCGGAAAGGAACCTTACCTCCTCCTCCCATTTCCTATCCAGTCTCTGACCGTAGACCAGACAAACGCTTTTTGGCAGATAGGGGCGAGTGGCATTAGGGTCCGCGAAAGACACCCACACACCTTTTTTTGTGTGGGCCAACACGTGACCCAACTGATAGCAGTTTTCGTTTCGCATGTGTTGAGGTGGCAACAATCTCACTTAGTTGCTGACCCTCGGAGGAAGCGGACGTCACCAAACCCCATCTTAGCTATCCGCCGCTAGAAGAATTAGATGCCACCAAACCTAAAGGAACGATGAGAGACCCTGGAACGACATCGTCAACCAAAGCCGGCTACATTCCTGTGATTTTTCTGTGTGTTCTTCTCGCCATCATCACGGATCGGACATCACCAAACAAGAACTCATGACTTGAACTTTGTAAATCCCACCCTTTTATCATTGGTAATAGTCAATCGACGTCGATTCCGACCATATGTAAGTTTCTTTATTTTTTTTCTATATCTTATGATCTGCTGTCTCTGTAGTCATATGTATTTCGCCGCATTAGTATTTGTCTAGGTAATTTATCTCCCCATCCCTTATATTATTTAGTTTTCTTTTTCTTTTTCTTACTGTCTGTATATTTTATAAATAAAACTTTTGTATCATATATTCTCGTGTTGTCTTCTATTGTTCTATGTCTGCATATAGTTCATTTACTCTCTGCGTTTACCGACGTCCGGAATTGGAGAATTCCCTTCCCAACGTTCTTTTTTTTATTTTTATATCGAACCTTGGGGTCTATTTATTTTTTTTTTTTATTTTCTCGTTGCGTCCCGGCTATCGTAGTCCCAACGAAACCCCGGGCGTAACACCAACCAGATGTAAATTCAGAGTTGACCTTCTCCAAAACTGTCAACCAAGACTAAAGAACCCAATCTGACCTGCTATTTTAACCCCTAGCTGGAGAGAGAAGTGATGGATTCACGTCTTTCCCAAGGGTATTTGTGTGAAAGCGAATGTAACAAACCTAGATGGAATTTGAACTTGGTATGGTGGGGTAATGGATTGTGGGTCGGAATGAGGATTCGAAGAGCTGAGTTCAAATTTCAGGCGATTTCATGTGCTGACACTCAAGGGAAAGGTATAAATACATCTCTTCTCCCCCAACAGCTATGGGTAAAATAGCAGGACAGACTGGATCCTATAGCCTCAGGCAGCAATCAGTCTAGAAGGAAAACTCTGAATTCAAACCAGCATAGAGAGAATTGTGCTCCCTCATGCTAACTTGCCCAGGAAACACAACTGCTGCAATGGCCGTGGTGCCGCTATGACTCTAATGGATTATGGGACTTGTGATCATGATGCCAATTCTGCTTTCCATGTTGATAATCACTGTTCTATATGCACATATCTTCTGATTATAAGGCGTATCATAACCTTATTGACTTCAGTTTGTCAACAGAGTTTTGTTGGCCACGATAGTCGTGGGGTTTTACGGATTGATACCTTTCTCCAATTGTGAAGTAATCCTATATTCTTTTCACTGACTTGCATGGAGGAGGTTCACAAAGAGTCAACAAAGAAAGAACGGGTTCAAACCATTGCAAACACAATTTATTCAGTTCTGATAGGCTTGGGTAATATATGTGGCAGTGGAAAGTATTTTTAAGATTTGCAAGTCCTAAGGATGGTTTACATCCCGACACCCAAAGACAGAATATAGAAGCTATCAATGCAAATTTGCTGAGAATTGTCTCCAATATAGACAGAGGCTAGAATAGAATTCTCATTAAGCTCTGACTTTGGAAAATCTGTTTTCTCTTATGAAACATTTCAGTTAAAGAAACTCCAATTTGCAGCGGGGAGGGTTCTTGACATAACTCTTCGTTTCACCAAGGTGAAAGAAATGATTCAGCTTTCGATAATTTTACCACCCATGGCTCTGTCCCCCTTTTTCAATTATCTGATAATTACTGACACTCACCCTAAGTGTTGCTTGTCCACATTCAAAGGGCAGATTTCACAACAAAGTTTGGTTCCCTCCACCCTGAGAAAGCCAAAGCAACACATGGGTTTTACTATCTATTCTGACATGTTTTACTGGCTGTTCTGTGGAAAAATGAAATTTATCAAAAGTTATGATTTACCAGATTAAATTTTCGCTTCCTAATTTTTCCAGCTTTGTTGGTTTTCTTCCATCATATGAAGTTAAACTTGAGACAATTTCAGGTATGTACTCAAGTGGTTATCTGATTTTTGTTTTTTAATCAATTCACCCCAAGCAAGAAGGTAATGCCACTAAGATTTAAAGGTCTACTGGATGTGAAATTGAATGAAAAGCACTTTAAAGGAACTTGAAACCTAATCCTAAAAAAAAGACTGGTTAGTAGTGTGAACCAGATGAACCTATCTATTCCTAATGAGGAAAGAAAAAATCAATAAAGAGTAAATAAAATTTCAGAGTTTAAGCAAAGACAACTTTATTATAGAGTTGAAGTAGACTTTGGAAGGAACCAGAAACCCAATTGTAAACAAAAAACAAATGATAAGACTTGGTACTTGTTATGTTTGCGTGAGTTCTGAGGACCGAGCAATGCATTTGTTGATTGGAAATAATTACCAAGAACGTTTTTAGGTTTACAGCATTTTATTAATCACTAGATAAACTGAGTTAATACTACTCTACAAAAGAATTAGTGAAATATGGAGAGACGTTTGCCACACGTGTTCTGGTGTAGTCCGCCATCTTGGATTTCTCTCTGTATTGTCCCACGTGACGTCTGACGTCACGATGTCCAAAGCAAGTGGGATAACTCTTACAATACTTTGGAGTTATCTCCCTTTGTTTCCTTCCAACACCTCCCTTTGAAGTATGATAGTCGTAGGATGATTGTTGAGGATCTACTTGTAAGGATGAGGTTGGATTGCCCTTACGCTGCGTCCTTCTAGTTGGTAATTTCTTTTGAGACTTACTTTCTTTACTATATTTTGTTTGAACACTTTGGGGTAATTCAAATGTGTCCAGTAAAACATTTAAGGGAATGACTGTGTCATTAGATTGTCTTTCAGGAAGGTATGAATGACGTAGCTGATTCGCATGTCTGACCCAAGTAGTGGATTGTACATCTACATCATAGAGTACATTACCAGAACGGCGTATTATGTAACCTTGGGTCCATTTTTCTTTACCATTGCGGTAATCTTTTGCCCACACAGGTTGTCCAGGTAGAAATTGACGTGACACTGCACCATGGCGGTGATTGAATTGTCTTTCCATGGTTTTATTTCTCTTGAGAGAATTGCTTGGCGATGGACGAATAATATCAATTGGTAGCCATATTTTTCTATTCATCAAGGCTTCTGCAGGTGACTTTCCATTCGGACAGTTTGGATTTGGGGTAGCTCTATAGCTACTTAGAAATATGTCTATTATTTCTCGTGTAGATCCTTCCACTTTTAATTTTAAGAGTGCTCTCTTAAATGTGTCGACGAAGCGTTCGGCTTGACCATTTGATTGTGGGTGGAAGGGTGGTGATCTGAGGTGTTGAATACTGTTCTTTTTACTGAATTCTGAAAATTCTGCTGAAGTAAATGCTGTACCGTTGTCAGAAACCAAGATTTCCGGAGTACCAAATCTGCTGAAGATCTCCTGTAATTTTCTTACAGTTTCAGTGGATGTAGGGTGATTCATGTGAAAGACCTCCTGCCATTTGCTGTAAGCATCCACCAATATTAGGTAATGTTGTCCATTTATTGGTCCAGCAAAATCAATATGGAGTTGTGACCAAGGAGATTCTGGAGTAGGCCATGAATACAGTGTTGTTTTCCGAGGAGACTTTGCAACCAGTTGGCATTTGGTACAACTCTTAACAAGTTCCTCTAGTTGTTTGTCCATGTTTGGCCAGTACACGTATCCGCGTGCTAAGGCTTTCATCCGATTAATCCCTTGATGTCCATAGTGAAACTGTTTGAGAACTCTGTTTTGAAGTTCAAATGGAACAACAACGCGTTCAGCAAAAAGTAGAATCCCATCGATTTCAGATAAGGATGATCTCCGCTGAAAAAATGGTTGAAGTTTCTGGTCAGTGCATATATTTGGCCAGCTAGTGGAGTGAAAATGTAGGACTTTCTGCAGTATTGGGTCTGCGGCTGTAGCTTCTTGAATCATCTCTGATGTGACAGGTAGTGCTCTAACTGTGGAAACAAGTCCCGAGACAACTTCAGATTCTACTGATATAGCTGCGATGACTGTCCCCGGTACTTTTTGATTCGAAGAGATGAGTCTGGACAATGCATCTGCTTGACCAATTTTGCTGCCTGGTTGGTATTTTATTGAAAAATTGTAGTCCAGGAGCATAGTGGCCCATCTTTGCAACTGGTTAGCTGTATAAACAGGGATTCGTTTCTTGGAACCAAATATACTGATCAACGGCTTGTGATCTGTGATCAGGGTAAAATGACGACCATATAACATTTTGTGAAATTTCTTCACAGCGAAAATAATTGCCAGAGCTTCTTTCTCAATTTGACTATATTTGCGTTCGGTTGGTGTCAAAGACTTGGATGAGTGCACGATAGCTTTTTTGCTTCCGTCAGGAAAAATGTGTGATATCACAGCTCCGACTCCGTAATCTGAGGCATCAGACACCACAGTAATGTCTACGGATGGGTCATAGTGAGTCAGTAATAAGTCCGAACTGAGAAGGGATTTTATCTTCTCAAACGATTCTTTACATGTATTTGACCAGTTCCATTTAGTATCTTTTTGCAAAAGATTATTAAGAGGTCCACGTAACTTGTGCAGTTCTGGTAAAAAAGAACTATAATGACTTACGAGGACCAGAAAAGAATGTAAAGTCGATACATCCGTTGGTGCTGCCATTTGCTTTATCGCATGTATATTTTCTGGATCCGGTCTACAGCCATTTTTGTCAAATATAAATCTAAGGTATTTAACTGAAGTTTGGAAAAATTTGCATTTGTCTGACCTTAAGCAAAATCCATATTGTTGAATTTGATCCAGCACAGAAGTTAAGTGATGTAGAAGTTCCTCTGGGGTTGTGCCTGTAATAATGATGTCATCAATGTAGGCAGAAACTCCTGGTAATCCTGTGAGCATTGTATCCATTGTTTGCTGGAAAATAGCTGGTGGTGACTTGACACCAAATGGAAGGTGACAAAATTGGAATAAACCCTTGTGTGTGTTAATCGTGAGAAGATTTTTGGAATCTTCATCCACTTCTATTTGAAAATATGCATCTGCAAGGTCCAATTTTGCAAAACAAGTTCCACCGTTTAGTTTTGTGAACAAGTCTTCCGGTGCAGGTAGTGGATACTGATGTATATCCAGTGCATCATTTAGTCCTGTGGAGAAATCTGCACATAGACGTACCTTGCCGTTTGCCTTTTTCACCATGACAATGGGTGCTGCCCAGGATGAGTAGTTTGTAGGCTGGATAACTCCTGCTTGTTGGAGGCGGTTTAGTTCCTATTCCACTGTAGCTAAAGCTGCATATGGTACAGGACGCTTGGGTCTGAAAATTGGTTTTGCTTCGGATTTCAGTTTTAACGTGGCTTTAACTTTTGTGCAACATCCGAGACCCTCTTGGAAAACATTGTTAAATTTAGCTTTCAGCATGCTCTTAAAATGTTTTTCCGTGTCTGCTGCAGAATTAACTTGGCAGGTATTGAAAATGGTGTTCAAGGGAACCTTGAAAAGGTCAAGTTCCTCAATAAAATCAAGGCCAAGAAGATTCAAGTTTGAAGAGGCCGTAATGTAGCACACACCTGAAAAATGTTTGTCTTTGAAAGAGACATCACAAATTAATTCCCCATTTAATTGTATTTTATTCCCGGAAGCACTACACGCAACATGCGTTGTGTCTTTCAGGGGTGGTTTTCCCAGTGACTCCCATGTTGTACGTGAAATCAAAGTGATATCTGAAGCAGTATCGAACTGAAACTTTATCGGTCTTTTGTTTATGTATACCACTATGTATTTCCTCCGAGCTTCAAAATTTACATTAAACGTAGCAAAAATCAAATTTGAAAACGACTTACGGAAATATCCTGTCTTTTTGTGATGAGGTTTTTCTCTTACAGGTGTATTATTCTTTTTCGTAGCTTTGTTATCTTTGCGTTCACAGAATCCGTCCTTATGCCCACGACGTGAACAGAGTTGACACGTGTGTTTTTTGTATGGGCAAAATCGAGCATAATGGCAATCTCCACATGACCAGCAAGATGTTGGGGGTGTTTTCCTTTTAGTTGGGGATTTTTCCGTCGTTGTTACACGGCTGGAAATGGATGATTTAAAAGGCTCCTGCTGTATCATTTCGTTGTCACGTTTCAGTTTAATCAGCCGCTGACATTCCGTAGTCAATGTTTGTACTGATATGCCTCTGTCTTGATCTAGCATAGATAAAAGACGTGTACGAATGTCTGCGTCATTTGGGGATTGTAGACCAGCGACAAAAATAAGGCATTTGAATTGATCTTCAGTCAGCGATTTCAGCTGAAAATTTTCGCATTGTGAATTCACTTTCCCAGCGTATGCAAAAAAATCTTCGCTATCATCTCTCTTCAGCTTTAAGCAATTATAGCGGGTGTTAAATAAAGAGGATAACTCGCCGAAAATGTTTGTTAACTGTGCAACAGTCTCTGCAAATGTGAAGTCTCCCGGTTGTTTAGGTAATATATACTGTTTATAACGTAGGTGTTCCCGACACCCAAGCTTCCATAGTAGGAGGCGTAACTTCCATTCATCGTCCTGCATGTGAAATTCATGTCGAAAGATGTCTTCCCAACGACTAAACCATGCTATGAATGTCTGTTTCGTCTCCGGTTCGAATTGAAACTCGGTTATTGAGTTCGCTATGCTATCCGCAGAATTCGCATTTTTCTTGTCTGTTGACAGTTGTGTTTGAAACTGTTGCGTTAACGTTTCAATTAGACGGTTCTGTACCTGTAGAAACTGTTCCTGTTGCCTTCTAAGAATTCTTTCCAACGATGCAGGGTCCATGACGAAGAAAGGTTATTTTACTTCTTTTTTTTTTTTTTTTTTTCACGAGGTATATCCAATGGAGAAAGGTAATCTCATCTCGTCGCCAAATCTGTTATGTTTGCGTGAGTTCTGAGGACCGAGCAATGCATTTGTTGATTGGAAATAATTACCAAGAACGTTTTTAGGTTTACAGCATTTTATTAATCACTAGATAAACTGAGTTAATACTACTCTACAAAAGAATTAGTGAAATATGGAGAGACGTTTGCCACACGTGTTCTGGTGTAGTCCGCCATCTTGGATCTCTCTCTGTATTGTCCCATGTGACGTCTGACGTCACGATGTCCAAAGCAAGTGGGATAACTCTTACAATACTTTGGAGTTATCTCCCTTTATGTTTCCTTCCAACAGTACTAATTTAACTTTTCCCCCACTAGTCTTATTTTGTTCAAGGCTACACATTACGTTACTGCCTAACTATATGGACACATATTTGAACTTTAGTGTGCTGACCATGAGACCTGGGTTGGAATCTTCACAGGGTCAATTTGTCAAGGAGGTGACTTTGTGATAATATTGGCCTAAGGAGACAATATCAATGCATAGATTGTTGAGAAATGCCTAAAACAATACCAGGTAATATATAAGCATCAAATCATTTTGAAATGTGATTTAGTCCATGCAATATGTCACGTGTTTTATCTGAGGAGGATCTTTTGTGTATTTTTAACCTCTGAATTCATGACACCATCAGGATCAAGGTGAAGTCCATTTGCTGATCACTCAACCGTCTTGGTGAAGTTCAAGCATTAATTTTAAAAGGCAAAATTTTCTGAGACTTTGAATTAACAAAAATTTCGAAATGTTTGAATTTGTCCAATTTTCAGCAGGGCTGAACTTTTCCAGAGTTTATTTTTGAATAATATATTTGAATTTTACTGTTTTTGATACAACTCCAAATGTACTTTCAGAATATATGTAGTTTTGAATAGTTTTAAGCTAGCTGTGGCAATGTATTTAGATTTAAAATTTGAAAAAAAAAAAAAAAATGAAAGATTTTTGTAATTTTTCACTTTTTTTTTTATTACTTTGTCATACATTTTCCCCCCCCATATATATATATATATATATATATATATATATATATATTACTAAATTTCCCCTAATACAAGGGTTAAGAATCATTCAAAGTAAAGGATTAGAGTTGAAATGGTAATGATGAATCAAGTGTGTATTATGAATGTAAGCAAAATTAGTACTAAGTGAAAATTATGTGAAAAAGAAGGAAAGAAAATGCTTGACTCTTGACCTGAAAGTGTCAATATTTTAGTGTTCAAGGAGGCACCCATGTGGAAGTCTCTTCCTGTTATGGTGAAACACACCTAGTCTATAAATAATAGACTCTCCCATCTAATATAAGTAGGAGTCAGTGGGAGTAGAATACGAAAGTAGTCAGCTACCACAACTAGATTACTCTGCGTAATACTTATTATAACAAGTTCTTAACGTTTTTGTACGTTGAACCTATTTAGGACTGAATTTAGTCCAAATACAGTTTCCACTGAGGAAATAACTCTACAACTTTGGCGGCGAGGATTTGCACTCATACGGTGGAAGAAAAAAAAATTTGTTCGCCAATATAACTTTGGCGGCAAGGATTTGCACTCATACAGAGGAAGAAAAAGTTTGTTAGCCACAGTGGTTTTGGCGACGAAATTCGCACTCATATGGAGGAAGAAAAATTTTGTTCCCCACAAATAACGTGGGCGACAAAATCTCGGATTTACACTTAAAAAAAAAATACTTGGCAAAGTTTTTTCGCAAGCCAAGACGTCAATTTAGTGACGAAAAAATCTGTTGTATTCTCAACTGAGAAAAGAAATATTTTTCTTGATAAGACAGTTTGCTAAAATAGGGCACGAATTGCAAATTCGTTGACCCCCCTCTACAGTATTTAGGCATTGTGTAACCTTTTGAAAAAAAAAAAAATATATGGAGGAATGCAAAAGTCTATTCCAGGAATTTTTTAAGTTCCAGTTGGAACAACAAACGAAAATATTAGAACAACAAAAAACATTCCAGATGCAGTTACAGGAGGAAACTTTCAATAGACAAATGCAATTCCAACAAAAAATGGAACAGATGCATGGGGAGTTTCAAAACAAAATTCTGGAAATAACTGAAAAGAGGAAAGAGAAAAGTCTACAAAATGATTCTTTCCCAGAGAATACAATATGGAATTCAATTGAAATATTCACGTACAGTCCAGATGAAGAGATAACTTTTGAAGAATATTATAAAAACACTGAGGAAATAACTCTACAACACTTCCACAGAGTGACAGTTCTTACATTTGGAACAATGGTGATTCAACTCTGTAGGAGGCACATGATGTGTCTTAGCTGTAAAGGCCTGAACTGGTTGAGTGAAAGAATGGAGCTCACCCAAACATGTGCTAGAGAATTAGCAATAGAGTAGCTTAAGCTTGCAATGTTGTGCCTCTGAGGAAAGGGGTTGTAAAATGGAAGTTGTTCCCCCCAACAAAACTGCCTAAAACATTTTGAATTCTATCAACAAGTGCATATATATGATGAAATATAGTTTTAAGGTATGCTATATTTTTTAGGTGAAATGCTCATTGTCAGGGATAGTGTGTATGTACACACACACACACACACACACACACACACACATGTGTGTGTTTTTTAGATAAAAATAGGATGTAGAATCCAGATAAAGTCTTTTTTTTAAGAAATTTGACAAATGGAAAACATTTATTAATTTGTTAAAAACCTTGTCAGGATTCTATATCCTATTTTAAACACATATTGTTGACACGGAAAACACATTGACAGACCTAAAAACAATACATCTTTTGCTTTCAACCCATTTGGAAGGATTAGATGAGGATTTGCCTTGGATTCATTTCAGAAAAGGCTATATGAATTTCTTGCTTTCGAGCCATTCTGAAAATGTGATGAGGATTTACATTTAATTCGATACAAAAAAGCTGGGAAAATATATTAACAACTTTTGACATGAACTAAGAAATATAAAGAAAAGATACAGAATGAATATTAACGGTTTTTGAGTCAGTCCATGTCAAATCAACATGGGTCTGACCATCACAGATTTTTTTTCAAATTTGGTACATTTATAGATCTTCATGAATGAAACTGAATGGAACCTATTTTACATCTCTAGGTCAAAGCATTCCTGAGATATGACCCTTGCTAAAAAGGTGAATTTTGGTAAATATCACAAAGTTTAAATATCAATATCTCAGTTGTTTTTTCACTCACAAAGCTAAATTATGTACCATTTTAAAGTACTTGGACAGATCTAAAAGGTGATCTATTTATTTTTTTTGTTTAAAGGTCAAATAAGATAATTTGACCTTGGTCTTAACCTTTGACCTTTAATTTCTCAAAAAACGGTTCTTAAATTTTTTTTTTTAAATTTGACCACAAATTTTTCTGCTTTATGGCAAGAAATGTACAAAATTTGTGATGGATTTTTGAATGTGGCCTGAGTTACAAGGGTTTTATTGAGTTGGGCCAAATTCAAAATGGCAGATTTTGGTATTTGCCACTATATGTTAACATTTTCATATTTCCCAATATTGTCAATCTGTATATATCTAGAAAGCTCTTTGAATGCTGATTAATATTCACATAAGAACTATGATCATAAAATCAACAGAATTTGTGTTGTTTTTAGTTAAATGTTAGCAATTCAGTGGAAAATAAACAACCTTATTTTGGGTTTTGTTTATATTTTTTATTATATAACAAATAGATTTTTATATGAAAAACTGACATAATTAAAATAATTATTTAAAAAAGTGTTATGAATTGATGTTAAGATAACATAAAATATTATGAAAATATGCAACAAATGATGTTAATGGTTGACAAATTTTTGTTGATCTTTGATATAGTACACTAAATAAATGTACAAAACTATTTTTTAGTTTTTGTTTATATACAGGGTGTCTCAAAAAAATGTACTCACACTTTGAATGACGAGAAAACCTTTATTTATGAACATAGAGCGAAATGGAATAGCTTCGAATACAGAAGAAAAATGTAATTGAAGAATCATGTTCGCAAATGTTCAAATTGATGACCATTATTGTCCAGACAACGCTGATAACGTGCACCAAGGGAAAGTGTGAGTACATTTTTTTGAGCCACCCTGTATATATTATTAACAGTTACAAGCAAACTCATTATTTCTACAATTGCATGATTCTGTCTAATATCTAAATCCTCATCACTTTATTTCATTTTAACTTTTTCGTAAGACAAAATATGAGCTGGTCATAAAAGTAATAAAAAATGTTATTAAGTCAGTGTGAAAAAAAATAACTAACCTCAAAATGATCTTAAATTGGCACCTATAAACATGCTCCTCTGAAACAAGTCACTTACTTTCCACACTAAGATATTGGTGGCTTTTCATAGTAGTTGGGATTCTTCATCAATACAGGAAAACCAAAACAGTTATGGTAAGTAATTTTTAATTTCATATCCAGTTTTTTAAAATCTATGTTGGTATAATGATACATAATTATTACTGATAAATCTTCAGTGGGTTAAAGTTATTTATTGCAAAACAATGAGATATCTTTTGAAACATTTTATAATTTTGGTCTTAATACATATTACTGGTATAAAAAAATCATGTAAACTTTTCTTCCTTGAATATAACCATGAAAAAATACTTGAATATTTTAAGCCTCTTCTGAGCTTTCATCAGTAACTTTAATTGTCTATTCTTTGAATGACTATTATATTTCCATAAATTTTCTTATAAAAACTATGTCTTCATTGGCAAGTCAAAATATGATTTGCTTTAAGTGACTGAACACTTGATTTTTACTTTAACAGTATCATTATAGAAACTAATTTCAACTTATATTTATGTATAAATTAACAACATCAAACTTAGTATAAACATAACAAAAAATGAGAAAAAAATGAGAGCTGATGGCTGAAATCTCCTGATGGAGTGAACTGAACAATTACAAAAATGTTCACCTACAAAAGCCGAGGTGCTGAATATAATATCTATCAGATGTGACAATTTTTTTATATAACTGCATATATATATATATATATATATATATATTTATATATATATATATATATATATATGGGGAAATAACTCATGAAATAAAATTATTACCACATAATGGATTTTTAAGGATTCCTTATTATTATAATACTGCTCTGTTTTTACATTGAGCTCTCTTTGGATATATATATATATATATATATATATATATATATATATATATTATATATTATATATATATATATATATAGTAAAATGGATGGAGCATGTCGCAGTTAGCTCCTCCTCATTTCCTTAACCCGTCAACAGGGGTCTCTCTCTCCCGGGAGTATAAATACTGGCTGACCTTTCGCCTCTTTCTCTCTTTTCTCTGCTTACGCGCACGTGCGAGCAACTACTGCAACTCAGGCCGCGGGCCGCAACCTCGCCGATTGAGGCAAGGCATATAAAACTTTCTCTTAAAATTTCCAATATGTGAACTCTTATACACAACCAGCGTTTCCCATATTCTGGGAACACGCTAAAACAAAATTCACCCGTACAGACATTCAACTCAACACACACACAATAACTTTCCATACAGACACTGTAACATTTTATTCATGTCTTCAATGTATTTGTAATTCGTGTATTAATCTATTTGTTATTAATATATATTTGTTCGCATACATGTATAACGGTCTTGTTTGTTTCTTTGGACTCCATTAAAAGTCCAACATTCTTATGTAGCTGGACCGGCCAGCGGAAGCCTTAACCTAGAGATAACTCATCTTCTCTTCACACATTCACCCTCCTGCATGGTCCGCTACAAATGGTGACTACCCAACGTGATTATGAACACGCACACGGGACGATATATATGTACGAACAAATTCTGATACAAACCTTTCAAATGAGAGCCAGTCACAGCATAATATTGGAAACTTTTTCTATTCTACGCACGCAGAACTATGAACAAAAGAACTTTTAATTCAGACAACATGTCTATAAAACAACTTTCTCCTTCACGCAAAAAGGAATTTTTTCTTACACCACGTGGTAATAACAATTACTACTACAAGCAAGCCTTTACAACTCTTTCTTTCTACTGGTCTATATTGCTTGACCTTTTCTTTCTCTCGGCAACGCGTGACCTCAACTTCACCCAGCTTACCAACAGAGAACACAACACCATTTTTTTTAACTAAACTCACCTTTCTTCTGAACTGAAATAGAAAAAGTGTGAACCTCATTCTCAAGCAAAGGCGACTCACTGTCCTTTCTCACCCTACACCAATGCAAGACGAATTATCTACAAATTTTGCGACAACGATATCCCATCGTCAATACAGCAAATTCTCCCAACATTCATTCGACACTCGGTAGAAATTCCACTTCAGCTCAAACTCCTCTTTCAAACAACTACGACCAGGCCAGCAACGCAAACAAACAAACAAACTCATCATTCAAGCACGACAACGACAAATTCAACTCAACGTGGATAAACGCTGAACACTACCGACATTTCTCGGACTCACTAGAGAAATATACAGCAACTTAACGACAACACAAGCACATTCGTCGAAGCATGCATCGCAACAATGGACACATTTTCTTTTCAGCACACAAGAATAATCTTCAAAACTTTTTACATTTTAAAAGTTCGTTTCCTACAACTTTTAATCCAGAGGGGAGGTATTGTCGCAGTTAGCTCCTCCTCATTTCCTTAACCCGTCAACAGGGGTCTCTCTCTCCTGGGAGTATAAATACTGGCTGACCTTTTGCCTCTTTCTCTCTTTTCTCTGCTTATGTGCACGTGCGAGCAACTACTGCAACTCAGGCCGTGGGCCGCAACCTCACCGATTGAGGCGAGGCATATAAAACTTTCTCTTAAAATTTCCAATATGTGAACTCTTATACACAACCAGCGTTTCCCATATTCTGGGAACACGCTAAAACAAAATTCACCTGTACGGACATTCAACTCAACACACACACAATAACTTTCCATACAGACACTGTAACATTTTATTCATGTCTTAAATGTATTTGTAATTCGTGTATTAATCTATTTGTTATTAATATATATTTGTTCGCATACATGTATATCGGTCTTGTTTGTTTCTTTGGACTCCATTAAAAGTTCAACATTCTTATGTAGCTGGACCAGCCAGCGGAAGCCTTAACCTAGAGATAACTCATCTTCTCTTCTTCCATTCACACACCGCATGGTCCACAACAAGTACTTTGGCTGGTTGGCATTTGTTTACATTTGTAAAAACAATACGCTAGATTTAGTTATGTAACTCTACCGAGTGAAGATAGCTCTGGCTGACACACAATTAGTTGTGTTTCAATCCTGGTTTGAAGCATTTGGAAGTCTAGTCGCACTGAGGAGCTGTGATACAGCGAAACAGTACTGTCTGTGAATGACATATATATATATATATATATATATATATATATATATATATATATATATATATTTGTGTATTTAGGCAGCAAATTCTCTTTTAGGCATGTCTGCTTAAATAAATTACAAACATTATGTCTGCTTATTTTTAGCATAATCCATTCATATTCACTGGTATTTTTCTGTGTATTACAATCAAATGATGCAAGAAATGCACTGTAACAGTGAAAATCACTTTTATTTCCCCAAGTCCTTTCCAGCTCTTTCTGAGGTCATCATCAGCAGTGCAACTGGTAAGGCAAAAACTATGTGTAGCCATCCATTACTGAATTTTTTCTTTTTGCATTTAAATGCAATGGCAGACAGTTATGCTTTAGCATTCATTAGAACGTGAAAAATTATTCATTATGGATTTTTTTCTTTTATGTTGGCATGTCATAGTCAAGCGCACATTAAAGCATGAAAACTGTTCTTTTTATAGGCATTTTAGAACATTATACAGTATTTGTAGTTGATTCTATTCAATGTCAACTTCAATTTTTTAATGTAGATTGCTTCAAGGATCTGTAATTTTAATTTGTTATTTTCTTAGTGTAGGATAGCTGTGTTATCAATCAGTATTGTTCTATACTGTGAATGTGGACAGGAATGTTGGTGTAAATGTCTCACAATGGATGAATAGTCAGGCATGTGTAGAGTAAGAGTTCTTGATAATGTAGTTGTTGTATATCCAACACATGTATTTGTTTTTCTGTCAGAGACACATTCTCCCAAGGGACATTTGAATTGATATATAATGTTGGTTTAATAAAGTAAATTTGCTCTCTGGCAAGAATCGAACCTGCACACAGACCCCACTTTGTAGGAGAAACCACCTTTTGATCTGGTGTGCTTTACCATTTACCTACAAAGAACATCACAATACAGACTATTCTCCCTTTTGTGACACTATTTAGCTATGGTAATTAATTAACTAATTAACCATAAAAATTACACAAGAAAATACTGAGAACGGAAAAGAAGATACCCCGAGATTTTTTTATTTTTTATGTTAAAAATAAGATAGTTATTTTTCTCAAAAACCCGAGAATTGGCATAAACAGTGGACTCACAAAAAAGGCCATATGCGAGATTTTGACAATTGATTAATGATATTTGTAAAAGTACTGAGTAACGGAAAAACCAGAGGACAAAATATCATCTTAAGTGCCAGCAAGGCAAGGCCATATGATAATTATAAAAGTTTTGGCATGAGAAAATATTCCGAAGTATTTGTCGATACGGGGTAAAGAGAATTAACCTTGTTTATTTTTCCAAGATGTCATCTTAAGTACCAACACGTTAAGTGGCCATATGTCAATTATAGAATTTTGGCATGAGAAAATATCTCGAGAGAATTGCTGATTTGGAGACAAAGAAATTTATTATCAATTTTTTTTTCTTTTTTTGAGAAGCCAAGGGTTCCTGTAGACGCTAACTTCATGAAGGGACCAGATAGCAGACTTTGACAATTGATTGATGGTGTTTGTAAAAAGTACTGGTTAAGAAGACACAAAGTGACCAAAAGATCTTAAGATTTTAAGTGGCCATGTGGGATTTGTATGAATTTTGGTCGGTGGGAAAGAGAATTTTGTAAACAAAAAAAATTCTAGGTTATAATTTTAAAGAGGCCAGCTTAGCCACACCCGCACGGCTGGGACGCCATTGGTTGAGTGGTAGCAATTGTGATAGGCGGAGATAATTTGATGATAAAGACAGGGAAATTATTAACACCCACTGAAAGGATTTGGTATGAGGTATCAATGTGAGAAAGGGGGAGTTTAGGAGGATAGCTCTCCTACAAACTCTCCTCATGGACGAAGGCATCCCTCCAAAAAATGGAAAGTGATTAATTTTCCAAAATGAGAAGTAATCAATTTTCCTGGCCAGACAACAAAGAGGTTTCTTGTCAGAAATCGGGATTTACCGAAAACCCCACACTGCGTCTAACACCGCACCGGTTTTTGGTCAGTGTCCATATAAATGAATGCCTTCAGGCAGTCAGTCAGTTAGAGTCTTTAGAGTTGCAGTTCGAGCGACAGGAACCAGAGTGTTGCCTTGCAGAAGCTGACCGAGAGATTCCATGACCTCCGACTTCGTCTATCCTACCATTAGCAAGTTAGCCAGCATTTAAAAACTAAACCAGTTGACTTAGAAGACCAGAACTTGCCTAAGAAGTGTAAAAGTGTCACACCCTGTAGAAAATGGGTTGGGAGAAAAACACACACTCCTGTATATAACAGACGGATAAAAGTTAATTTGTTACTTTCAACATGCTTGAACCTCTTGGGTTTTTATTTGCATCTTTTCTTTATGCTTGTGCAATATCACCTCTAGTTAGACACTACAGCCTGATGTCTGATTGATCTTGTCTACCTAAGATCAAAATCACAACGTGGGTAGGTTAGACTTGAGATCGAAGTAGTTACTTTGATAACCAGACATTGGAAGTGAGCTGGGAACGACGGAGCTGGTTCGAACCAGTTGCAGCTGGTGTGAAGCCGTTAGCATCAACCGACCATCCCACTTGGTACCCTGACCAAAGGATTCCACCAGGTAGCGATGACCACCGATTGACCGGGACACAGGCTGGTGGCAGCGACTAAGAGTCAACACCAAAATGCCGGTAGGAGAAATATTAGTTTCACGCCGCGACTGGGAGTTGACCATAGGCTGACAGCTCAGTGTCACACTTTTAAGGAAAGCATACTCTAGCACTAAGATTTTTTTATTGAAAGCCCATATCTGTTCAGTTTTGTATATGAAATGTAAACAAAGCAATTTCTAAAAACAAATAATTACTTTGCTATTTAAGCTTTAATTTTTTTTTAAATTAATTATTTAAGCAAGAAATAAACAAATAAAAAATGGAATATACCTATATTTCCCAGAACATTTGAGAAAACAAACAAATTACCCAAAAAAAAAAAAAACAAAAAAAAAAAACACAACTTCTGTCTTCATATGGATGTCATGCATGTTATCAAACCTGTTCAGAAATATCTAAATGGTATTTCAGCTGCATACAACTGCTTTCTCAGATTGATGATTAATGCTGGCTTGGAACAAATGAAGCCTGTAGGTCTTAACAAGGACCATCCTTCTTCAAACTGTGTGGGCAGTTGCTACAGAATCAAAAAGAACAGACTAACAACAACTTAAATTGATACCACATGTAACTTGAAGAGAAAATAATGACATAATCAAGATGCTGATATTCCATACTACTTCAAGTAAAAAGTTAGGAAGGAATCTCCCATCAATACTGGAAAAAGTGATAACATTTAATGGACCTGGGAAACCTATTTTCCAGGAAAATTAAAATAGAAATATTTAAGAGAATGATTTTATAAATTTCAACTGAAAGTAGCATTGGCTGATTGGTCAATTAATGCCTAATAATTCCTTATAAGGAAATGGCTAATATTACCATGAGATGAGAACAGATGCTACTCTTTGATCCCAGCCTGACAGCCATGAAGCAAAGAAAAGTGTAAATCTGTAAAAATGTAGCTCTGGCTGCAATATTTATTTCTGTAATTCTACAGAAAATATAGCACAAGGCCAAAAGGGGAAAAGCAACGTTGGTCTTCATCTGTCCAACATTAATTTAGCTCACCACAATCACCGACCCAAACATACTATAATTTTCCATATGTCAAAACAACACATTCTTACTACAGTCACCATTATACTATAATTTCTTTGAGATCCTAACTAGACCCCATATGTACAGCACTGGCTGCTCGGTCAATGAATGCTGAATGTTTCCTTATAAGGAAACGGCTAATATTACCATTACTATACATGACTTAAATCTAAGTCATTCTGTGTTTAATATTTGTATTTGTTTTAGAAAGTTATTTCTAAATATACAAATTAATATTTTATACAAGGTTTTGTCAATCATTATCTACTGTCTTCCCAATTACTCTTCTATTCTTCTTGCTCCTTAATACTGTTTCCATTTTCTAATTCTTTCACACTCAGTAACCCCTTGCATGGGGTGAATGTATGGAAAAAAAATTTAATTGTAGATTCATTCGAGTTGAATTTTTATTGTAAAATCAAAAATAATGGTTTCTTGAGTTCTGTTTACTTTCACACAATTTTTTTTTGCGGTTGGGGCACACCTAAACTCATATTGGTAAAATTCTAATAGTATATTATATTACAGCCAAATTGAGGAAAGAAAGAAAGAACAAAGGAAGGAAAGAAAGAAAGAAAGTACAAAGGAAAGAAAGTACAAAGCAAGGAAAGAAAGCAAGGAAAGAAAGAAAGTACAAAGCAAGGAAAGAAAGAAAGAAAGAAAGTACAAAGCAAGGAAAGAAAGAAAGAAAGAAAGTACAAAGCAAGGAAAGAAAGAAAGAAAGAAAGAAAGTACAAAGCAAGGAAAGAAAGAAAGAAAGAAAGAAAGTACAAAGCAAGGAAAGAAAGAAAGAAAGAAAGAAAGTACAAAGCAAGGAAAGAAAGAAAGAAAGAAAGAAAGTACAAAGCAAGGAAAGAAAGAAAGAAAGAAAGAAAGTACAAAGCAAGGAAAGAAAGAAAGAAAGAAAGAAAGTACAAAGCAAGGAAAGAAAGAAAGAAAGAAAGTACAAAGCAAGGAAAGAAAGAAAGAAAGAAAGTACAAAGCAAGGAAAGAAAGAAAGAAAGAAAGTACAAAGCAAGGAAAGAAAGAAAGAAAGTACAAAGCAAGGAAAGAAAGAAAGAAAGTACAAAGGAAGGAAAGAAAGAAAGAAAATACAAAGGAAGGAAAGAAAGAAAGAAAGTACAAAGGAAGGAAAGAAAGAAAGAAAGTACAAAGGAAGGAAAGAAAGAAAGAAAGGAAAGAAAGAAAGAAAGGAAAGAAAGAAAGAAAGGAAAGAAAGAAAGTAAGAAATGACAGAAAGAAAGTAAAGAAAGTAAGAAATGACAGAAAGAAAGTAAAGAAAGAAAGAACAAAGAAAGAAAGAACAAAGAAGAAAAGAGAAAAGAGAAGAGAAGAGAAAAGAAAAGAGAAAAGAAAAGGAAAAGAGAAAAGAAAAGGGAAAAGAAAAGAAAAGGAAAAGACAGAAAAGGAAAAGACAGAAAAGAAAAGGAAAAGACAGAAAAGAAAAGAGAAAAAGAGAAGAAAGAAAAGAAAATGAGTGACAAAGAAAAAGGAAAAAAAAAAACAAACAAAAAAACTAAACAGGTCAGATGTTTTCCAAACAGTGTACTCACCTTTTAATCCAGCATGGTAAGCCTTTGCAGGGAAGCCTTGCTGTTGCAAACGAACAGCTACTTCGTCACATGTGTCCCTTGTACGACAGTAAATAATTCCACAACCAATTTCGCTCCAGTCGTGCTTTTCCGGTGGTAAACCAAGGTGATCAATTAAGTATTCCAAAAGGTCTTTAAAGGGATCATCCAGAGTTTCTTTCATACGCACCTCGTAAAAGAGGTTAGGCCGAAAGCAGCTAGTTTTAAATGATGCAAATGGCTTTCTAAGCCCAAGGCTCTTCACAATGTCTTTAATAACTTGGGCTGTAGCTGTAGCTGTCACCGCAATGCAAGGGACATTGGGGATCTTTTCTGCACGGAGGTGTCCAAGTTTCAGGTAATCAGGCCGAAAATCATGGCCCCACTGTGATACACAGTGGGCTTCGTCGATAACAAAGTAATTAAGGAGGCTTGCATGATTTAAACTGTGGAGATGCTGTTGCAAGAAAGATGTAGCTGCTTGCTCAGGTGTGATGTAGAGAAGCTTTGTCTTGGGACATTTGCGATTTAAGTCAGTTGTGACCCGGTTCTTCTCAGTCATTGTCTGCTTTGAATTGATGGTGGCCACACGGATACCAAGGTCTCGCATGTGATCCATCTGGTCTTGAATGAGTGCCAGCAAAGGGGAGACAATCACTGTAACTCCAGTTTTATACACAGCTGGTAGTTGGTAGCAAAGTGACTTTCCAGCACCTGTAGGCATGGAAATAAAAATATCTTGCTTCCCTATGGGAGAGAAAAAAAAGAAGATATTTAAACATTAATAGTCTTAAACTGTTTGGAGATCAAGTAATCTATTTTTATTAATTTTTGACTAATTTTCTTCAGTGCTTTGTTGCCTTCATAGCTCTCTGTAGTAGTAGTAGTAGTATAGAACACCACATCTTAACTTACTTGGCTGAAGTAAACTATGAAATCAGAATAAAGGAGTTTCTAATGAAATTTAAACTGGCATTTCTTATCTTGGGAACTTGTCTTATATGGGTGATGCTTAAACCAATTAGGCAACAACTGTCTTGAATTTAGGCAGAGTTCTTATCTATTGTCATTGTGCCATGTCTTTCAAATTTTACTTTAACAATTTGAGTAAATCAGCCGCAAATGCTGTGAAGAAAATTAGTAAAAATATTGACAAATATTAAGCTTTACAGTGAAAAAGGAAAAATAATGAGTGTAAATTAAAAAATATTTTTATACTTAAAATCAATATGAGTCAGAATTTAAATGAAAAGTGAGAGAGAGAGAAAAAGCTGTTCTAAAAAGTAGACAAAAAAAAGTAAGAATTAATAAATTAGTAAGAGAGGTTTTGTTAAGTGTTTATGTCAGGGTTTCCCTAAATTGGCAAGTTTTTTGGCAATTCCAATAAATCATAGAGCTGTGAGCCTTAATTAGAGGCTTAAACTTTGGATGACGATGGGGTTGATTTTCAATGAAATCAAGGATGACATGATCACCCACTTAACAAAACCGTCTTTGCATTTCAAGATATATCATATTGCTGAATAGAAATCCATGATGAATTTTCTGTTATAGCTGGCAAGGAGATTGTTTGTTTGGGTTTTATGGCATATCAACCACTGTGGGTTATTGAATGCCAAATCCAGTTTATATGAATTTTAAATGCCTATTTTGTATGGAACATTTTTAGCAATCTAGAGCTTATTTGCTTGCACACTGCAAAATAATCCTAGGTATTTTGTTTAAGTCAAGAATTTCCATTTGATTAGGACAATTTATTTGAAAAAATGATAAAAGGTAGGATATGTTGTTTATACATCAGTCTATATCTTTGATAAGAGACCAATTCTTTTTAGAAAATCCAATATATTTTTTGGTTCAGTTTTTGCAAATAATTTCTTCATGTTCTTCGCGTTATAGAATTTTCTACGGATGTGTGTGAGGTTTGTACATTCTATTAGTATATGTTTTACAGTGTATTGTTTTCCACAGGAGCATTTAGGAGGAGGTTCTTGTTTTAGTACGAATGAGTGAGTCAGTCTTGTGTGTCCAATGCGTAGTCGAGTAGTGGTGGTTTGTTCTTTTCTTGTTTTAACATTCAATTGGCTTTCCTTTAGAATTGGTGCTATTTGATAGAATTTATTGTTGGTATTTTTGTCCCGTAGTTGTTGCCATTTTAGTGTTATTGTTGTCTTGATTTTATGTTTTAGGTCAGTGTATGGGATTTTGATGTTTTGGTCGGGTGTCATGTTGAGAGCAGCTTTGGCCAATGAATCGGCTGTCTCATTTCCCTGGATACCAACATGGCTTGGGATCCAGCAAAATATCACCTTTTTGCTATGTGTTAAGGTGTTCAGTTTGTTCAACAGTTTAGCAATAAGAGGGTTATTCTGCTGTGTATTTTTTATGGATTGTAGGACAGAGATTGAGTCAGAATGAATAATGAATTTTTTTATGTTGCTGGCATCAACAATCTGAAGAGCCAAATTTATTGCACAGATTTCTGCGGTGAATATGGAAGCTTCATTTGGGAGACATTTTTTCCATTGTTTTCTTACCAAGAATTACTCCACATCCAGTTCTATTGCCGTTTTTGGAACCATCAGTGTAAATGTGCGAGTAATTTGGGTTCTTTTCATGAATGTTGTAGAGTTTTTCTTGATAAGTTAATGGGTGTGTTTTATTTTTAGGGAGTTTGTTGAGATCAAGGTTGACCACAGGTTTTTTAGGTTGCCAGGGAGGTGATCTTAGTTTAACGGTTTTGTGGATGTTTGTAATTGAGATGTTGTTGTCTTCCACTGTATGTTTCATTCGGAGGCCAAAAGGTTTTATAGCCTTTTCTTTTTGATCCAATATGGCTTGGTATTTGGATTTAAAGAAGCAATTATAGGCTGGATTGGTGGGTTGAGATTTGATTTTAGTGTAGTATTGCAGACCTAATTTTGTAAATCTAAGTTTTAGTGGTGGTTCGTACGCTTCAAAATAAAGGCTCTCTACAGGGGATGTTCTAAATGCCCCCAAGACGAGTCTCAATCCTTCATGGTGGATTGTATTAAGTGTTTTTAGATAGGATTTTCTGGCTGCTCCATATATGAAGCAGCCATAATCCAGTTTTGATCGGATTAATGTTCGGTATAATTTAATGAGAGTTTGTTGATCTGCACCCCAGTCTTTGTGGGCTACAACTCGGAGTAGTTTTAGGGCTTTGCTGCATTTTTCTTTTAGATATTGTATATGGGGGATGAAGTTAAGTTTTTTGTCGAATATAACTCCTAGAAATTTATATTGCTCGACTACCGGAATTTCTGTTTTGTCTAATTTTAGTGTTGGGTTATTATGCATTTTCCTTAGTTGACAAAAATGCATGAATTGGGTTTTCGATTTTGAAATCTTGAAGCCGTTTGTGATAGCCCATCTATTTATTTTGTTGATGCCCTGTTGCAGTTGACGTTCTGCAGTACGTATGTATTTGGATGTGGAGGTTATACAGAAGTCATCAACATACAAATAGTTATCAACTCCAGGATTAAGACAGTTGGTAATGCTATTAATTTTGATGTTGAAGAGGGTTACTGACAGTATACTCCCCTGAGGAACACCCTCTTCTTGGTTTTGAATGTCCACCAGGGTTGAACCAATTCGGACTCGGAACTTCCTGTCCGAAAGAAATGATTTAATAAAGTTTGGTAGTCCGCCCTTCAATCCCATGTCCCACAGATCTTCCATAATACCATACCTCCAAGTGGTCTCATAAGCCTTTTCCAAGTCGAAAAAAAATGGCTACAAGGTGTTGCTTTTGGATGTATGCCTCCCTTATAGAGGTTTCCAACCTGACCACATGATCCATCGTAGATCTTTGGTTTCTGAAGCCACATTGGGAGTTGGTAAACAGGTTGTTGGATTCTACATACCAAATTAGCCTTCTATTAATCATACGTTCCATAGTCTTGCATAGACAGCTAGTTAGTGCTATTGGACGATAATTTGTAGGATAGAGATTGTTTTTCCCTGGTTTAGGAATGGGTATGATGGTAGCTAGTTTCCATGATTCTGGGATAGTGCTATTTTTCCAGATTAAATTGAATGTATATAGTAGGTATTCCAATGATTTGGGGAGTAGTTGCTTGAGAAATTCATAATGAATTTTGTCTGGTCCGACTGCAGTGTTGTGAGAGGTTTGTATGGCTTCTTTTAATTCTTTTAATGTGAAAAATCCATTGTAATTTTCTGTATTGTCTGAATTAAAATTGAGCTCCTGTTTTTCGATTTTATTTTTATAGTTTAGAAATTCTGTGTTAGTATTGTCGGAGGAGGAATTTAGTGAGAAAGTCTCAGCCAGTGTATTTGCAATGTCTTTAATGTTTGTTACCTCATCATTATTTTTAATGAGGTGTTTAATGGTGGTAGAATTGTTGTTGCCCGCAATTTTGCGGATCATTTTCCACACTGTAGCAGTTTTAGTGGAGGAGTTTATTTTGCTTACGTAATTTTGCCAACTATTCTTTTTGGCCAACTTAATTGTTTTCCGGGCCTTTGCTCGGAGCAGTTTGAAGGAGTTGAGGTTATTGGTGGAAGGTTCTTTGTTGAATTTACGGAGAGCAGCATTACGCAGTCGGATTGCTATTTTACATTCGTCATTATACCAAGGTGAGTTGCGCCTGTTTGACGGAGAAGTTTTTGGAATGGTTTTGTTTGCTATTGTGATTAATGTTTCTGAAAAGTGTTTAATTGGGTCTGGACATCTTGAATCTTGAACCAGTCTCATATTGCATGATGTATTGAACTGTTGCCAGTCAGCTTTATTTATTTTCCAGCTGGGAAGTCTGTTATTATCAGTGGTAGGTTGTGTAATGTTTATTACAATTGGGAAATGATCACTGCCACAAGGATCATCATGAACCTTCCACGTATAATCCATATAGCTGGAAGGATCAGATAGATTGATGTCAATGGCTGCCGGTAGATGGATTGAGACGAGTTGGAGATTTGTCGTTTAAGATGCAGAGATTGTTGCTATTGATTATGTTTTCCAAGTCTTTACCCTTTTGATTAGTTTTAAGACACCCCCATATGGTATTATGACTGTTACCGTCACCTAATATTATGTGGGGTTTAGGGATTTGGTCAATTAGCTTATTGAGTTTTATTTCATTAATTGGATCGTGAGGTGGAATGTAGATGGAGCAGATATTGACTGTTTTGTGTAATGTTGTTTTGACAGCAGTGACTTGAAGATCACTGTCAATGGTTATTTGATGTTGGGGTATGTCTTTCCTAACTAAGATCGACACACCTCCAGAAGCTCTGTGTCCATCTTTGTGTAAATGATTATATGAATTGTAATTTTTTATTTTTAAGTAGTTATTGTCCTTGAGAAATGTTTCTTGAAGGCATACCACTTTGGGATTATATTTGTTGAGGAGTATGAGAAGTTCTTCATGATTAGCTCTAATTCCTCAGCAATTCCACTGTAATATTGAATTATTTTGCAAGTCCCTCATGTCAAGTTGGAATTATTGCTTTTTTTTCGAGGCGAGGAGAGGTGTGATACATTTAAGGTAGATTCCAAATTCTAATAAGTAGCATTTTTCATTCTTGTACTTTTAAAAAACTTAACAATGAAACTGTTTACTGAACCATGAATAGGATTTGAGGTGTGTTGTTTCCAATTACTCCCAGTCTTGACGAATTAGTAAACAAGATAGAGCATTAGCTGAGTGATGAAATATTCATAATAAATTATTTTTCCAGTTTTTAATAGTTGATAAAACTGTTAGAAATGTCTAAAATAAACAAATTGATCACTGGCTTCTGTTCTTGTTTCTTTCGTCATTTGTTCTTTTTTGTACAGTATTTTATTTATATTAGGTAAAAAGTACTTTCTGATTTTTTTTCAACTACAGTTCACCCAATAAAGGTCCAAGAGCCACTTATGGTAGAGGGTTACTGAATGAGGTGTGTGATATGAACTTAAAAGTAGGAAGTGAAGATTATGTAGATATGAAGGATAATGATTGACCTTAGACTTGGAGAGGTTAAGATCATTGTGTTTGAGGAAGCATCCATGTGGGTGTCTGTTCCACAAGGTAGAAGTTCACTGAACAGAACAGCTTTCTTACCAATGGAATGTGGGGGGGAAAGAAGGTTATTCAACACTATGGATATAACAAGGTGGGTTTTAGCTGCAAAAGTGTGAACTGGTGGTGCTAAAGAATGAAGTCACATCTGAATATTTGTAGTTATTTTTTAGCTTAAGAAAGAAAAAGCTTCAGAAAGAAAAAGCTTCAGAAAGAAAAAGCACTTGTTTATGTAAGGAGTTTTTAAAGTAATTCAAGAAATAAAGTCTGTGAAAAGAAATTAAAGAAGAAAGCCTTTGAAGGAAAACAAGAAAAAAAAATGATGATGAAAACTGTGATAAATGTCTGATATATAAAAAAAAACAGTAACAATATTTATAAAAATAGAATGACATATTTGAGCATGTCTCAGTCAATTGGTACCAAATATAACACCATGATGAAACATTACAATCACGTGTACAGTTTCTAAGTTGCATGTTATTGCAATACAAGTCATCTAGTGTTTAAGGTCAAGGTAGGAAATAAAAAGAATAGAGATCGAAACTTACAATATTTATGTTCTGATGGTACATTGGTAAAAAAAAAAGTCTGTCATTAGAAAATTACGGTTCAGTTATTTGCAAGACTTTTACGAAGTGATACATCAAATACATACATTTGAAAATACAGGCATTTCTATATCATTTTAAGACATAAAAGAAAAAAGATTCAGATATGTTGTATCTAATGTATGTAGAGAAGTTACTGGTGCTGAAAGAAGATTCAAATTCTGGCCTAGTCTGTTGTGCTAACTTTTGCAAAAATGCCTTGAGAAAGACATAAATTCAAGACAACCCTAAATTCAAAATTCTAGTGAAATCAATGGAAAAATACTCCACTATATTTCCCAAGAAGTCATGGCAATTCACAGATAACAAAGTGAAGAAATCTATGGAGAGTTATGATTGGCCAGAAGGGATATGGCATTAAAAAAAAAAGTTGTATTATTAACTGTAGGCCAAGTACAGAAAATTTGAGCTGTTTAATAAATATAGGAAAACAACATTTTCTAATATTTATTTCACAAAAAAAAAAAATTAAAATAAAATAAAAATGTCCTTGTAAAAAAAACAACAAAAAAAACAACAACAAATAAACCAGAACAAACATCAAACTGATGAAAGTACAAAGTACTTGAATATCATTTATTGAGATGTTATTTATAAATCATAGATTGTTCAAAATTTGCTCGAGAACACTGCTATCCAAAATATGGTATGCTTACTGGTATCAGAACACGAGCCATAGGCTGGCAATATACAGCTTACTTTCAAATCATTAATGATGTTTAAATACATTATGGCCAACCGAAAGGAATTATGTTTTACAAGGAAAGATATAAAAAACAAGTTAAATTTATTTAAATGTTATTCATCAGAAATGTAATCCCCTTATTTTTCAACAACAGAACAAGTTAAGCATCTTACTTCATACGGCCTATTGGACAAGCTATATGGTTTCCGTTTTATCGGGTCTACTGCTGATGTATTAACAGCACTCACCAAATTTGTCTATCAAGATTTAGGTAAGAACGGCAAAGCACTTGCAGTGGCTCTAGATATCTCAAAGACATTCAACAGGATTTAGCATGTTGGCCTTCTCCACAAGCTCAAGGGCTACAGTGTCAGGGGGATGAATATTTGGTTTAATTCAATTGTTCCTAACAAGTCAGGTAACGAAGGTGGTGTTCAATATTAATACAGAGGTCCCCCCAGGAAGTACTGGGGAGAGAATTTTCATGGTCTGGCACTCAGATTATTTTGAGGACCTCCAATTAATGGGGCAATAAATGGTTTGTAAATTTTAATGCTGCAAAAACAAAACTGCTTTTATTTAATCACCACTGAGAACCTTTTCTGCCTGCCATCAGCATGGCTGATGCTAAAATCCTGGAGAGCCATACTTTGTGTCTTCTTGCGCTTATGATTTCTACTAGTGGAGTGACTATAATGAATCAATTGCTAGGTCTCCTGATAGTAAAGTCGATTCATTGTGTTGCACCAGAATTTTTTTCACATTGCAATCCATTGTGCAACTTTATAGATCTACCATTTTCCCATGTATGAAATACTACTGCTATATCTGGTCTGGTGTTCTTGCTGTATATTTCAAGATTTTTGAAAAAATTCCAAAAGGGTCTGCAATGTAATCAATCCTGATCTGGTATCTCAACTTCATCACTTTCTCACTGATGTGGTTTCCATCTGTCTTTTCTACAAATATTTTCATGGCAACTGTTCTGGTGAGTTTTTTTTACTTTACTTCGTCATCTGTATGAAATTAAGTGTTCTACTAGATTAGCAACTAGGTCTCACCATTTTACTGTTGAACTAACTAGATAGAACTATATGTTCTATTATAATATTTTCTTTTCTCACATGTGAAACTCCCTTCTGTTTTTATTGTTTCCCTGCCAACTACACTCTTCAAAAATTTAAATACAATATCAATTGCCATCTTCTGTCTTCCTGAATCCTGTTCCTTTAGTTCTTTCCTCACTTCTCACTAAGTCTTCTCATTCTTTTTCACTCCTTGTAAGCCCTTGCATCCTAGTGGTATTATTGCCTTGTTTAGAGGGGTGGGGAAGGTAAACGAGAAAGTAATTTTTTTTTTTTTCGATTCCACATTTAACTCTGGATTTTTCTCTAAAAAAAATTTTTAAGACTGTTTTGTCTATATTTCTGAGATGAGGTATTATGTACACTATTTACATTATTCGGACTATTGCCCTCATCTTTGTCACCATATTTATTACGTGTCAGCTGTTGTATGCTCTGGCATTCTTCAGGTGGTTGGAATGTCGAACAGAACTGAACCATTTATTTCATTCAGTTATAACTGACATCCATTAGACATGGCACGTGGAACTAGAACAGTCTACCCCAGTGAGCGAAATAAAAGGTTCAGTTCGACATTCCAACCACCTGAAGAAGGCTGGAGCATACAACGGCCAAAAATGTTGTAATAAATATGGCGACAAAGATGAGGACAATAGTCCGAATAATGTAAATAGTGTTCTTTGTTTTTGTATATTCTGCTACTTATAAAATTATAAATTTTATTTTTTGAGGGGGGCTTGCTTTGTTTTTTGTCATGCTGGAGAACACTTTTTCTGCTTACCCAAAGAGGACATTGTCAACGTAATGCTATTTTTTACCCAATCAAGTGGCTGATAATAAACATCTTCCGTGATGGTCCTTCCATGTTCCAATAGCTTGTATTAAATGTCATTTTTCATATTCCACCTGATACAAAGCAAAACTTAGTCCTAGTTTTTGGTATTGGTGCTGGTTTCCAATTTTGTCATAGCCAGTCTTTTTTTATTTTTGTTGACATGCAAAACCCATTTTTCATCACTTGTAACAATATGATGCAAAAATGACAGAGTGACATTTCTGGTTAAAATAATGTTGCAGAAAGTGGAATGCTGTGTTAGCTCTCATGTGAAAGCTCCCATGGAACTCAAATTCCTTCTTTGCAAATTGTACCAATTAAACTCTGAAATGCACCATAAATGACACGCTGTCAGATAAAAGAGATTGTACACTAATTCCAGATGCAGTTTTGTATCTTTCAACTTTGGTTGCTTGACTCATAATTTGTAGTAGCGAAATATCTTATTTTCTGAACAACTTAATGATGTTCTTGTCTAATCATGGACAATATATAGTTTATCTCTTGTAAAATAAAGTTCTTATAAAACCAAAGGGATGTGGCTTTCTTACACTTATCTCCTACAGCTGAAAATTTTTTTAAAAATATTTATCTAATATTAATTTATATGCTCTTATATATGGCAGAAATATGGAGGTGTTTGTAGTGTTTCCATTATTGGAACAGAAAGTGAATTTGTCAGATCACATTCAAATTCAAGTTTTTTCACAAATACTCTTTGGAAAGGTATGAATCCATCTCTTTTCCCCACTGAAATGGGTTAATAGCAGGACTCTCTAGCTTTCGTTGGAAACTAAGTCTTTGAGAAAGATAACTGAATTCAAAACCAGTTAGGAGTTCATCTAGCAATCTAATCCTGTAAAAACCTATGGAAATCGCAGCAGCTACAGCTAGTGTGGTGAAGCTGTGTTCCTATATTACACTGAGAGTTTACAGCATTAAACATATATGTCAGAAACAATAGATATCCATTCCCAATTGCATTTGGTGTTGTCTTTAAAGCTACTGAACTTAAGAATCCTATTTTTCTGAAAAATTGTAAGAGAAAATGTTTATTTCAATCTATAGTACAAGTTCAGAGGTCAATGAATGCTGAATGAAACAGCTTATATTATTATTACCATTAAGAGAACCAAGATTTGATGATTAAAAAAAAAGGAAAGGAAAAGGCTCATCTTTAGTATTGGAAACATTTCTGTATAGGTTACCGAAATTGACAGACACCTGATGAAACCCTGGAGGATGCAATGGCCGAAATGTTGTGATAATAACAAAGATGAGGACAATAGTTGGCATGTAAATAATGTCTATATTGTTTTTAATCTACTTTACGCATGGTAATTAATTTGTTTATTAATTATTAATGTAGGTTTAATATTTTTTTTCTGTTTGTTTATTTCTAATTTATTTTGCATCACTGTATTACCTATTTACAAAATAAATATAACTTTTAATGAAATTATGATATTTTGTCAAAGATCTATGTGGGGAAAGTCAAAAATTATCTGTTATATATATATGTTATGATGAAAGTGCAAATAATTTTTAATTTAACCTTGTATATAATCAATACTATATTATATTGTCACTCAAAATGGATAAGGTTGTGTCTGCAATTGTGTTTTTTAGTTATGGCCCGTGGAATGTTCTCTCCGCAACACCCTAAAGGACCCCTTAAGTTTTTTACAAAAATCTTCATTTAATCCCAAGAGTAAGTAAAGATATGTTTGTCATTTTATGAAAAAGTTGTGGTTAGCCAATCTTAGAAGTCAGATATCTCAAAATTACAAAAAGTACAGACAGAACATTTTTAATTTTGGGTAATGATATATTCATGATCTGTCTACCTTCCTATGTAAGGTGTGCATTATGTATCAAAGGAAAATTAAATAAAGTTTCATCCATTTTAAAAGATCTTTTTAATCTTTTAAAATGGATGAAACATTATTTTTTTTTCTTTTAAAAGTAATAAAATTAAAGACTGTTTTTCTATTTTTTTCTCCCATTTCATTTCACCAGCTTTTTTCATTTTTCTCTAGCTTTCTTACTTACCTTTCTACGTTCTTTCCCTTTTCATCATCTTCACTTTTCTGATAGGCAGTTGATGGGTAGTATATGACGGCTGCCCAATTGCTGCATGAAGATGGCCATCAAATAAGCTGTAGCAGATGAGATGTATTCCTGCCAGCAAACTTTGGAAACCTGTTAGTACCTGCACAATTGTTTATAGTCATTCATAGCTTGTGCAACACTATACAGATTTTCAGCATTGAACAGCTTTGATCCAATGACAAGTAAGCAGTGAAGATAACTGAAGACTGCCTGTGTTTCCAGAAATTTCAATTCTCTCTCTTCATATATATAAATAATAAATAAGTCTGATTAAAAAGAACCAACAAGGTCTATCTGTTTAATTTTTTTATTATATTTTTCCAATTTTCTGATAAGGTGTTGAGCATCGAGTTCGAAGTTCATATTTTGTTATTTTTGCTTCAGTACTTTCAAATTTTGCTGTCATTATCAAAAAACAATGTGGTGTCTGTGTGGTAGTTAGAATTTCTTTGTCTGCATCCTGGTATTTTTGGGGGAAGCTGGACATTTGAAATGGTTTAGCATGACATCATGTGTAATGGCTACTAGAAACAAGGCCACACACACACACACACACAAAAAAAGAAAGAAAAACGTATATGTATGTAATGGTTGCTCAAAGACAACAACTAAACAGGCAAATGCTTGTGGCTGTTCTTCCAAGCTCTGGTAGCCTGATGGTACCTGCACAGTTGTTCATGATTCATACCTGCACAACACTCAGGAATAGATTTTTTTTTTATTGCTTTGTGGGTTATTTAAAGCCAAAACATTTTGGATTGTAAGAAAAATTCTTTATTTCTACGAGTTAATATTACATTAACAATTTTTGGGGAATAACAATTATTTTTGAGATACAAGACCTACTATTTAACCCATACATGAAGAAAAGAGATGGATTCCTACCTTTCATAAGGGTATTTGCACATAAATGAATGTAATGAACCTGACTGGAATTCGAACTCGGCTCTGATTTCTTATTCCAAGCCACTATCCATTATACCACTTCAGCAACAGTCAAGATAAAGGCAGACTGCCTTTGTGACATATGATTTCAGTAGTTTGACGGTAAGACACTGGTGGGGTCATTAATGCCCAAATCATAACATGATAATATGACCTCTGCTGGGTGTGGATAATAATATTTACTACGTGCAATACTCAGTTTGATATTACTCTGATGATAGATAAAGTGCATAGAAACAACACTTTCATCCTGAGCAGAGTGCACAGTTAAGGAATGATCCTAGCCAAGGTTTCAAGTAGCAATCATGTTTCAAGGAAGATTCAGATACTTCTATATGCTGTCTCCCTTTAGGACAGGACTGAACATGCCTCTCCACAACTTCATATCGTCTGTACCTCTTAACAAGGTTTAACTTTTTACTATCCCTGCCACTCCTTAGTCTGCCATCCATAAGCTCATTAGATTTGCAAACATCTTAAAGAAAAAAAAAAAAAATCAGATCATTATTACTGGGTTGAGCACAAGCACAGACCTCAAAACTGACATTAAATTGCAAGTTGAACTGGAAATCGTCTTATTCTTTCAGCATATTAACAATATTGCTCTAATAAAACTCTTGCTATGATGTGCCATTCTGCAGTGTTACAGTAACAAACAGAAAACAGACCATTACCAGTTTGCATTTTGTTTTCCTGAAGGAAAAAAAAAAAATGTATACTGACATTTTTATTTAAAACAGAGTTTAAGTTGGGACTAATTGATTTGTTTCTTTTTACTAGTTATCAACCCTTTGTGTATTATTTAATAATATTTTGGAACATATTTTGGATTGTAAGAATAATTGTTATTTATGCGAGTGAATATTGCATTAACAATTTTTTGAGAAAATGATTTTTTCAAATACAAATCTTACTATTTAACCCATAGCTGGAGGAGGAGAATTCATACGTTTTCCAAAGATATTTGCATAAACTGAATGTATGAGTTGGAAAGAACACAAAGTATTAACACAGATTAAAAGTGAATTCAACTTTTATCGACATGAAGTGAGGATGAAGATTCTAGTTCCTGAAATCAAAGAAATACAATGACAGTTTGTTGGCATCTGTTAGTCTAAAAATGCAGCACAAAATTCTCAACATTTCACAATATTTTGTCCAAGATCAAAATGCAATATTTCGCTCCGACCACCTCTTAATATAATTCATATACCCTAAAGAACATATTTCCTTTCAGGGACTTAAATTATTTTCTAGAGAAAGAAAATAAAATGTTGTATATGATTACAGATTAAGTAAAAAACGTCTCTTAAAATACTAGTTGTGACATGATTAATAAATCTTTTGATCCTAAAACTATTTCTAAATCACAAAAAAAAAAAATAAATAAATAATTAAAAAAAAAAAAAAAGAAAAAAAAAAGAAAAAAAAAGTTCTTAATACCAGTCATTTCTTATAATAGTACTATGGGGACATTTTTGTCCCAACCCAAAGGTGTGTGTGGTTTTGCTTAAAAAACAAACAAAAAAAAAAAACACAATTGATCTAAAGACTAGCACTTTTTGAAGGGTTTATCAACTCATAAAAGTAAGCTTAAAAAAATGCATATGCAAAAATCAGATAGAAAGTATTGTAACATTGTCACTGTACATTACTATTGAAAGTATGGGACTAAATCTCTTATACGTAACATTATATTTAACTGTTGACTTCACCAATTACCATCAGCCAATAGGTGTGTGGCCCTGGGGTCCTATCTTAAAATAGATCCTACATACTTGTGTGGATATAAGTGACTGTCCTATCCCCTCTTTGGGGGTATATATATATATATATATATATATATATATCCTAGAAAAAGCACTGACTTTTACATTTTTTTTTTTACTTAAAATTTGTATTAACAAGATTTAAGCCTATGCATTTACTGTAGAAACGAATTGCAAACGAGGAAAAGTAAGTGTCAGTAAAAGTGTTACTGATAGAAAGCACTGTTCATAGTAAACATCAATTTGGGAATTCACTGTTAAACTGATAGAAAATTAATAATAATAATCATCATATAATAATGGATAACTTGAATCATCTACTCTTTAGATTTCCATTCAGGGCCAGGGTTTGTTTTCTGTCAAAATTGCTGAAGTCACTTGGTTTGGCGCCCCCACCCCTCAGGCAAGAAAAGTATTCTTGGATGATAAACATCTTGTGCAGTGATCTTCCAGAAAATCAAACTCTGTGCATTCTATGACTAAAGTGCTGAAATATAGAAATATACACCAAGAAAGAGGAGTTTTCATTGCTTTATGAATTCCATTAATTTGTCAGGCAATAGTTAGCAGGTTCAGACCAATCTCCTAGTACGGCAACTTTATTCCTTACCGAGTAATCTATTGAAATGGTCTCGTACCAGGTTAAAATAAACTTAGTATTTAGGTTAGGACACCTACAGTAGTGCAATATTTTGAAAGCTTATTTTGCAGTCTTACTTGTTAATATAAAGAGTTTCATCCTCACTGGGTGCTCCTTATGGTCTTGTGTCAAAATAATCTAAATTTAGTAATTTAGGGCACTAATGCTGAGCAAGCTTATCATGGCTGTCAACATGTTTGATCTTCCCTGGAGAGTGATTTACATTTTGTCATACTTAGCTTTGTAAACATCAATGGTTAGCAAATAAGTCTTGCAGATCTATACTACTGTAGTGAGTGTTCCTTACTTGTGCTAGAGTAAGTTAATTTTGTAAATATCAGTTATATACTCTCTAGAGTGCTGCAGTTGGGGTAAATTTAGATTCAGAAGTGGGGACATAAAAGTTTACATTAGATTTCCTTACACAGTATCACTACAATAAAGAGGTAGAAGTTTTTTTTTTAATAATTTTACTCCAAGCAAGGCAATAAAGTCACCAAGATGCAAGGGGTTACAGAATATAAAAGAATAAGAGAAAAAGAAAACCATTAAGGAGAGAGAACAATTAAAGAACAGGAATTAAGAAGACAGCAGATAACGACTGACATTGGATTTAAATTTCTGAAGATCAAAGTTGACTGCAAAGCAAGAGGCCAGAAAAGCATTCCAGAAGCGAGAATTGCAAGAGAAGAAACTTAGTAGAGAACTTATGGTTACATTTAGTGATTTCAACTGTAAAATGATGAGACCTGACTGCCAATCTAGTACTCTGCTTAAATTCGTAAAGTTGAGGTACCAAAGAGGAAAACATATCAGAACAATTACCATGGAAATATTTATGGAACACAGAAGCTATGTTATGGTGGTGGGGAAGTGACTGAAACTGAGATGCCAAGTCGGGACCGATAACATTGCAGATTCTTTGAATTTTAGCAAGAATCTCTAACTACATAGCAGAAGGGACCAGACCAGATATAACAGCAATATTCAATGCATGGATGAATGGTAGTTATAGCTATAGTGAATATAAGTGTATAGAAAACATCATTCATCAGTGTGCTCTGTCTCCTCTTTCAACCATTCTGATATTCTATCCTACACTATTTCGAAACAACCATTTGTGTATATGTCTGTTATTAACAAAACTGGCCAACAAGGAAAGATACTTTGTATTTCTTTTGCAGTTTTTATTTTAGTGGTAGGTGCAAAAAAAAAAAAAAAACAGGAATAATTTTAGATAGCACAAAAAAAAAAAAAAAAAAAAAAATTTTTTTTGACATTAATCTTATTGAACAACGGATACAAGGGATGCTCCAAAAGTAAAACCTATTTATTTCCATGGAAACTAAACAGTTGATTAATTTGTTTTTTATGGCTTATCAACACTTTGCAGGTTATTTACAGGCAGAAAATATTTTTACGTTACAAGAAATTTTTGTTTTTTTTGAGATACTAATAATTTAATGATACAAGTCTTACTAATTAACCCATAGAGATGGATCCATACCTTTTCCCAAGGGTATTTGCACATAAGTGAATATAACAAACTCAACTGAAATTTGAACTCAGCTCTCTGCTTAACAATCCTGAGACATCATCCATTATACCACCTGCACATCCAAGCTTACAGCAACTGGTATTCCCAAGAGGTCACCCATCTAGGTACTGACCAGGTTGGACGTTGCTTAACTGCAGTGAAAATTCTGTAATAGACCAGAATAAATGGTAATATTAGCCATTTCCTTATAAGGAAATATTCGGCATTCCTTGACCAAGTAGACAGTGCTACTGTCAATTGAAATTTACAAATTCTTTATTAAAACAATTTTTCAGAACAGATTCCACACATATCCCTTACACCACCCAGATATCCTTTTTTTTCTCAATTGCCGACTTCAGTTAGTCTAATTGGGAACATTACATGTTCAAATGCTTCAGTTGATTCTCCAGAAGGAACCTCCATCCAAACATACATGTAGTATTATCCTTTTTAGGATGATGATGTGGAGAAGTGCCAGAGATTCTTAGTATTATTTATCAGAAACTTCAGAAATAAACAGAATTAAATATAAACAAATAATATATGTTTATTTATTTGATTTCAGATGGAGCAAGTCTTTTGTAATTTCGGTTGGTGAATGTTCATTTGGCACGGTAGTTGATAGTTTACAAGTAAAACCTTGGTATTAGTTGGGAGTGTGGCTACTTTGGGAACTTGTTGCAGATGTCAATCTGCTGTGTTTTTTCCAGCCTCCAAAAGTGCAAAAATGTCTTAAACAGATGACTAGTGAGCTTCATGTGACATGCTTGACTAGTTTCTCACGCTGTCCCTTCTCTCCTGCTATCTGTCGAATGTCTCTTTATATACACTTAAGAAAGGCTCCAGACTACTTGGCACAAAGCTTGGTTTCAGCTAAGTCTCTTCATTTTTTTGACTGGCCAAAATTCTTTTATTTTTTGGTGTTCCTTTATTTTTCTAACAGAAGTTATGTGTGAGCCTCTCTTATTTTGGTTGATTTCTAGCCACAATAACTAGACCCTGGACCAACAAACTTCCATTTTGCAGCCGTTGTCAAGACTTTTCTACCATTTTTTATTTTATTTGAGGGTTGCCTTCTCATTAGTTGAGACAGAGTGGGGAGAGAGGGAGTTTTTAAACGAAAGCAAATGCCTATTTTAATTTGGGCCGGGGGCACCACAAAAACTGGCCTCTGGTGCAGTTCGTGGCAGTTCATTTCATTTGCTCCACATTGTTTAACAAACATTTTCCTTTATGCAAAAGCCTCACAAAAAGGCAACTAATATAATCAATCTGGTGTGAACAATTCTTAACATTTGATTACGATAGGATCTCCTTAGTAGGCCTAGCATAGGAATAAATACAATATGGGGGCCATAAATAAAGAGAGAGAAGGCTTCAACTGCATCGACAGTTGCATCATAAGGCAGATTAGGTTTAAGGCTCAAAGTTCTATACTAGCCGAGCGGATTAAAGCATTTGCTTGTGAATTTGATAGGTTCAATCCCTGGGCAGTGCTTACATGGATTCAGTGGAAACATGGTGAGCAATAACCGAACAGCACTAAATAGCTATCCTTAGACATGGTCAGTAAAACGAGAACAATCTGTTCCTGTAGATTAATTAAAGGGTTTAGTTTCAAATTTCTGAAGGGACCCTAGATTGAAAAAGGATGGAGGTCATAATGGTCAAAATGCTATGATAATAATGGCAAAGATGAGGACAATAGTTCAAGTGTATATAATATGAATAAATTTTACCTGGTCATCAAAGAAACATTTTAACATTATTCTGATGGAATATTATGCTCTTTCACTTTGGTGACATAGTAATCGTGAGTTCAATCCCTGGGCTAAGCAGTGCATACTTGCATTCAGCAATAACTGAGCAGTATTTATAGAACAAGACAAGATATTCCAAGACATGGCCAGCAGAACAAGAACATACTATCCCCACAGATTAAATAAAGAGCTCAGTTTGAAATTCCTTGAAGGTTACCCAGGACAAATGGTATGCCCAGAGATCACAATGGCTGAACCACTGATTTGATGAAGTCTTTTTCTACAGTTTATAAACTTTGCAGGTTATTTAAAGCCAGAAAATATTTTTAGAATCTAAGAATTTTAGGTGGGCAGATATTAATGGTTTAGTGATACAAGTTTTATTAATTAACCCAAGCATCTCCCAATTACTGCCCAAAGTCAAATTTCACATGGTCCCCATCCTCTGTCATAGAATGTATCACTTATAGTCCGCCAGTATCATCAATCAGAGTATGTAAAGTACACACCTAAAAAATGCAACTTCATGTTTTGCCAAAAGATGGCAGCAACACTGTGTGGCCATCCTCTGTGACCCTGACCATGGCCTTTTCCAGCCAATTTCTAAATCACTGCCTTTGGACTAGACTTGGTCTACATATTGAAATCCAGATGTGAGTATCACCCTTTACATTAGTGCATGCAAGTTATTTGTTTTGGTCATCTGAGATGAAGAAATTGTAAAATCATAGTGAATTAAATTCATTTTGTGTTGGTTAAAATCCGATATAAATCTATTTGGACACTTGGACTTGTGTCACTTTATGTTTTCTACTTCTTAATAAGATGAATGTTGGTGTTAAGTTAAAAACATGAATAGGAACATAAGTTGACAGGCAACATTAATTACCAATAATATGTAATGTTTAAGATTAACCTGGAATATATTATAGTTTCCTGGAAGTTCTTTTCTCAGACATATTTTACTTCATCTCATATGGGCTTCAGATATGACAGGTTGAGTCATTTTGGTAAGACCTGTTTAAATTTATTTGTCACCCATGTGAAGAAATGAAAATATGCCATTTGCAATAAAATTTTCATAAGATAGTTTAATTTGCATTTAATTTTAATGGTTCAAAGAATGCCAAGCAGAATGGTTGGCCCTCATACATATTCACCTCATCAAATTTGGTCAACTCTGAATTCACCCAAAACTGGGGAGAGGAGAGATGGATTCATACCTTTCCCAAGGGTATTTGTGCATAAGTGAACAAAATGAACCCACCAGAAATTGGAACTTGGCTCTTTGATTAACAATACCAAGCCATTATCCATTACACTACCCACACATCCAAGCATACAGCATCTTGTATTCCGAAGCAGTCACCCATCTAAGTACTGACCAAGCTCAACACTGCTTAACTTCAGTGATTGTACAGGAACCAATGTTTCAACATGATGTGGCTGTAAGCCCAAACCATTGTGATAATAACAAAGACGAGGATGTAAATAATAAATAATGTTAATATTGATTTGGATATTTTGAGCATATCAATTGTCTTCAAACTGTATTAGATGGACTGTTCTGTTCTCGTATTTATGCTACCATTATCAACCGTAAGTGGTCTGCCAAACATCATTCAACAAATAATTTTCAACATAAAACTGTTGATATTTTCAATTATCCACCTACTTCATGAATCAATTTGAGTGTTTCAGTTGCATTTTTACATTCCTTAAAATAGGAAGGAAACGCTCAATATATCAAGTATGTTGCTTATTTTATTCCATCGTTAGTGTTAGAATCAAGAAATAACAAAATTTTATATGAAAGCTAATATGACAGATGTCACAATAGAATCAACAACAAAAAGCAATCTGATACATTGATAAAAATAGAACAAACTTTTAAACTAACACAGTATTAGCATTATTGTAGAAGTGTCAGGAGGTACTTTTGCAATTGGAAAATCTTTTAAAAATAATCTAAGAGAAGTGATATGACGTATATCCATGGACATAAATTTACTGTAGAAGACTCAGAAATTAGTGCACTTTCAATACATTTTTGCCTTAATAAACTACTCTTTTAAGGAAAAATTTATTTCAGCGAAATTCATCAAAGAGAAAGTCATGCCATGAAATATACAAAGAAAACTGAACATCTCATCAATAATTTTAATACAAAAAGAAATATAATTTACAGTTTTATATAGTTGGCATGCACATATATATATATATATATATATATATATATATATATATATATAATAAAATATAGTTTTCAATATTTATGGGTTAAAGTGCTCAATTTCAGGGATAGAGAGTATGTAAATATAAAAGTGGACTTTGAAGTCAACACCCAGACATGACAGTCTGTTTCATGCTAAACGTCATGGCCTGACAATTTCTTTTAGCATGAAAGATGGTTGCTTCTGGGTGTTGACTTCAATATCCACTAACACACACGAGCTCAATTCAGAAAGGTTATTCCTGTTGATATATATTCCTCTTCTGCCATACAATTGTTGTTTAATATAGATTTTAATTCTAATATCATATAATGACCATTCAATGGAAGGTTTAAAATGTAAAATTTCCTGTGTGTAAATACTTGAAAGTTGGAACATTTATTGCCAACGACAAGTATAAATTTTTCTCTATACTAATAGAATCATTAACAGATCTGCAGGTAGTAAGGTAACAAGGAGCATAAGAAGTTTTATACTCACCATATATTAGCTAGGTAGACTAATAAGACTACAGTATAAATATAGACCAGTTACAAAATATTAATATTTCATTAGTCAGGAAGAGACAAAAAAATGCATGCAAAGAGGAAAACTGGATGATAGTCATCAAAACTATTTTGTGTGTAACAAAACTAGATTTTGTTGTCAGCAAATAAAATGTACCTATACGCCATACTATTCAGACCAGTAGGCTCATCTTGGCTGCAATCCAAGAAAAAAAAAGAAAAAAAAGTAGAAATCTGAATGAACCCAATCCTTTTCTGAGGGTACAATGACCGAATTGCAGCGAATGTTATCGTGCTGGTCTGAATAATAAGGCATACAATAATGATAATTCCTTATCTGAAAACTGACATGAAATTTTATTTCACCTTGTTTTTTTAAACCAGTTTTGATTGGGATAAAAAAATGTTATAGGGAAAAGGTTATTAAAGAAAAAGTGAAAAAAGTGGTGCCATCAAAATGGATACTTTCCCATTCCAGCAATAGAACCCCCCCCCCCCAAAAAAAACACTACACCATTTTAAAACATTTGGAGAAAAAAATCAGGGAATTATTTGATTAAAACAAAATTTTTAGGGTCTCTTCATTAGTCAATGAATATTTTATCGAATAAACTTTGAAATTTTTTTTTTTTGCTAAAGTAACTGATTAGTGCTCTTTTTTAGCTGTCTTCCATCGCAATGTAATTTTCTTTATTAAAAATCTTCCAAAAATAAAATATACTTTTCTGAAACTTTGAGGAATATTAGCCGATTTAAAGTAGAATTAATTTGTTTTGAAAGTTTAAAATATCACAGAAATGCATTTTTAACCTGACAGTAGCTCTTTATTTAAGTCATTCATGTGCTTGACAGCTTGATATTTATCTAATGTTGTTCTTGGGAGGGGGGGGCTTTTAGGCATTAAAAAAGTAATTTAATTATGTGAGTGCTTTTATAATTTTTAAGCACTCAGTAATCTTTAAAATTTAAGAAAATATTCCCCATAACCTAATCTTTTATTGAATTTAAAATATTTTTGGCTGTAAATTTGCTATAGTTATCGCACTTATTTCCTGATAATGTTGCTTATGGTTAACTGTATATAGAAAATCACACACACACACAAATCTTTTAAAAATATTTGTTTGAGGATTTGTACTAAAGCTTTTCAATCTATGATGAGAAAACATAGTTTTCACTTAATAATATCATCTAAAAAGGGGTTAATACAGAATTTTAAAAGATTAAAAATATTTAAAACTCAAGTTATTCTAGTTAAATAATTAAAATGTAAACAAAAAAAAAAAAAATCTTGTAAAAATTCAGTATTCATCAAAATTTTTTTCTTATCTCAATATTCAGTAGTGTCCTTATATCTTATTTAATAAAAGGAATTAAAAGCTTTTCTAATTAAATAATGTCTTAGTTTGATTGCATTTTTATTTTATTCCATTCAGAGATTTTCGGTAAATGAGTAATTGTTTAGAAAAAAAAAAAAAAAAAAAAAAAAATTGATGATTTTTTTAATATAAATATGAAGAGGGACAAAATTTAATTTCTGGAAATTTCACTAATTATGTAAGGAGGGGGTAACAGTTGAAAAAAAAAAAAAAAATTAAAATAATTTAATTCATTTTTGTCTAAGTCCTGAAAGTTTCATTAAAATCCTATAATTATTTGATTTTTGCAAGAATTTCCAAACCAATCTGCTTCTTACCACAAAAAGACGCTGAAATTTCCTTTGCTGCCAAAATTTCGAACGTGTTAGAAAAGATTGAAAAATTTAATATAATTTTTATTCTTAATAACATCTTTTGACGATAAAACTGTTTTTATCAAGTTTGGGGCATTTTTCATCGTGGTATGCTTATTTTCCAGCGAATAATAAATATTTTCTCGCCTAGAGAAACCATTACCTTTCTAAATTAGAACCAAAATTTAAGTTCAAAGAAGGCATGTGTTTTTTTTTTGTTTTTTTTTTTAGAAAGTCCGTGGGTGGTACCTAGTAAAACTAAAAATGTAATAAAGTAATACTTTTAATAAACTGTTGATAAGATGTCATTTAATTTAGTATTTACTTTAAAAAGTAACTATTTTAAAGGATTTTAGGGGATATGTGACGTTAGAAAAACTCCAAACATGTAAATATTTTTTTTTTTTTTTTTTAAATTTTTATCGTAATATTTTTTCTTATTCAAAAGTAAAAAAAGGATTGAAAAAAAAAAAAAAAAAAAAAAAAAAAATCTGATATAAGAGATCATTTTTGTTCAACATACAGAGTGGGAAAGTTTTGTCTTTGAAGGTTAAAAAAAAAACAAAAAAAAACAAAAAAAACGATAGAAACAGTAATAAAGGGAACTACATTCAGTACTAATTCAATTATGAAATTAACGGAATTTAGCAAGAAAAATTTCTGGAAATGATTTCTTTACGCCAACCATAGCCATATGTCATTTCTCAATAATACCATTTGAACTCTCTAAAAATATTTACATTTTTAGAAAAGATGAGTTTCTGGAGGAATTAAACTAGTTGTAATTTGTAATTTTATTAAAAAATTCATTTTATCTCTCTATGCACTAAATCGGAAAATAAAAGCAAATTATTGCAGAGTTTGAATTTTATTTTTAAATAATAAAAAATTGTGGACTTGGTCTTTGAAGGGGGAAAAAAAACATTTTTATTTTGTGGGGGAGAGTAAATTTGCTTGTTAAGCCCTGTGCTAATTATCTATTAAAAATTTCCCAAATCGTCATATTTCAAACTCAAAATAACAATTAAATTTTGCTAAAACCAACCGTCTTGGAGTTAGACAATAAAGGTTCGGACCCAATCACATTCAGCCATTACTGGCGTTGTTTAACTACATTCACTGTGAAACATTTTGCGTGCAGAAGCTTAATTAATGGCCTTTTTACTGCTCTTAACTGATCATACTTGTCTAAATTACTGCGCACTTAAGCTGTATTGGAAAGCGATGACAAGTGTTTATTTTTTTTTATTATAGTGTATCCCTACAACTGTTGTAAAAATTTTATTTTAAATTAAAAATAAAACAAGTAATAATTAATGAGCAACCTTTGTAAAGAGCATGAATATTTACAGTAATTTTGTAAATAATCATGCTCTTTTTAAAGTTCGTGCAAACTTTGTGCATTTAATAATTATTATTTGTTTTATTTTTAATCTAAAAGAAAAGCTTTATTTTATTATTTAATTTGTTTTTTTTTTATTTAAAAAGAAAGATATACTATAAAAAAGAAACAACACTGGAAAAAAATGAGCAGTAATTTAGACGAGTAAGATCAGTTAAGAGCAGTAAAAAGGCTGTTCATTAAACTTCCGCGCGCAAAATGTTCCGCAGTGAATGTAGTTAAACAAGGCCAGTGATGGCCGACAGCTGAACACGACTGAGTCCGAATTTTTATTGTCGATAACTCCAAAACGGTAGGTTTTATCAAAATTTAATTGTTATTTTGAGTTCAGTGTGTACATTTTACACGGAAATATTACGATTTGGGAAAATATTAATAGATAGTGCAGGGCTTAAAAAGCAAATTTACCTTTTTTTTTCTTTTTTTTTTTTTTTAATTTGTTTTTAAATTTAAAAAAAATATGCTGAATTTATCATTTGAAATGTTATTAAATTATAATGCTAAATGGGGATTTAATTGAGAAATGTTTAACAAAAAAATCCATTGGACAATGTTTTGTTGTTTTTTTTAAATTGATTTTTTTTAACTTAGTTTTTTTTTTTCAAGTATGGTAGGAACGCAAAAAATAATTTCATTATCTTAATAAAATATGAATTTTATTTATATTAAATTAATAAACCAAATTAAAATAGTACTTATCAAGAATATTTTTAAAATGAAAATTATTACTTATTTTTTTGTCTATAGCTACCCCGCCCCTGCCCACGAATAGGAATTATGATTATTATTTCCTTATCCTAATAAAGCGTACTTACATTGTCACTTAGTTTTCTTTCAATCATCACTTTTTCTCAGGTCACGATAAATAAAAAAATAAAAATAAAAACTGCTCCCAAAACAATGAATCTACATTTTTTAACTTTTAAAACAAATTCTAACATCTCCCTTTTTTCTCATCACTTTCTTTTCGCTTCAGAACACCGCCGCTTAATGTTCTGAAGAGAAAATAAATACGTTTTTTTTTTAGCAAAATTAACATATTTATTATTATTATTATTATTATTATTACTACAAAGTTTTACCTGATTGAACGAGTACTTAATATGATAAACAAAAAAAAAAAGGTCAAAAATTGTTCTTTTTTATTCTTACTTTTCGAGCACTTTTTCTGTCTGATTGCGTATAACACTTACCAATCGTATTGATTGCCTAAAAAGGATATTTTTCAGAATTACTTTCATACTTGATAAATTCTCGTTTTATAACAAAGAAAAGGTAAGGATAAAAAGAATATTGAATTGTACCAATCTTTCGAGATGTTGGCCCTGATTAACTTTAAAAAAATTAAATCAACGTTTTTTGAAATCATGGCTTTTACTTGGACTCGAACCAATGAAGCTGGTAGGAAATTCAACAATAAGATTTTTCGAGAGAACGTTTAAAGAGTTTCTGTGCGGTGAATAGTTGCATAAAAACGTGTTGAATATTAGTACACAGTACAGACGAAATAGGGCAGATGTCTGAAATGCATCCACAATAAGTGTCACAATGTGAGTTTTTTTTTAGTTTTTTTAAATGTCAGTGATAAGACACGCTTAGAAAGAGAAATGGAGAAAATAAGGTACCACACATTGTGTACTTTGTAATAATTAAATACACAAACGTAAGAACAGAAAAGAAAAAAATATCCATGTGGAGTTCAATGCCGGTTTAACGAGAAGAAAAATATTTATTATTATTTCTCCCTTGCTTGTGCTGTAGACATATGTTATATCACGTGCTCAGCCAACTTGTAAAATCTTGACACGGCAGAAATCGCATACGTTTCCTAACGGCTTTTAAGCAGATAAGCCACAAAAAACAAAAAAAAAACAAAGGATCAATATTATTACCTGGCAGACAACTTAAGTCGACTTCACTTTAAAACATTAAAAATGTCAAATAAAGAGTATTAAAAAAGCTCCCCCCTAAAAAAAAAAAAAAACTGAAGGTGAAAATTAGGCTGTTGTAGAAAAAAAAATTAACATCCTTATTTTTTTTTATTAACCATCATCAATATTGTTATTGTTGTAATAATAATTTTTGTCCTTAAATTAGTGAATCATTTTTAGACGATCCTTATTGAATCAAATATTTCAACGAAAAAAAAAAAAAAAAAAAAAAATTCATACTGAGATCCAATTTAAAATAAAAATATAGTAAAAAAAAAAAAAAAAAAAAAAAATGTAAAATTTTAACTTCTTAAGTTATCATGCTCTTTTTCGTGATAAGTTTTTTTTAATGATCAAATTCAAATAACTCTTTAAATTGAAAAAATAAAACCCATTTTAAAAAGTTTATTAAAATATATTTTTAATTGGCAATGTTTTACTTTTAAATTAATAAACAATTATTTATTTTTGTCAGCAAAAAGTTCCTAACATTAAAAACTTCACTAAAAAAAAAAAAAAAAAAAAAAAAAAAAAAAAATTAATTGTGAATTCTATTTTTTTTTTTGTAGGCAGCATGAAGGAAACTTTATTCGGTCTGAAAAAAATTAAAAGAAATAAAAATAAAATTATTTGTTTGAAAGAAAAATAAAATAAAGCATAATAATCATATCGTTAATCCACGTGGATTAAATGTGTATTTCTAAATTCTAGGCGAGGCTAAATTTGATCCTACAATACGCATAAATAATGATTTCTTTGAACGTGACTGAAATTTCAGTTACATATGCCAATGAGTAAACAAACACTAACAGAAATACAAAGAATCAGAATTAGAATTCAATATCAGAATTTGTTATCCACATTGATTATTCAGAGCAATTTTATGTTGCTAACGAATCCCGTATATGTACTACACATGAGATTCACATTAAACACGAAACACGACCTTGTGCCATATTTCGTTCAATTTTTTCTTTTTCTTCTTCAAGGTGGTTTCATAAGTTTCATTTATAAATACGAAAAATCGTAAGCCACAAAATGTCTTAATTTTAACAACATAACGTTTTATTTTATCATTGTTTACAAACAATATGATTTCAAAATAACACAAAAAACCGTAAAAACGAAATAATTGATTTGGCATAATAATGAATAACAAATTAAATTTTAAAAAAAGGTAGCAGAATAACTTTATCTTTTATTCATTTATTATTTTTTAAATTGAAACCAATTTATTTATTTATTTATACCTGAGTGAGTGCATGAAGAAAGAAAATCTTATGATGAGAGGTCGATAAATTTAAATTATCTTTTATATTTATTTTTATTTATTAGTAAAAAATATATATTTTTTATTCATTGACTGCATAAAAACACTTTATCGTAAATTGCACTGCAAACATGGAAGGAAAAATAGCCTTTCCGGATCGATTTATTTATTTATTTTAAGTCAACGATCTGTTGAGAATTAAATTAAATTTTATCTTTTTTCGGCGATGTAAATAAATAGTTTTTTTTTTTTAATTTATTTAAACAAAGAAAATCGAGTTTGTGATGTAGGCGTACTCACTGAAAATGATAATCGTGTTTAAAAGGAAAACAACAGCCAAAGAAACACGATAAAAAAAGCAATATAATGAAGTTTTCTAGTAAAAAGTAAATAAAATGAAAATTCATTCCAAATTTAAATAACTTGACTTGAAGCATTAATAAAGCATGAAGGCATAAAAAATTAATTAAAACAGTTTTATTTATTTACTCCGCATTTGTTACAATTTTAAAATGGCCAGGTACGAAAAATCATGTGAAAAAGCGACTTTATTATCTAAAAAGAATCTAAGACTTTTCTTTTCTTTCAAACATCGAATAAATCTGAAAAGTTGCATAATTTTTAATATTAACAAATAAGTACTCGACCATTAAAAAAAAATAATGATGTTTTTACTATTAATAAAAAAAATTAAATTCCAAGAATTTCTAAAAAACACTTCTTTTTCTTCAGTCATCTTCATTATCATCCACAACGAACTGAAATAGTTTGATTAAATTTAAAAGAAACAATATTAAAAATAAACGAAAAATACACACGAAATAACAAACTTACTTAATTAGAGCTGATAATTATTAATATTATTTAAAAATAAACCCGAGAAAAGATTGTTTTCGTCAAAAAACACTTTCATACCAATCAGATAAAGTTCCTTAATGAATTTGTATCATTACTTGATTAAAGTTTTAAAATGATTCTTGGCATTGAATCTATCATTGTCAACCTGTGTAAAAATTTTGGACTAAAAAAAGAAAAAGTATATATATTTTTTTATTTTGCTCTTTGCTTTGAATAAAAATAAAATCGTAAGATGATTTGCATTAAAAAGCAAGAAAACTTTACTTACAAAGAGCATAAAAAAAATGCGATGAAGAAAAAAGACGTCGGAAGTTTGTTACTGCCGGTAAAAGTTTTACTTTGTTTACATTTACAAATATTTTAACTATGAGAGAACAAAGTGGTTTCACTCCAAAAAATAATAAATGAAACCGGTTTCCGTTTGGATAATTAACACAAAACAATCAAAGACATTTTTTTCATGAATTTAAAAAAAAATGAGTTATTTAAAATAAAAATATCATGATCAGGTTATTTGTTGTTGTTGTTGTTAACTGTTCCAGTCGGAGTTTTTTTTTTAAACCACTTTTCCATGTTTTATTTTACAGTCTGCATCAGAAAAAGTAAAAATGCATTTTTACTGCTAAATAAACCGACGATCTATTTCTAAGTTTAGTTATTCTCATCTACTGGTCTTGGATTCAACAAAATAGAGAATTATCAGCGAACATTTTAAAATTTTAGGAATTAAACTTTTGTCAATAAGAGTGAGTCCATAAAGTTAGAGAGATGATTTTTTTTTTTTTACAATAATACTTCCTTTGGATTGAGATGATTTTTTTTTCTTTTTTTATGAAGGTTAAAATAAAATCCATAAGCATTTCTGCTGACACGGAACGAAAAATAAAGCCACAACTCTTGATGCTTTTACGTTGAAAGCGATTATATAACTAAAAAACAACAGATGTAATCTATTCACAATTAATTTAGAGAATAAGGAAAGTGAGATCGATTGTTATTTTGACTGAAATTAGAAAATTAAAATAAATAAAAAAATATTAAAAATCAACTCGTGTTGGTGAAAAAATGAAAACCGCTTTAAAAGTCTAACTTGTAATTCAGAAATGTTTCAATTTTTCAAATATTTTGATGGAATGTTCATTAATTAAAATAGTCTCAGATAAAATATAAATAAAAATTAATGAATTAGCAAAAAAGATACAAAACCAAGCAGAAAACAACAAAGTATATAAAACAACGATCGAAAAATCTAACCTTTGACAGCGGTTTCCACAGCTTTTCGTTGAAGATCGGATTTAAAGTCTTCGTGGTTGAATACATTTTGCAGTAGATCTACCACTCTTGTCTCATTCATGCTGTCTAGTATAACGAGGTTGGATTATTCAAGTAAAGCCTATTTAAAAAGAATTTTTATACATCATTAATTTATGACTACAAGATCGGCAAAGTGTAAGAGGCGACATTCAGCCGCTTTCAAAATCCCAAACTCAAATTGTTATTAAAGCGGCGTAAGAATGGAACATAAAACGGAAGTCACCGGTCAGCTGTGCGTCACATCCGCTTTCTGATTGAAATCAAAAGTTTTTAAAACAAGAACTTTCTGAAAAAGCATCAACGTATTTGTCTAATCTTCAAAAGTTTAATAGCACCATTAAACTTACTTAATTAAAACCCGCAGACAGAGATTTAGCAAGTTATATTATTATTATAAGCGTTTTTAGTTTGGCACTTCGACGTGGTGTAAAAATGGTTGTGTCGCTATTGTGGGAGAATGAAAATAAAAATAATAATAAAAAAAATAAAGAATTTCATTTTTACATCATGCAAAAGGAAACCAAAAAGGGTTTACAGTCACGTGTGAATTTTATGACCCCACTTCCGGAAAGTAGGTGACTGTTCTCTTCTCACTTCTCAACCGCTGAGTTCTGATGTGTTTGATAGCCGTCCCAACGAAATTGAGATTCGGCTACCCTTAAGCTGACTTGTTGAAGCCGACCATTCTCTATACCTTCCCATCTTTGTACCCACGTGTGTCAATAAACATTGGCGATTCATTTTATATTCAAGTCTTCATTTTGTTTTACTTTTGTCCATTGCGGTCTACCGACATTCAACTTAGTGGCACAAAGTCAAATTCAACCCTCCACACTAGAGAGCAATTATGACTGATGAGTTTGATCATATCACTATGTACTTCATACTTGCAACATTGTGCTAACTGAAACTATGCTTAGTAAATCCTTATAAGCAGTTTAGTTTTGCACAGGAAAGACATGTAAGAAATTGGTCGTCGAGACTAAATTTGTTAACCAAATAATAATACTATACTATACTATTGGTAGAGAGGCAAGATACATACTTTTCAATTCATGTATGATGAATCAAACTTTATGACCTTGGGGGTACATCTTGAAAAAAGGGAAATAGTTCTTCCCTTTGACTCACTGTTGTAGTGGAAAATTTGGTGGTTACCATTTATTTAATGGTGTTGACGGCCCAAATCAATCCATACAATTTTTTACTCTACAAATATGTTAAGCAAAATGCAAAAACAAGAAACATTTGTGATAAAAGGCAAATATTTTAATAACAAGTAATTTTCAATGTAGTTTTGTAATGAAAATATTTTACAAAAATGTGTTTTTTTTAGGTGAAATCTTGTTAGTTTATGTTGAACTCAAGTTTGGTGAAAGATTAAATTTTGTTAATGAGTTCTGATTTGAAAGGATGTTTGTTAGAATCTGTTATTGAAGATTCTGTAAATTAATTGCAAGAGTAAAGTTTACATTTAAGAATTTACTGTTCAGTTTGTAAAGTTGAATGCAATTTTGTGATCAAAGAAGTTATCTACCTTTGATTGTTTTGTGTAATACAATATTCTCAAATGTTGAGAAGTAAAGTTGATTTGTTAGCAGGAATTTGTTTAACTTCTGCATAAGAAATTTAGTGAGTTAATGGGAATAGAGTTCATTGGTGAGTGAGTGTGAATATCATTAAGCTTGAATAATGTTCATATGAACACAAACTTAAGATTGTGTGCAAGTTTAGTTGCAATTCGTTTGTTATCACAATGCTCACTGGCGAGTGAATAAGTTTCTGTTTTAATTTGCTTCAGGTGGCTCACAGACATTTGATGCAAACTTGGATTTCAGTTATGAGCTGTAAAAATTAGTTAAGCATGGGTGGATAGTCACACCTTCTTGTATATTTAACCAATGAGGGCTTGAGATTTATTTGAAAGTGGATGAAGTTGAAAGAGTTCTGTGATCCACTTTTTGCACAAATTTGACCAAACTATTTTTGGGTATTGGAATAATGTAGAATTTGGGTTCTACACTATTCTATACAAACTGAAACTGAGCCAATATAATTTATTTACAAGCTGTGAAAAAAATAACTGAAACAAGTTTGAGAGTCTAGTTTAACAAATATGTTTCAAATACTGAATTTTCAATGATGTGCAGAATAAAGATTTCTATTGAATTTTGTGCATTGTAAAGCTATGGATTTTGGCAGATAATTTTGCTGTAATTTAGCTTTACTAATTAAAAAACAAAATGGCAAAAACATTAGAAATAATAAGTTAATACATAGAGAGATCACATTATGTAGCAGGGCTTTTGTTTTGACAGTGTTATGTGAAAATATTATTGCCAAAACAGCATGAAAAGTTTTGATTGTACAAGTTAATAAGTTTTATATAAATTATCATGAATCAGAAAAGAAATGCAACAATAAATAAACAATAAGTAAATAAAAAGTAAATTTACCTTTGTAGTGATCTTGTGATCATGAGAAATAAAAAAAATGTAGTTCCCATGATTCCATAGAAAAAAGGAGATATCCTACTGGAAGGAATTTTAGAGACATTCTTTTTTCAGCTGGTCCCTCGCAAGGAGAGCATGTGGAATTGAGAAGCTCCAGAAATGAAGACCACAGCAAGTCATCTTACACAAATATCACTTTTTCATGTTTAATATTGCCTTTTACTGATAGGCTTATTACTTGCAAATAATATGTTCATTCACCAACACAAATGCAAACCAGAAACATTTACTAACAACCACATTATATGAACTTTAGTACACTACCGAATTTGTACAAGAAAATCCTTCTGATAATAAATATTTCTGATTATATATATATATATATATATATATATATATATATAAGCAGAAAGATTTTATATATATGTACACTGGGAATATATATATATATATATATATATATATATATACACACACACACATATATATGTGTGTGTGTGTGTGTGCACTGTTAAAAAAAAAAACCAAGACACATGAAATTTGAAATCTAGAATGCTGCATAAGCAGCAAAAGTGAACATTTGAAATGTTTTGAATTTACAAAAATACATACGCATATTCTCAGGCAAATTAATCACCTGAAGATGGACTCCGATGAGATTGAAAGTACTATGGAAAATAAAAATTATTAGAAAGAAAATTTTAGTATTTTTCTTAATCGCTTTTCTAAAGCTACCAAGAAATTAAAATGTGAATCAAAATGAAAACTAATCGACTTGATATGTCTAAATTATTTAACCAAACTTGTTTGTGTATATATATATATATATATATATATATATATATATATATTTGAATTGGACATAGTCTGACAATTTATTAAAGACATTTTTGATATGTTTAACATTCTTTTTATAGATACAAGTATTTAAGTAAATGCTCCGTTTATAATAAACAGTATTAAATAACATTTACCGGCCTGAATGTCCGAGAAATTTTCATAGAAAATTTTCATTCTCCGACAGGAATCGAACCTGTATCCTATACGGAACCGTCATTTCGCGTGACGTGCCTTAACCTTTCGGCCACAGAGAAGTGTCTGGTTAGCAAGGTCGATTTTACTATCTTTAAACTTAAATCTTAAGAGCAGATATGAATAGAAGAGAACTGAAACAAGTTTGAGAGTCTAGTTTAACAAATATTAAAATATTTACCTTTGTAGTGATCTTGTGAGTACAAATTCAGCAAATGACAAGATTTTCGATGAACATATTAATTTCTATAATAAAGCTCTAAAAGACAGTGGATACAAAAACCCAAAGCTAACTTATATAAAAAATGAAAATGGAAAACATAGAAAAAACAGGAGTAAAAAAATAATTTGGTATACACCCCCATACAACCAAATGGTAAAGAACAAATTAGGACAAAAATTCCTCGCATTAATAGTCAAGCACTTTCCTAGAGAAAGTAAACTAAGTACTATTTTCAATAAAAATACACTAAAATTAAGTTACAGCTGTACTGAAAACTTAGAAAAAATGAAGAAACATAATGCTAATATCTTCAATAAACACTTAGACAAAAACCAAAAAATTTTAGACAATAGAAAAAATAAAAATAAAGACAGATGATGAAAAATTATGTAACTGTAGAAACCCTCATAACTGTCCTCTACAAAATAAATGTCACACAGAATCATTAGTTATGCCAATGCAATATCTCTTCTATTGAAAATCCTGAAAACATGAAAATTTATATAGGTTGCACAAGCCATGAGTTCAAAAAACAGTACACAACATCAAAGTTCATTTAGGATAAATAAATATAGAAATCAAACATCTCTCTCAAGGTACTTCTGGCACTTGTGCATACATGAGAAATTATATATTACTAAGTTTATAAAAAATAAAAATTTGCTGAATCAGAGAAATGAAATAGCTATTTTTTGCTGTCATGGTCAAAATTTTTCCTTAAATAATACTTAAAAATAAATTTAAAAAAATGGAAGCTGGTAATATACATATTTATATTTGATATGAAAAAATAATTTTATATAATGTAAGTAATTCTATTACATTTGCTTGTTTTAAAAAGAAATATAGTCTATTAATAATTAAGAGTGAAAATATTTTAAAATTGTAGTTAAATAAAATGTAATCTAACCTAAACACCCCCACCCCACCCCAAAAAATCTTTAAGTATACAAGTAGGAAAAAATGCTGAAAGAATTTTTGCCATTAACAATAAAATTTTTAAAAAAATCCCAGACGACATTTAACGGATGTCAGAATTCGTTGAAAAATACATCCCTACGCTACCTAAACTTAACCCCTTTTTCGAACGTAACTGATACAACAAAAGTTAATAAAAATGAACACGCTACTACTCCTTGTCTGAATGATTGGATTTCTCTGTATCCTTGGAAACAGTGAACTATGAATTTTTGTGCGCGTTTAAAACTCAGTAAATTTAAAAAAATATGTTACTCCAATATTTGCTTGAAGATGAAATGGAACTAATGTTTTTAATTTAGTGACAAAATTAAATTTGAAGTTTTTAGTTTCCATTTTTAAACATGGTTATTACTGTGTAGCGAAAAAAACATATTTTAAATCAGTTAATTTATAATATATATACATATATAGATATACAAACATATATCTATACACAAACATGTATATGTATATATATATATATATATAATATATTTATATATTTATACACAAACATATATATATGTATATTAATATTATAAATGTCTCATTTTGTTGTAATGAATATATGTTTTGGCGGTGATGTCTATCAGTAAAAGGCAATATTGAACATGAGAAAGTGATATTTGGGTAAGTTGACTTATCTGTGGTCTTCATTTTTGGAGCTGCTCAATTCCACGTGCTCTCCTTGCAAGGAACCAGCTGAAAAGAGGAAGTATCTAAATTTCCTGCCAGTATGATGGTTTCCTTTTGTCTATGGTATCATGGGAATTAGATATTGTTTATTTTTTTTCTTGTGAGCATGAGATCACTACACCTTAAAGTCAGCCTTCTTTGCCCTAAGAGTATAAGTTTTTTGTTTTTTTTTATTTATTTTGTTTATTAACTCATCCTTGATCTAATGCTCATGTGAATGCAATAATGGATGTGGACCAGTTTGGTGATTGACTCTCATGGCTTGAAAGATTTCACATTTCATTAAAGAATCATTTTTTAGGTTAACTTTTTCACTTGGTTAATTCATACTGATTCAGATTGATGTCTCTTATATAGTGATTTACTACTTCTAAAACAATAAATGACTTCATACAAAACACAATTATAAGCTAAAACCTGAAGGAGGAATTTATTCTATTACCTGTAATAATTGCATCAAAGAATACATAGGAGAAACCTCAAGGAATTTAAATAAAATATATGAACAGAAAAAGATTTTTACAAAACAACACAATGCATTAGTTGCTCACTTTAATGGGTCTGGGCATAATTTCGATCTAAAAAGTACTACTCTAATTAAAAGAGAAAGCAATTTATTAAGATAAAAAT
>OZ038485.1:106883008-106925508 GCA_964036315.1 Acanthosepion esculentum | reverse complement strand
CCCGTATATAAGAGACCCGGATATAAGAGAGATTATCTCTGGTCCCAAATTAGAGCCTGTGTTAATGTACAGTGCAACCCCGATATAAGAGAAACCCGGATATAAGAGAGATTTTCTCTGGTCCCAAATTGGAGCCTGTGTTAATAAAACAAAATAGACCAAACCCGGATATAAGAGACTTCTTCTCCGGTCCCGACAACTCTCTTATATCCGGGTTACACTGTATATAAACAAATTAGAAAAAATACATCTAGTTTATATATGTTTGGGTTTTATTAAAATTCTAAAGTTATTTTTTTTAGACAATAAATATTACGGAGTGGATAAAAAATAGCGGTATCAAAAGAAAAACCGCCCTTTTGATACACAGACCGTTTTTTTAAAAAGATTTTTCGGGTATGTAGGTTAAACTTTACCCAACATTTGACATGTTTAGTTTATATTCTCTTCAGGTTTATCCAATTCTACAGTTCAAACTAGAATATTTTTCTTTTCACCTATACAAAATGTGGGTATCTGTATATGCCTGTGTAAACGAACTGTTTCTACGTTTGTATTCTTTTTCCAAAGTGGGAGTTCCAATTTTCGAACATGGACACGCATGCACATAAAGAAGGCATCACAAGTCAGAAATTAGATTTAAAATAATAATAAAACAACTCATGCTACCCAACAGTTTACATGCGCATGCACACATAATGCATGTTTGTTTTTTATTTTTTTATTATTAGTGCAATGTATCCAGGAAGTCGTTGTTTTCCGGTATAATCCTGGTAATAAAATAAAAAGGAATGTTTTTCTTATTCACCGTTTCGGTCTCACGAATGACATTAAAAAAAAAAATTATAAAAGGGAATACAAATAAAAAAGTTACGAAACCCCCCAAAAAACAAATTGTCATGATGTATTTGACTCCAAAGTTATTTAATTTTTCACTTAATTATTTCCCCACGATTATACATTTTTTCTAAGTTTAAAAAATATTTACAAACAATGACAGACAGTATGAATGTTTTTTAGAAAATTAATTTACAGTGAAATTAGGATTTTTACGGCTTTTTTCTTTATATTTGGTTTTGGAAGGTTTTAGTTAGCAATACTGCCAATAAATTATGAACAATCGTGATATTGGCTGAATAGTGAGCATAAAATGATAGGTAATGTTTTTTACTAATACACCGTGCGCACGTGGGTACGCTCAAAATGCGTTTTTTTGTAAGAAAAGAATAATTTTTTATATATCAACAGAAATACAAATGGATGACAAAGTGGAAAAATTACGTGTAACGTGTTTTAAACGAGAAAGTCCAGTGTTTCCTCTCGGCGATCACGTTCTTAACTCCCCCCTCCTACACATATATAATAATTCCATCACCAAACAAAAACATTACTTTTTTTAGTCATGTCTTTCCTAGGACGAAACGGGTTTCGCAGATTATTTTCTGCTTAAACTCAAAAAAATATCTTAATTCTCATGATATTTCAATTTCACTGTTTTGTAAACTTTAAAAAAAAAAAAATTTTTTTTCAGTTTTGTTTATGTTCGAAAAATTTGTTTAAATTTAAAAGGAAAATAAAGATTGCTTTCGATATGAATTTTGTTGTGGGGTTTCAATAGCAACAACAGACAATAATCTACCAACCGCCCCACACTGTAAGATGTGGCACAAGGCCGAATTTAATGCGAGGTTCCCGAGCCGTAAGCTCAGAAAAAAAAAAAACTTCCCTATAGACCCCGTATAAAACGAGGTCGGGTAGGTATTTCCTGAGACGAGACTCTTGCCCTTCGACATAACCCCGTCTGGGGATGCTCTCTACCCGCAGGCAGTGAGCTTAGCCCAACTGAAGATGAATCTCCAACTGCAACAACAGACAGAGTAAAAAAAAATGATCTGCGTAAAAAATATAAAAATAATTTGTTTTTAATTTTAATAAAAACGATAATTAAAATTTTATGAGAAAAAATAATTAAAATGACCGAATTGTGTAAAAATTAATAATAAAAATTATTTTAAAAAGATAAATTATAATTGTTAAAAAAATCAAGAATTTTTGTTACTTCTTACTTGTGGGTTGTCTGTCGCCACGTTTTAAAAATGAATTTTTCAACTTTTACACAAATACAGTTAAAAATATACTATCCCAAAGATTCATTTTGGCATTCTGAAAAGAAAAACAATTAAAAAACAAGAAACTATTTTTAAAAAGTGACGACAGATAAGCCACAAGTAGCAATATTTTTAATAAAACAATATGAAAAACTAAGAAAATTAAAATGTCACTGATATAGTTTCTTTGAAAAATTTTTTAATTGATATTTGAATTCCATTGATTTGAAATTTTTTTTTTTTTTTAAAACAAAAAAAAAGAAAACGGCAAAATGAAGCCAAATGATTTATAAAAAAAATGAAATGTGTAAAGATTTAAAAAGTCAAAATTATTTTGAGGATAAACTCAGCTTTGATGCTCTCACCCCCCCCCCCCCCAACCAGCTGAATGTAGTAAATGGACATGGTTTGAGTCAATAATGGGGATAAAAAGTATACGCATTTTAAGGACTTTGGCCTTTGATCTGTTTGACTTGTTTGCTATATAGCGGAAAATTTTCACTGCAAAGGCAGAAAGGAAGAGACCACATCTGGGTGATAAAGATGTAATCTGGGCAGAAAGGATTGAATGTCACAGTATGTAATGTCTGCTGCTGCTGTGAAAGGATTTGACCACCCAAGCAAGAAAAGCAGTGACCTGGAATGATAAAAAAATGCAACAACAATTACTATTACTGTTGCAGCTGAAGAAGAAAGAAAAGGAAGAAGAATCCTTAAAAACCTACAAGAATTCTATTTATTAAGAACATTTTTTTCTAAACCTGCGAGAGTTTATCTCATATTTGAGGACATCTGTTCTGAAACCATGAATATTTTATCTAAAGGACCCATCTTGAGGTAGGTCAACCCTTTCTCTCCCCTTTAACTTTTAACCTTTGTCCCTTCAATATTTTAAATTTCTGAACTTTCATGAATTGTTGTTTTCTAAGATGGTAGTTTCAGGCACACAAACGAAATTTTGTGGAAGGTCTATATTGTCATTTGTACAATTTTTATATTGTAAAACTATTTTTCTCATTGTAATAAATATATATTTCTTTGCAAATTTCACTTTGTCTTTTTCCTTAGCATCTTTAAATATATATAAGGAGAGGAAAAGAGATTTGAAATCCTCCTCTTCCTCCTCCTCATTTGAAATCCTCTTTTTGAAATACTCTTCCTCTTTTCTCTTTTTATAAAAGATATTCTACAAATTTTCAAAAGAAATAATCAGTTAAAATAAAAGTATACACAATAAATAATAAAATAAAATAAATGAGACAGCCAGAAAACAATGCACAACTAGAACGTTTTTTAATTATTTTATTTTAATTATAAATTGTGATACATGCAAGCCACTAGTGGCCTGCCGGTGGGCTGCTGATGGCAACGACAGTGGTCCACTGGTGGCAGCTACTGGTGGGCCTCTAGCAGTCAGCCAGTGGTAACAATGGCAAGACGAACACAGCGGCCATCCAACAGTGGGCCACCAGGGGCAGACGCTAGTGGCATGCCACCCAACAGCAGATATATATATATATGTCAAATATGTGGTGCAGTTCAATTTATATAACAATGAATCATTCATACAAAAAGTAATTTAGTAAAGTTAATGATATAAAATGTCGAAATCACTTCGCTAACTAAATTTTAAAGATGCATTAACTTACTAATCACTCGATGAATGTTATGATCCATGTTTTTTAAAATTATAAGCTGCATTAAGTCTTCCTTAAATAAATATATAAATAAAAATATATATTAAATATTATATTTAAATATATATTAAATGCATATATAAATTGAACTGCACCACTTACTTGATATTAAAAATAACTGACCCGACGTGCATTTTCGGATAATAACTGTGACATTCCTGTATATATTGAACAGCTTAGTTCATGCCATATTGACTGAAAAACCTACCAGTACAAAAGAATTCTCCATTGCCATATAAGTACAAAACGCACAATTTTAAAATTTAAAATAATTCGACCTCAGCGTTGCGGGCGCACGCTCAAAGAAATCTCTTACCAGTAACAATATCACATTTCTCAAAACAAATTTCGGACTATAAACTACTCTTTCGATGTCCTGTTATTACCTGGAATTATAAAACAACAAATATTTTCTTACCTGATGATATCTGTAGGAACAGATGAAAGCTCGTAAATATATAAAAAAAGACCTTATTCAACTGAAATTTATAAACAGGGATCATAACATTCATTTACAGGTTTGGGGTTAATGTCTCTTAGTAAATTGTTTGCGAAGATGTATTCTCGCCATTTTATCATTAACTTCTATATCTGTTTTCTGTATGAATGATTCATTGAAATATAAATATATATATATATATATATATATATATATATATATATATATATATATATAAGTGCACATTGATTTCAATACCCTGCAGCAATAGTGTGTGTCTTGCTTAAATGCAATCATCAGGCCAAGAAACAGACTGTCGCTGCTGAGTGTTGACCTCAATGCCTGGTTATATATTTACATATACTCTATCCCTGATATTGAGCAATTTAACCCTTAAATATAGCGTACCTTAAAATTATATATATACAGGTGGTATCAAAAATACTTTATCAGACTTTGGTGGCAGGTTCCTAACACCAAAACAGGGACAAAAGTCCATATAAACATATATCCGCAATTCCTTCCTTTTTAAGTTATTAATTTTACGGGAGATGGCGCTGTGTTGCCCTGTAGACTAGGTTACATTTGTCAGTCATGTACATTTGTGGCTAGCCTGTCTTCAACATTTAATATGTGTAGTAGTGAGTTAACTGAGAAGTGTTCCATTTAACAATGGCAGGACAGTCATATCATGAGCAGGCAGATATGATTTTTACATACTGCTATGCGAATGGTAATGGATGCGAGGCTGCATGGCTGTATCAGTTTGTTTCCAGACCGAAGGCAGCAGAGTCATCCAACCTTTACTTCTGTTTATCATCATGTTGCTGAGACAGAAACCATGTCGCCATAAACTATTGATTGAGGAAGACTGAGATCCACTCGTATGCCTGACCATGACGAGCACATTCTACAGGGTGTCAGAGATGATCCAGGTATCAGTACATGTCAAGTTGCCTTAGCATGTCATACATCTCATAGTACCACATGGAGGGTACTTTTGAATTAATGTTGTGAATGTTCAAATTTATATATTACATTTGTTCTCATTGCAACGGATATATATATATATATATATACATATATATATGTATATATATATATATTATCACAGTGTGGGATAGCTACTAAATATGTGAATGAAAGAAAAAAAAAACTAAATAAAATTGGTTAAATAAAAAAAAAAAAATTCCCAGTATCCCCTGTTGGTTCATATGTATAGTGCATCAACATAACAAATTTAGTCTGATGAAGCCCTAAAGAACGAAACATCACAAGAAAACCTTTTCTACTTTATCATACATTTTCCCCCAATATTTATATATATAGATAAAAGTGGACACTGAGAGCAAAGTTGCAACGGTCTGTTTTATGCTTGAATGCAGTCTTCAAGCCATGAAGGTTGTGTTCAAACAGACTATCGCCATTCGCTCTTGACCTCAGTGTTCACTTTTATATTTACACCTGCTCTATCCTATTATATATATATATATATATATATATATATATAAGTTTGATATAAAATCATAATATTAGAAAAATTTTATTTATATTGCTATAGATACATTGGTGTAGTGAATATTCCCTTTTTACTAAATATGCCAGAATGCACAGTCTGGCCCAGGATAGCAAATTACTGGCTAGAATCTTCTGGGCATTAGATTCTGAAAACTATAGATTGCCTTTGTCTAAATTTTGGATATAAGACCAAAACTGTACAAAGTCAGCCGAGTGTTACAAGAATGTTGAAGAGTTGATAGGCTTTATACAAGCTAGACAAGCTTGCAGGCACATAGTAAAATGCTAAGTCAATGAGTGGACATGCATTCCCCTAAGATCTTCCTTTTACTACCTCCTAGAATCGATGATAACATGTCACTCCCTCTTGTACAATGAAGTGAATATGAAAAAGATGTTGGGGTTGGAAAAACTTAAGCCAGTGATGACATGGAATGCAACAAAAGACATAACAGGAAAATGTATTATTGTAAAATTATCTTTATTTTCATTGGTATTAAATTTCTTTTTAGCAAGAATGTTCATTAATTGTAGCCTAAAATCTCTTCTCTTTTTTTTTTTTTAGCTAAAAGAAAACTAATATAAAATTGAAATAATCAGCAATCAATACTGATCATAAAAATTATGCTTGAAAGATCAATGTTTATACGAGACATTGGACTAAAGGAAAAGCTGTTTAAAATTGTCTTTCATTGTTAAAAGAATATCTACAGTAAGCCTTGTCCTTGGGAAAGTAACTATCAGTAATAACTTCATCTGAACACCGAATAAACAGACTTAAGCATGGCTGGGTTATCGCCCTTGATTAAGCCTGGAATTTTCATGGGCAATAACCCAGATTTCATGGTACCTTATTTCCATAAAAATCGATGGATCGAATTGATTATTCTTTTGTGAATAAAAATTCACCTGGGGCACTCTGAACCCAACCACCCCTTTTATTAAATATTCGGATGAATTTGTCTGAGAATACTCGGAGCCTAAATTAAAAGATAGTGAGAATTTTCCTTAATATTTAAAGGTGATTAGATGTTGGATGTTCTGGCTAGACTTTTCCCCAAAGAAGAATAACTGACTACTGAAAGCATATTGGTCTGATGCTGGTAAAAAATTTCTTTTTAACTGAGAACCCCTAAAGGAATTTTCAGAAATCAGAAAACATTGGAAAATTAAAAAAGAAAAAGAATAACATGACAATAATTTCATGTTGGTGTTAATTTTTTCACCAAATGCAAGGCCCAATAGCTGCTCAAGATAGATTGGTTTATTTTGTTTTATGGTATATCAACCTCATTGGGTTATTTAATGCCAACAAGATTTTTAGGTTCGATTCATATAAATAGAATATATATTCTTTGTAAGAAATCAGTCTATAGATCAGTTTTCATGGATATATTTTTATAAAGACGCTTTTTGTTGAGAGTCAAATGTATTGCTCGTAACATTTAAAAAAAAAAATGTATTGCTGGTATTTTTACTATAAAATCTATTTTTATACTTTCATTGTGTTTTGACCCCAGTTTTTTTGGGGGGGGTTAACTATTTGTCTATAGCTGGGACCCTAACAGGTGCTATCACCCCTGGTTCAGGGGAACCTGGGAACAACAGCAATTAAGATGTGGCTCCATACTCCTCAAAACCTCCTGATCAGAGGCCTTGCTGCCAGATGTAGTTTATCATCATACCCAGGATGATTCAAGGTAGAGGGTCATTGTATAGTGTTGTATGAGCATAATAAAGATCAGTAAATGAATTTCATGGGGTTATACAGGAAAGATCATGGTTAATCCTAGACTTGAAGAGGTCAAGATTGTAGTGATTGTGAAACCATCCTGTCGGGAGTCTGTTCCACAAAGCAGCAGTTCTTGTGAGAAAAGCTGTCCGAATGGAACTTACTTCTTACTATCTGCTGTTTATTTAGAGATACAAGATAAAATCCAAAGGAGAATCAGCAATATTACTGGTCCTGACCTGGTGTCCCAGCTTCAGTTTCCACCGGCGTAAAGTCTCTTCCCTGTGCCTTTTCTGTATATACTTTCATAGTAATTGTTTGGATGAGCTCTTTGTTATGGTATCTAGATTTTATGAATTTAAGTGCAGTACTAGATTGGTGGCAAGGTCTCATCAATTTACAGTTGAATCGGCTAGATATAACCATAAGTTCTATGCTAACAGTTTCTTTTTTTTTTTGCACTTCTTGCTTGTTGAACTCCCTTCTGGCTTCATGTTTGATCTTCAAAAATATAAATACAATGTTAATTGTTATATGCTGTCTTCCTGATTACTCTTCTATTGTTCTCGCACCTTCATAATGTTTTCTGTTTTCTAACACTTTCATACCCAGTAACCCCTTGTGTCTTAGTGGCTTTGCTGACTATTTTTGGGTAAATTTGACAAAAAAAGAAATCCAAACAAGGAATACAAAGAGAATGGGGATGGTTCATCTTTGTGTACAGGATATGTGTAGAATTTAGTTGGAGAAACAGACAGTACTTGACTGTATCGGAAGTTGAGTCTGCTGTTTATAACTGTCTGGGCCAATTGGTGAGTGGTTTATATAACAGACTTGGATGTTCCATTCTGGTACTAAGGCAAGCCTATTCTGAATGGTTGCTGACTTTGGTGCAGATACTGTGCTCAATAAATATCCAGTATTATGTCATGAATGCTGGGTTATGCATTGAGTTATGTGCCCATTTATTTTTGTCTGCCAACTAGATGCTAGTTGGGAACTTCCTTGTGAAGGTGAGTATCATATTTTTGATTCTTCAATATGGTGGGTCCCAGTTCTAAAGGTCAGTGGTGGTGGGACTAAGGAATGTAGCTTGTCAGAACACATGCCATGGAAGTAGTGATAGAGCAGTGAAAGACTCACAATGTTTTGTCTGTGGGAAAGGGGTTGTAGGATAGAAAATAATCAATCACAAGGCCATGCAGACACTTTTGAACACTATCAAAACAGGCAAGTGAGGACTGGGCAACTACAGCTAAGATATAGGAGCAATACTTCATCTTTGGTCTGTTTTAGCTCCTTGGAAATATACTTACAAGCAAGTTAAAGTTGCGGTGGAAAATTGATTCCCTAACCAAAATTCCGAAAACACTTTGCAAAATCACTAAAATGAAGAAGTATCATATCACTTCTTTCATGAGGGTTGCTCTGAAAGTAATGCCTTCTTGTTTATTAGCCAATTAGAGGCAGAGGTTATTGCCATGACTGCAGAATTTGAGCGTTCTTATCATTAAGGCTGTTGGAGAAATGTTCTTTAAACATTTTTGGTCACCACTGTTGGGATCCATCTACCCAGGTTTTTGTTGTTATCTGAGTGATTCCAAACATTTAACAACAATGTATCTTGTAAATGAAACATAAAAAAAAGGCTATTTTTTGGCGGAAAAGTAAAAGCAGAATGTCAGTTGAAATAACATTTATATATTATTTTCAGGGATATACAATAACAATAAAATATTCAATTTTCCTTGCAGTGAAGTAATTAAGTATTCTTATGCGATGTGTGAAATGAGTGGATAGACTTACTTTATGACAGTCAGCCTAATGTGTTTGTGAGTTTGTAGACAAAGGCTTAGCAGGCAGCTGCTGGTTAATCGCTTCAGTTGTGTGCGTGAACAAGGCTTTAGTCAGCAGCTGCTGGCTGTCATACATTTAATTGTGTATGTGTGTGTGTATGTAGATCAAACAGGTCTCTGTAATTGTTTTGAACCTAGAGAAGTAGTAGGCTTCTATTTTCATAACTGTGAGGAAGATCCAAAATCTAATTTCACACAGAGGTGTGAACTTTCCAAATACAAGGTTTTCATTAGTTAGAAAATAATTTCACACTGGTTTGTGAAAATATTTTTCAAGGATTTGCGGGAATGGTGAAGGGAATTATTATTGTTATTTTCTGAATGGTCCAAAAATAACACATGGTAGGTTTGCAACTATGTTCGCAAGTATTTTGGCAGTATTTGCCATAGTAATGATTGTTTATCCAACAAACCTTCTGATGGGATTTTATTGGTTAAAAAATATATGTAGGGTTTAATTCCTATAACATTATTTTTTACCTTGTTACAGATAGTAGTCTGGTAAAATGGCTTCTGATATGGAAGGTCAATGTGTTTCACTGAATTCTTCCTTGTGGGAAAAATTGCAAGTGAAGTTATGCAATAGGCACTCTAATCAGAGATAATAATTTTTTTCAATTTTTTTTTTTTTCATATTACAAAGAGTAAGCATTCTTCATTATGAATATCTAAAAGAAAAAATTTTCTTATTAAATTTTATAAAAGTTAATAGTGGTCTCCAGTTTGTTATTCATTGTAAAAATTTATTCTCCCTACAGAAGCCAAAACAAATCTGGTCATTTGACGTAATTTCTTAAAATGTAAAAACATTTTGAAATTCATAATCTGGAGTTTTTTTGGTTTTTTTTTTCATATATTACAATCATCTAAGCACTCCAGCTTATGAATTAAAAAAAAAATTTTTTTTTTACATTCCAAGAAATCACATTGTATGAACATATTTGTGTTGGCTTCCATAGTGGGGAATCAGTTTACAATGAATTTACATAGTCAACATGACTCCTATTAACTTTCATATGATCTTTTTAAAAAAATGATTTTTATAATCTTGTTCATAAAAATTATCTAAAATTATAAATTATTTTATAATCTTGTAAATATAAAATTTATCTTGTAAATAAACAATCTAACAAGTGTAAATAGTGTGTGAAATTTTTGTTGTTATTAAAATTCTAAGCATAGCTTTGTAAAACTGGGGGAACATTGTTATTATAAATAAAAATAAAATATAAAATAATAATAATGAAAATTAAAAATAAAATAAAATTTAAACCTCGTTTAAAATAAAATAATTTTTTTAAAAATTACTCCCAGCATGCAACAGGGACTGTTCCTGCCGAAGTACAGACAAACTGCCAAGAGATGTGATATTCAATCTCTTCGTTCAAGGACTGTTGGGATGACAACATGTGTATAAGTTCTCTCCGTGATAGGACTTGTGATATTACAGAATGACTTACTCTCTTTTATAACCTGAACAGTGTCACAGTTGTAATGTAAAACATACACACTAAATACATATATAAAATTACCATACAATTTACCATGTTTTTCTTATTATTGTATATGTTTGTACTGTTTTTCCTTGTGAATACAAGCCCAATTTTTATAACCACATGGTGTGAGTTTGTAGTGGAAAGGTCAATGAATTTATAAATAATTAAGGAATAAACGGGGTTTATTCATGAGGCCATGGTAAATTGCGTGTTACTTTTTCCACAAACAAATTTTTAAGGAGAAATTGTTCAAAAACGTAAATCATAGAATACATAACAAGAACAAATAATACGAACACAATATTTGAACGAGAAACAATTTCAATAATTATTATACATCTATATACAAATTATGATTTGAAATAATGTGGCATGTATGAACGGAAGGTTAATAGTTCATTTGTTCGTATCAGGTCGATTGAAAACTGTTCTTGGGTTGAGGTTAATTGTTCGTACAGAATGTGTGTGTGTGCGCAGGAAAGGAAAAAGATAAGTCGTACCTTTAACTTGAATGAGACAATAGTTTTTGGTAGTAGATGAATGGGAAAAATCAACTTTTATATTATATTATCTCAGGCGTACATTTCGATGAGTTTGCTTAGAGAAAGGAGTTTTCTTGTTCTCGAATTTAGGTTCGCTGAGTTTCAAAAGGCAGACTTGAAGACATATTTCGCTGATCGACGAAACGTGCGTTTTTGTCGATTCAGATATTCGCGCAAAAACTGACGAATTTCGAAAAAGAACCGCGTTCCTTCCAGTTACAAAGTTCGCGCCTTGGCGGGAATATGTATCGACCGACCTGATTGGTTGACTTAGTCTCGACGGACCCGATTCGCCAACACATGATACGAATGGTTCATTTAATATTTTGGGGGTGTCCACAGTGTATGGACTATCCCAACAATTACCCCCCGGAGATTAACGGTTGAGTGCAAGCGTTAATATGTATCATAGGACTTGAACTTGGCCGGCCAATGTACATGCCTGCCGGCTCGAGTCCGTACATTAGTATCAGTTGACGCGGGTTCCGCAGGTGGTGTTGGCTTTGAATCTTCCAAAATCGTGTCCGATTGTGGGTCATTTGATGCGTAATTGTCGATGTATGCAGGTTTTAGTCGATCGACGGACATCGTCTGGCGCTTGCCTGCGACATCGATTAAGAAGTATTTGGAGGCTCTCTGCAATACCTGGTAAGGACCCGAGTAGTTTGGTGTTAGTGGGCGCTTGACCAAGTCGCGTCGAATGAAGACGAAATTCGCTGAATGAAGATCTGTAGGTATATAATATGGCTTAGTACACAACCTTGTGGGTGTGTAGGCAATATCAGCCATTTTCTTTTTAAGATCCGCTACGAATTGAGTCGTCGGTGAAGAAAGTGATGTAGTATGGAATATCAGACCTGGCATGGTCAGAGAAGTGCCAAATACTAAGTCAGCGCTGGTGCATTTCAAATCTTCCTTAATTGTATTCCGCAACGCTAACATAATAAGCGGTAGTTTGTCTACCCACGTTCATCCATTGTCTACTGCCGTTAATGCTTACTTAAGTTGCTTATGGAAACGTTCGACCAGCCCATTCGCGCATTCGGCTGTAGTTCGTACATGTTTGATTCCAAGCAAGTTTGTGAACTCAGAAAAAAGAGTCGACTGGAATTGAGGTCCTCGGTCAGTCGTAATAATCGATGGACAACCGAACGTGGATATCCAATGAACGAAAATGGCGTTAGCTACCGACTCCGCTGTGATGGATTGAAGTGGTATCGCCATTGGCCATCTCGTGAATCTGTCAATTATAGTAAGTATGTACTCACGCCCCTCGATATTGTCCAAAGGACCGACCAGGTCCACATGAAGGTGAGAGAAACGTCCGTCAGGAGGTGGGAATGACGACAGAGGAGCTTTTGTGTGTTTATTCACCTTGGTGGTTTGACACCGTATGCACGTGCGGGTCCACTGCTTTATGTCAGTAGCCATACCAGGCCAGACAAATCTAGCTGATATGGTCCGCCACGATGCATTACCACCAGGGTGAGATTGATCATGGAAATGATGGAAAACGTCTCGCCGCATGGAAGGCGGGATGTAGGGACGAGGGTTCCCTGTACTGACATCGCAGTATATCAATCTATCCGTGGATGGTAGAGGACGTTTTTTCCAAGCGTAACGATGTGTCCGTCTTTACTGTTCGAAGAGTATCGTCTTGTTCTTGCTCATCCGCTAGAGCATCGAAATTCAAGGAATGGGTTTGGATTGAATTCAAACCAGACCTGGAAAGAGTGTCTGCGACAGTGTTGCTACTGCCTTTGATGTATTGGATATCAGAAGTAAATTGTGATATGTAATCAAGATATCTGATATCTCGTGGATTGTGCTTGTCCGCTTTGGCACTTAGCGCGTAAACCAGGGGTTTGTGATCTGTATAAACCGTGAATTCACGCCCCTCAAGGATATGCCTATAATGGCGAATTGCCAAGTAGATAGCAAGCAGTTCCCTCGAAAATGCACTATACTTCTGCTGGGCGTTATTCAGTTTGATGGAGAAAAATGACAATGGTCTTTCTGAGCCATCTATGACTTGATGCAAAACCGCGCCAATCGTATCGGAGGAGGCGTCTGTCGTCAGCGTTAGCTTAGCGTCGAGAGAAGAGTTCACATATGACAGCTTCGAAAAATTTGTTAGAGATTGCTTGGCCTGTTCGAAAGCATGGCGTTCATCAGCTGAGTGTGACATTGTTGCGTTCTTCTTTTTGTGTCTGGATAGTAAGCTCGTCAATGGTAGGATAATGGATGCACATTTCGGAATAAATTGCCTGTAATAGTTGACCATGCCAAGAAATCGACGCACCTGTCTGATAGTTGAATGGATCGGAAAATCGTTGATAATGTCTATTTTATCGTGAAGAGGGATTATTGCCTCCTTATCGATAATGTGTCCCAAAAATGTGAGTTTAGGCACTGCGAAGACACATTTGTCCAGATTCAGTTTTAGACCAAAATGTTGTAAGCGCTCAAAAACTTTCTCCAAGTGAGTTTCATGTTCGCGCATGTTCCTACTCGCGATGAGTATATCGTCGATGTAAGCGTAGGTGAAGTTCAAACCACGTAATACTTCGTCTATTAGTCTCTGATACGATTGTGGTGCATTTCGTAGCCCAAATGGCATACGAGTAAATTCGAATAGTCCAAAGGGCATGGTCACAGCCGTCTTGGGTATGTCTGAAGGTTCTATTGGAATCTGAAGAAATGCCTTCTTCAAATCAAGTTTGGTAAAAACAGTTGCACCTTCCAAAGACGGCGAAATCTTTTATATGCGATATCGGATATTTGTCAGGGGTGGTCTGCGCGTTGAGTGACCCCCGCACGGACGCCATGTACCTGCGTCCTTTTTCGGCACCATATGCAGAGGAGTGGCATATGGACTTGATGATGGTCTAATGATTCCCAATTTTAACATATTCTCAAATTCCTCCTTGGCCACGCGCAGCTTATCTGGGTGTAGCCTTCGTGGCGATGCATGCACTGGTTGGCCGCTGGTTTTGAAGGAATGCGTTGTGTTGTGTTTGATTGGCTCCGCTAATGTAGATGGTCTAAGTAAAGACGTGTATTTTTGAAGGAGCCGTTCGCTTCCATTTATTTTCGGAGTTATTGTAGTCAACCCCATGGTAAACTTCGAAGTTCGAATTCCATGCAATTTAATATTCGTAGTAGAGTCTGTAACTGTTTGGGACGCCAGGTCCACTGATAGATCATAATAGGCAAGAAAATCTGCGCCTAATATCGGAATATCCACGTCGGCTATGAAGAACGTCCAGGAAAATTCGCGCCGTAGACCAATGTTTAATTTAAGGAACTTGTCGCCGTAGGTTTTAATAGATGTTCCATTTGCAGCCTGTAGCTGCATGGATTTTATACTGGTCTTAGGAATGACACTGACCTGGGCACCAGTGTCTATTAGGAACCTGAGGTGATTATTCGAATCCTGGATGTAGAAAAGACGATTTAACTTGCTACGCCCAGTATCCAACGCCTTTAATGGACACCAGGCTGGACTTTTCCCGACTGAATGGCTTTCGAGGCACTGTTGAACAAACATGGCTGCCGACAATGTCTTGCTTTCGCGCCAAAAACCTCGTGGTACCAACATGTGTCAGTATGGCGGTTCTCGGTGTGACGAGACGAAGATCTGCTTGGTCGAAAAGCGTTTCTTCGGTTGGAATCGTAACTCCTTGATTGGCGTTTCTGCATGTTATCAAGACGTGTATGCAGCTTCTTAATCTCCGCCGTAAGAAGTGAGATTTGTCATTCAGTACTTGTCGTTGTAAGTTCTGCAGATTGTACCGACGATATCCTATGCATCGGTTTTGTGTCGGAAATTCGATCCGCGATAGCAGCCAATTTTTCAAGATCGACATCGTCAGTTAAAACAGCTAAGATTTGAGTCGTGTCAGTGTCCAGCTTATTGATCCAAAGTTGCTTGAGAACTGCGTCCGACATCTTATGCGCGCCAAGAAGAGTTTGCATCCTTCGTAGGAGCTGCGATGGCTTATTATTACCTAATGTTACGTCTGTCAACAGTTATTTAAGCTTCTTCACTTCAGAGCAGCCAGTTCGGCTTAATATGGCATCCTTCAAAATATCGTATGGTTAATCCGTCGGTGGGCGAAGGAGAATGTCAGAGACTTCGGAAGCGACCCATCGCGGGGATTTTTTCCAAAACATAGGCAAATTTCGTTTGTTGTGTTGTAATATGTCTCGCCTGGAAAATGGCATCTAGTTGCGCAAACCATATCTGTACACTGGGGCTATATACCGGAAGCTCAACCCGTAGTGATGCTTGAGTGGGAGATGTCTCGTCCGCCATATTTATTGAAACAGTTTTTGGAGGGAACATTTAATACTGAGAATTTAGACCGAAATTCGAAGAAGATTCAGTTACCCTGAATGAAAGAATATTTTATATCGGGTAAATATTGTATCTGCTACGAAAGAATCCTAACAGGACATTAATTAAAGCGATTTTATTAAGTGCGGCTTGTTGGCACTTGTCCTCACGTGAGTAGTAATTCGTGTATGACGCGTCAGAATTTCCTGATTTGTTGAGGACGTCTCGACGGACCGGATTCGCCAACACATGATACGAATGATTCATTTAATATTTTGGGGGTGTCCACAGTATATGGACTATCCCAACAAGTGAATACCCCCCCCCCCACAAAACAAGAAACGTTGCTGAGAGAGTTGAAAGAATATACAGTAATAGTGGTGTCAGGAGAAAAACTGTCCTTTTGACAATCCAATTTTTGTGGGTCTAAAGGTTAAACTTTGCCAAAGTATTTCTTTTAAATACTCAATGAAAATATAAGCATTACAGAAATTAGAATGAATGTAACTAACAGCTTCTTATGTAAAATGAACCATAGTTATTATTATACAATGTGCAGCAGAAATACTTCCCACATTTTAAAGGTTGAAAAAAGACAAAGGTAATGGCTATTAAAAAAAAAATCACTGTTGTTTAAACAAAGGTCTACAGTTTTTAATCATTTGGTTTTAAAAATGACATCTCCCAAAAGGTGGCCTCTATTCACCATACACTGTTGTAAGTAATTTCTAGAACCTGAACATTTTCTGGAGATTGAGCTTTGAGGTCTTCCAGGCAACTTTCTTTCAAGTGCTGAAACTGTGACCCTGAAATTTTCAACCCATAGTAGTAATGATTTTCTATCCAGAACAGCTGGAATAACCATGTTTTTGACACACTATTTTTTTTTTATGCAGGCACAAAGGTTAAATGTTACCAAAATGTCATTAGTGCATATAAAAAGTAAGCTACTTTCATCACAAAAGTTTAACAACTCAAATTTAAGCACAGTACTAGATTGGTGGCAGGGTCTCATCATTTTGCAGTTGAAATGGCTATATACAACCGTAAGTACTTTGTTAACAGTTTCTTCTATTGCACTTCACAGTTGTGGAAATCTGTTCCAGCTTCTTGTTTCCCAGTCAACTTTGATCTTCAAAAATTTAAATGCAGTATTAATCATCATCATCTGTCTCCTTAATTCTTGTCTTTATTGTTACCAATCATTCCAATAGACAACCTAATAGTGTTTATTATTTTTGTTGCAAATCCCCAAGAACGAAGAAAATGTATAAATTCACTTTCATATGTTTTGGTTTATGTGCTTTTTATTCATTTGGTTTTAAAAATGGCATCTCCCAAATGGTGGCCTCTATTCACCATACACTGTTGTAGGCAGTTTCTAGATCCTGAACATTTTTCTTAATTCTTGTTCTTTTATTGTTGTCTCTTCTTAATAGTGTTTTTTTTCCCTCATATTCACAGTAACCCCCTTGCATCTTACTGACTTTATTTCCTTGCTTGGGGAAAAATAATTTTTAAAAATCTGTATTTCTTTCAATGAATGTCCACAAGTATATTAAATAATCAGATGAAGAAAATAGTAGCTACACAATATTGGACTTGATTATGTAATTTAATATTTCATTTCTGAGATGAGTAATTGTCAATAATACAAGTATATATGATAAATATGCCATGCGTTTTTTTTAATGTAGGGTACCTGTACACGTACATATGAGACAAGGACAAAATTACCCAATTCACTTTGATCCCGGATCGATAAATAAGGTACATTTTTTGAGGAATTTTTTTTTGTAGGTTAGCATTCATTTGGTTTCCCTTAAGCCATGACATTTTTTAGAATAGAAAAATATTGATTTTTTTTATCAATTTAAAAGTAAGGTCCCCATATTTAATATTTGGAAAATCTTTAAACCTTGTGCTTGCAAAAAATGCAGTGTCAAAAGGAGGGTTTTTTTTTCCTTGACACTGCTATTATTTTAACTACCATCTCAGTAATCTTTATTGTTTTAAAAAGCGATGATTACAATTTTAATAAAACCTAAACATACGATGTAAGTGAACGTATACATTTTTTGCTCTTGAGAATTTGCAAGAAGCGTATTAAACAATATTTATTTATTAGATTGTTTATTTACAAAAATAATTTTATATTTACAACATTTTAAAAATTAATACAATTTTATCAAAACTAATGCAATATTTATCATTTACAAAATTATAAAGAAATAAATATGAAAACAATTTTTTATTCATAAATTTATAACCATTTATAAAATTATTAAAATATGTGAACCAACTATGAAGAAATCCTTATTATTTACTAGTCTATAAAGTTTGAATCAATTGGCAATTAGCCAATATTTTATCAATCATTCCAATAAACAATGTAATAGTGTTTATTATTTTTGTTGCAAATTATCAAGAACAAAGAAAATGTATAAATTCACTTTCATATGTTTAGGTTTTATTCTAATCATTGATTTTTAAAACAATAAAGATTAACAAGGAGTGAAGGTAGTTAAAATAATAGTGGTGTCAAAGGAAAAACCATCTTTTTGACACAGCATCTTATTGCGGGCATGTAAGTCCACGTTTGCCCATTATCTTTTGAAATAGTTTTTGTTAATAAGAATGTTTGAAAGTATGGTAGCCCATTATGTAATAACCTCATTGTTTCTTTAGCATGCGAGTATGACTGTTTAGATGTATCTTGATGATATTTTGGATAATGATTTAATGAAGTCTTTATTCATGCTGACATTTTTAATAAAGATTTTCCAGGATTTGTTGTCAGTTCTTAAGAACAAAGAAAATATTTAAATTCCCTTTCTTATGTTTAAGTTTTATTAAAATTCTAATCATTGCTTTTTAAAACAATAAATATTGCTGAGGAGTGAAGGTAGTTAAAATAATAGTGGTGTCAAGGGAAAAACTGTCCTTTTTGACTCAAAGTTGTTTCAGGCCATTCTTTTGCCAATGTCTGATTTTATTAGAGATTGTATTGTGCCAAACTAGGGCTGTTCTTCATAAATATATATAATAGTATATAGTTAATGAAAATCATTTTTAATTTCAGACAGGGCCAGCTCAAGGTACTGTCAACTCGGGCAGTTATCTGGGGTGCCATCAAGGCCAAGGGCACCATCATGCCACTATATTAGCACACCACTCATATTCCCTCTGTATTCCATTGGCGAGAAGAAGTAATTTCCACTTGAGCAGCTTCTTCCCACAAACTACTGCCCTGTGGAATTGACTCCCAATGGGATGTTTCCCCGATCACTATAATCTTAACCTGTTCAAGACTGTGGTTAACTGTTGTCTTCCACTCCTATACACGCTAATGTAACCATTTACCTTGAGTGGCCCCTGGGCCTTGTAAAAGATGAACCTTAATGTAAAAAAAAAGTCATGTGTTTGGGATCATACTTGAATCCATGACTCTAGACAGATAAAATTCTTTGGCTATTTTGTCAATAGGAAATGATCTTGTAATAAAGATAGGTGTAGAAAGTTCCATGAAAAGATTTGCAGATCTAAAGGCTAGAAAAAATGTTTTAGGTAGGATAATGAATGTTTTCTTTAGCTTGTATGAGGGTCATTCAATAAATAAGGTGAATTTTTCGGCATAAGGACTTCTAATACAGATAGAAGCTTACTTTTTTTTTTCAACGTAGTCTCCCAGAACTGTCACACACTTTTCCCATCTGTGCACAAGCTTCCATATTCTGTCAGTGTAAAAATCTTTGGACTGATGTCTCAGCTAGTCACTCACAACACTTTTGACTTCATCGTCACTTTTAAACTTCATGCCTCTCATGAACACTTTCAAGGGACCAAACAGGTGAAAGTCTGAAGGGGCAAGGTCTGGGCTGTAAGGGGGATGAAGCTTGTTGATGGTCTGCACTGCTGTGTGAGGCCTTGCGTTGTCATATTCATAGACTACATTTGGCAGTTGGATACCTATTCTATTGCTGCTCGTTGTTCAAACTTCAGGGCTCAAAAAACTGTGGGTCTACCACTGAGATTAGTAAAGTTAACCTGATCTTTCTGGTTTTCTTTATCAACAGATAGCACAGAAAAAAACAAATTATTTTTTTACATTTTTCAGACTTGGTTTTCTCCTTCATCATCACAATATCTGAAATCAGTGATGGACCTAGGGTTGCTGGTACCCTGGCCAAACTGAACTTCAACACAGGCACAGGTACAAAGGTTAAATGTTACCAAAATGTCATTAGTGCATATAAAATGATGACCCCTGCATTTGTTCTTTATGTCCTTGCAATGTCATCCACTGTCACCCTTCTGTCAGACTGAATGAGGTCATTGACTGATTCGATCACCTCAGGAGACCTCACTTCTGTAGGCCTTCCAGGCCTGTCTTCATCCTCAACACTGCTCTGTCCTTCTTTAAACAATTTAGCCCACTTGTAGACATTTTTTTGGCTGAAACATGTGGCACCATACACAGTTGACATTCTCCTATGAATTTCAACTGGTTTGCACCCTTCAGCAACCAAAAACTTGATAACTGACCGCTGTTCAATCCTGGAGCATACTTCTTGGTCGGCCATCTTTGTTAATTGCCAAAACTCTCAAAGTTTTTTTTTTAATCTGCAAAAGAAATTAAATCCATGTGAAAAAGAAGTAAAACAAAAAAAATAAAAAAGAGTAAGCTTCTATCTGTATTAGAAGTCCTTATACCGAAAAATTCTCCTTATTTATTGAATGACCCTCGTATTAAGTTTTATATTGTAATAAATATTTCATTATTGTACATTTTCAGTTTTTCTCCTTTAAAAAAAAATAATACTTGAAAGAGTGTTGAAGTTCAGTTTGGCCAGGGTGCCAGCAACCCTAGGTCCATCACTGATTTCAGATATTGTGATGATGAAGGAGAAAACCAAGTCTTAAAAATTTAGAAAAATAATTTGTTTTTTTCTGTGCTATCTGTTGATAAAGAAAACCAGAAAGATCAGGTTAACTTTACTAATCTCAGTGGTAGACCCACAGTTTTTTGAGCCCTGAAGTTTGAACAACCTGCAGCAATAGAATAGGTACCCAACTGCCAAATGTAGTCTATGAATAGATTCTGGCGATCTCGATGAGCCCATACAAACCATAAGAAAATTTTGAAATTTGACCAATTAAAGGGGAATTTTGAGGCCATATGAAATGGGTATTAGAGCATATTCTAATGTCAACCATAGCTACTTCAACCCATTGGCTTACGATTATATCACTAAAATAGACTTTTATTTAAATAATAAACAATTAAAAAAACATTGATTCTGTTGGAAAATTCACTCATTAAAAAATGTTGCTTCAGGGGCCCCTCTGGCATTAGGGGGCCTGAAGCTTCATTAGTTTCATAGAAGATCTGCCACTGAGTAGTCCTTGAAATATGGAAATTGTTTGCACTTCCCTACCAGTCTCGACTAATCAAACATTTATTTCCTCCAATAAAAGAACGCTACTTTGGATGACAGGTGGATTCCTTGGTTTTTCTTGGAAGAAGAAGGTAGTTGTGCATTTTGGATACAGATTTTTTTTTTTTACCTCTGGCATTTTTGACTTTGGACTAGCGAAACTGATTTATAACCTTTGGAATTACAACCCCAGATTTTGGATTTTTGGACCTGAACGTCTCCATTAGTATTTCCTCACAGAAAACATATATTGGTTGTAAGAAAGAGATAGTCGCAAAAGAGAAGGTATTGTAAAATTATTGAATGATACAAAAACAATATGGAAAATAATGGAGAAGTTGAACAAATATCACAAGACAATCATTAAGCAAAATATACAATAAACATCACAATTTTCTTCACCTGATTTTTTAATGTTTTTTCTTGTGGAAATTTACACACATCATGCTATATTACGAGAAACAAGGGAGACAACAAAAATTATTATCATCAGAGTTATTGTTCTTTAATATAAAACTTGTTGACCGAGTCTCACAATCAGCCCAATAGTTGGGGAATTTCTTTTTCGTTGCCTTGTGCTTGACGAAGCTAAGTTTAGAAATTGTCGATATTATCAAGATGGTTCTATATTAGAAAAGTAAAGCTCCGTAATTATAAAGATAAAAAAACCAAACTCTTGATAATAAAAATATTTCATTAATATTTCTTAAATTAATCCTTGAATTATTCTATGCAAATAAAGGATCTTTTTTCTGTTAATTCATCCCAAAATATTAATTCACCCCAAAATAAAAAGAATTTATATTTACTAAAATTCACAAAAAATTCTCCAAGAGCGAGGAACTTCCATTGCACTCCAGTTGGGTTGACCTTTGCAATGGCTCCAGATGTGGGCGACTTGGTTGCGCTATTTTTAAGTGTGGGGGTCTCTATTTGCGCTCATCCCGATAAACAAGCCCAAAACAGATTTCTTTTTTTTTAAATTGTAAAAAATTCTTTGTAAGTACATCGAATATCATCCGAATTTAGGAAATGCGAATTTTTGGTAATTTTTCATTTTTTGATGGTTGGGGTTGTTGCGAGGCAAACTAAATAAATTTTGATTTAAAATTTATAATTTCAAAAGAGTGCTAAAGATTTAATAAAAAATTAGAAAAACATGATTTAAAATTTATAATCTCCTGGTGTGAATTAATATTTGCGATAAGTAAGTTTACTGGGGGTGAATTAACAAAAAAGATTCTGAATTAAATGAAGTGTCTGTTTGCCCGTCATAGACTCAGAAATTACCGGATAGATTTCAACCAACCTTGGCATGTAGATAGGATATAACGTAAGGATTGTTATAGGCTATGTAAATTTGACTAGGTCAACTTTGAAGGCCAGGGAAGCTAAAAATGGTCAAGTACATAATTTCTCCTGCAAATTAAATATTTCAATATAAAAAATATAGTAATAAGGGAGATAAATTCATCTTTTTGGTAATAAATTAAGGCAGGGTTATTTCCCTTAATCATTTTAATACGCACACATTTTATTTTCAGATAAGTGTTAAAAATGTCTTCAAGCGAACGAATAATTTAGGTCTTAAAAAAGACAGTTCTTCATCATACCATGTAGACTGACGTTAAATAATCACAGAAAAAGCGCTTTGTCAAATAACAAAAACATTACTTGAAGACTTGCAATAACATCACAAATGGTTAGGTTAAGAAGTAGAAGAAAAAAAATATGTTAACTTCCTCATTACTAAATGCAAAAGGTTTGCAAGGAAACTCCCATCAGTACCAGAAAAAGCGATAACATTTAACGAAATTAAAAAGTCTAATTTCATGAAAACATGTTCTAATAAAAAGATTTTATAAATTTCAACCGGCATAGCACTAAGTGTTTTTGGTCGATACATAATGAATGTTTCCTGTAGGGAAGAAGGAAACGCCTAATCTTTCCGTTACCATTAAATCTTCCCGTTATCATTAAATCTTTCGATTACCATTAAATCTTTCCATTACCATTAAAAAAATGCTGGAAAGTTTTGCATCAAGCCGAGACCTGAAAGGTAATATCAGGTTAGAGAAAAACAAAGAAATTATTTTGATGCCTGAATAAAGATATAAATTTATGAGTTGGGATCGAATATGGATCGGAATAAGAAACGTTTATCAATCGTACCGTTTGTTTTAGATTTTATAAGAATGGATTCAATAAAGGTTGGCGATGTAATATAAGGTTTTTGACGTGCGTTTATATTTGGTATTAGTGGGCTCTCAAAGTACTTAGTAAACTAAACGTAAGTAAAATCAAAGTTATGGTCAGTTTTTTTTTTTTTTTTTTTTTTTTTTTTTTTTTGACTGATGCTACCCTGATTAAAAAAGAACATAATTCTTTACGGAGAAAGTACTTATTTCTTTTTTTCTCCATATCTCGTTCTTTGATGAAGCTTTAATAAAAATGAAACATGCTAGATTGATAAACGTTTCCTATGAATTTATATAAATAAAATATTTTGTGAGAAAAATTACTGGAATATTTGGCACTAATTTGATTGTTTGATAATTTAATGACTTTCTTAATTTATATAAATAAAGAAAGGAGGTTCTGGAATCTTTTACATTGACTGCTTTCTTCTAAAGTCTTTTCATTCTATTTCACTTCCAGTAGCCTCTTGCGTCTTAGTGGCGTTATCGCCTTGTTTGGGGTAAATTGGTTTAAAAAAATAATTAAGACTAAGAGGCTGTCTACGATTAACGAATACCATTGAAAATATTTTGATTACTCTTTTATGAATATATATAATTACATGTTTTATCTTTTACAAATTTGTGTAAGGCTAAATTTTGTTTGTGTATCCCAACCTTACATCAAAGCAGCTGACATCGTAAAATTTTATTTATCTGGGCTCTCCATTGCGGGGCTCCAAACACGTACATATGGTCCAAGGATAAAAACTGCCCAGTCTCCGCGACCTCTGTCAAGCTGGCATCAATATTACACCGACCCGAAATCTTTTAGTGCAATGAGGAAAGTACTGTTGTAAGGTTGAAATCCCCGGGATCAGGTACCTTCTCTCATCTAAAATGAGAAAAGATACCTTTCCTGCTCTCTCCACCAAAGCAGGATGTGACGCTAGCATTTTTTTTAATGTAGAGTGCCTGTACGCGTACATATGAGACAAGGATATAATTACCCAGTTCGCTTTGTAAAATAAGGTAGATTTTTCCGAGGAATAATTATTTTGTAGATTAGCATTTATTAGGTTTCCCTTAAGCCACGACATTTTTTAGAATAGAAAAATATTGATTTTTTTATCGATTTAAAGTAGGATTTCCGTTTATAATATTGATACAATGTATAATCGATCACTGACATTATTGTGAGTTATTGAACCGAGATCTTATTTACAAGTGTCAAGTTTGAAATCCCTTTTCTTTTGGGTTTGTTTTCATACATCGAATATCTAAGTTCAATAACTCTGTAAAAACTCAGGTATCAGTTTTACACTATATCGATATTATGAACAGGTTCATAAAGTTTTATAAAAAAATCATAATTTTTTTATTCTAATAAATGTCGTGACCTGAGGATGGTCTAGTGAATGGTAATCTACAAAAATTATTCCTTTTCACTATTTTTTATGAGTGGACCAGTCTACTTAAGTAGTTCCAAAATTTGTATATTTTACTTTTGTATATTAAAAAAGAATTGTTCTCTGAAAAACTGAAAGTCATTACTCTTTTAATAAATGTTAATGACTTCACAGGAAAGGCGGCATGTTTCAAATTAGATACACATAATTTTGTACGCAAATTAAATATTTTATACATACTTTAAGAACCGTATGTTGTGGTGAAAGACATTCAATGTAGGTTGTTTATTTTGTATAGTAATAGCTTCTAAGATTTTAAGTGTTTCCTTGGTGCTGTATAGTATTTTGTATGTGACAAGTCAAGCTACGAGAGAGTGTGGTGCCTGTGTGATCAATGTAAGATGTAATGTTGTTTTTTTTTATTGTTTATATTTGAATTTTTACCTTAGATTGGGTACTATATAGTATTTTGGTATTAGTCACTAATACTTGTTTTATGTTGATATTTGTATTCTGCTTGTTTGTGATGTTTAGACAAATAACAAGTCATCCTACGAGTAAGTGTGATGCACGTGTGACCAATGATATATATATATATATACAAAAGTGAACATTGAAGTCAACACTCAGAGGCGACAGGCGGTTTCATGCTGGACGCAATCGTCAGGCGGCCTGAAACAGCCTATCGCTTCTGAGTGTTGACTTCAATGTTCCCTTTTATATTTATATTTACATACGCTCTATCTCTGATATTGAGCACTTTATCCCATAAATATAGCATACCGTAAAACTATATTTCTTCATATATATATATATATATATATATATATATATATATATATATATATATATATATATATATATATATGACACGCAGACTCACTCTACACCTTTCTGACCATAGCTCAATTAGATCTCATTTAAATATTCATGGAGACCTACCGGGCACTATTCGTAACATACTTGTTGACAACACAAATATAACAGCATCATCTACATGCATAAAAAGGGCTAAAGATAATGGAAGCCTTATTAATAAAAACAACAATAAAATACAGCACTTAATAATATAAACGATGAACATGGACACAATATCTTGACCGTGTTTTGAAAAATGAAAACATTATATAAATATATACACGCAACAAACTATTTCTTATTTAACAGTTAAAATATTTAATTCTTGAAAAAGGTTAAATGTATAACCGAAAGCGCTCGGATAAAAAGAACATTCGGACAGTTTTTATATAATTTATCATCTGAAAATTATTTAGATCGCATGAGAAATTGTATAAAAAAACTAAATAAAAGCACCTTGTCTGCCGTATTCAATGAAATGTGCATATATATATATATATATATATATATATATATATATATATATATATATATATATATATATATGTATATATGGGAATAAACACTCCTGCTAATATTCATAACCCACACAAATAATACATCTCACACAGTCAAAACATGACAAGAAACTAACAACACCAAAAGGAATCTCCTTGAAAATAGCTAAGGAAGTGGCCGAAAGCGCTTGGGACAATGGACGATATGGACAGTTTTTGTATTCCTCACTTCCACCAAAAGGAACAAAAATGAAAGAATACTGGAAAAACTAAATAAAAAATTAATAAAAACTTTCCTTGTCCGTCATATTTAATGATAGATGTTTAAAAGAAAGATTCTGCCGAAATGTGTGTGTATATTCTTGGTCTGAAGAGCAATTTGATGCGTGAAGCTGATCGCCATGAATGTTGATTTCTATGCCCACACTATCTATCTATCTATCTATCTATCTATCTATCTATCTATCTATCTATCTATCTAAAACGTGTATCCTTGTATAACATTTCTGTAACCTTTTGATGTAATAAAACAAACAGATATATAAAAGAATAATTGAATCCTGTCCTGATTCGAAAGTCCAACCGGAAGGTAAACAGACAAGTGACATATCCACTACGCATGCGTAATTATGATTAAGCATCATGACAAAATCATCTAGCAATTACTGGGTGAGGCAGAGCGCATTGACACTAGACTAATCATTGACTGGGGGTCAGGGAGCGACATATGATCTTAATATTTATTCCTGCTGAATTACAGAAATTCGAAACAAGGCCAGGAAAAGAAAAGTGGCGAAGAGGGATGTTCTTGTAACTCTCTATTGAAAAAAAATCAGCAAATCTTTCATGCAGCCTATAAGCATGAACAATATTCCTTGCACCAGCTCCATTCCTCCATCGATTGCCGCTGTAAATCTTCCCGTACTACTTAACAAGTTTACGAAAAATATGAACATAAAAAGGCTGGGGAAACAATGGGATGAAGAATCTGATCACAAAACTTAACTGATTGGTGTTGTAACGGACTATATTAAAAAATAAGCAGACATAATGATCAGTTACATAGACGGACCCTCCAGCAATCACTCTGTCCACTCGTTAGAGGGTATCAGCAATTGAGTTTTAAGATATGCTATATTTATAGCTTAAGGTATTCAATATCAGGGATAGAGCGTATGTAAATATAAAAGTGGACATTGAAGTCAACACGACAGTGAGTTTCATGGTTAAACGCAATCGTCAGGCTATATAATAATAATAATAGCTGGCCACTCGTATTCGAGTATACCCGTCTACTAGAGCAGCTAGCCAATCCCTATTGCAGACGTTCGCTTAGGCACATTTGTGTTTGTTCAACACCCACAGAGCTAACCTGTGGTTTATACTGCAACTTAACCTTAGTTACAATTTCTCGGAGAGAGAGTATTATTTAGCATGATCAACAATCTAAGCAACGCGAGCAAATTCAAACCCTCGATCACGATGACTTGTGACTTCGTGCTGGCATAGCTATCGACGTCAAGTGTTCCGTTTACCCAATTTCACTCACAACTTGGGTCAATCTGTGGTATGGTTTTTCGGTACTTTCCAAAGGTGCCACATGCTGGGATCGCCCCCTCCAGACCAGTAACGTCAGACCTCCAGACCGATATATATATATATATATATATATATATATATATAGTCTGATTAAATAAATTACAGACATTATGTCTGCTTATTTTTAACATAATCCGTTCATACACACGAATAACGGATTACATTAAAAATAGCAAACATAATAATGTCTGTAATTTATTTAATCAGACATGCCTAAAAGAGAATTTGTTGCCTAAATACACACACACACACACACACACACACACACACACACACACACACACACACACATATATATATATATATATATATATATATATATATATATATATATATATATATATATACCTATGTTGAATTACAGGTAGATGAAAATCACTCCCACCACAAGAATGGCCATTTCGCCCTTCCAACGGGCTTATCAATTCAAGGAGAATCATGGAAATTAAAACTCCTTGAGCTGATAAGCCCGTTGGAAGGCGAAATGGCCATTCTTGTGGGGGAGTGATTTTCATCTATCTATAATTCATATATGCTCTGTAATAAATACATTGAGCTCTTTTCTGTGAATCAGTTTTAATATTTTATATTACTAGAATGTACTTGGATTACTTACCTATATATATATATATATATATATATATATATATATATATATATATATAGATATATATATATATATATATATATACTATTGGCATCCTACATAATTTATCTAGACTTTTCAGTTAGTCTGATGTATACTTATAAGCGTTAAAAATTTTTATTTTTTCACGAAGTTTTTAACTTTGTTTATAAATACTTGTTGTAAAATAAAATCCAAATATTTGCTTGGAGTATCTACTAAACAACGTTTAAGTACTAAAGAATGTTATTTTAACTTAATAAATAATCCTATCTGTGCATTTTCCTTTGATTTACGCTACCATACGTTGCACCAAATTGCAGAACATACCTGACTTGAGTCTTCAAGGTTGGATACGTGGACGGTTAAGTCATTTGCATAATCAGACACTCTGGCAAACCATTTACCTGGATTAGAGGCGGTCCCGGTCCCCTCTTTAAGTGAAATTGTTCCGGCTTATAGAGTAGAAGCGACGTGACGGCGAATGGCTTCGATATGGTGCCATTTGCCTAGACCACGGCATTAGTGGAACGATATAGGAAACTGATCAAAGAACGGAGACCTATCTCTAATCCAATGGCGTCCGGAGCAATTGAAGACTTTAGACTGATCTAATTTGACTAGTACTGCTATTCATCTCCTCCGATATAGTAAGCACCAGATGAAAATTGTCCTGGATTGTCCTCATGACAGCGCAGATCAACTCAGGGCCGATCAATCTATCATCAGCAACAAGCAAGTGGCTTTTTACAATCTTGGCCACAATTTTCGGCTTGGTTTCAGGGTATTTTATAGGCCGGAAGTCCTATATCTCCTTGCTGGTCAGCACTCTATTTTGTGCTTCTTCTTCTTCTTCTATGTTCCACGTCCCTTCAGGACGTTGGTGTTCATGACACTCCACAATTTCCTGTCCTTTTTAGTTCTTAATAGCTTTTGTATTTTTGTCATCTCTTCCAGACACAGCTCTGCAATTCATTCACTCAAGCTCGCGAGATAGGCCCTCTTACCTTCAATACGTCCCGTGAATATCAAATTTTCCAAGCCCTCTTTCTCATTATGTACCCCAGAAATTTCAACTGTCTCTTCCTGATGTTAAGTATAAGTGTCCTTTTTGTTACCATTGTCTCTAGAAGTTCGTCGTTGCTCACATGTTCCGTTCATGGTATTCTCAGCATCCTTCTGTAGAACCACATTTCTGTTGCTTCAAGTTTCTTCTTAATCTGTGAGCAGATTGTCTTGCCTTTACTGCCATAGAGGAAGACTGATACTGCATAACAGTTCAGTACTATTTTTCTTTGTTTCTAACGACATTTTTCTGTTTCTTAATATTTTGCTTAGCTTTTGGAAGGCATCTTTCGCTATCTCAATGCGCCTTCAGATTTCGGTGTCGCACTTTACGTCCTCTGTTAACCCCATTCCGAGATATCTAAATTGTTGCACGTTTTTGACATTTTTAGAGCCAACTAGCTTGTTCTTATTTTGTCAATCATTTCACTGTATTTTGTCCCCTAATTTGTACTTTTTTTTTTGCGATTTATAGTTTTACCTTCTCGTCACTCATTAATGTTATCTGTTTTTTTTTATCATTTTATCCCAAGCAAGAATGCTACTAGCACGCAAGGCGTTCTAGGAGTGAAAGCGAATGGGAAGACATTAGTGAGGAGAAAGGAAAATAAAAGAACAGGTTTCAGAAAGACAGAAAATGGCGATTGGTGTTGCATTTAGATTTTTGAAGATTGTATTTAGCAGAGAAGCAAGAATGGAAGGGACTTCCACAGAAGAGATGTTCGAGAAAATATTTTTTAGAATGGATTATACAGTTACATCTAGCTTGTTCAGCAGTAAAACGGTCATACCTAATTGCCAATTTAGTAGCTCGCCTAAGTTTACACAGCCGATGCACCAAGGAAAAATCTCATCAGAACAATTGCCATGAAAATCTTTAGAAAAGACAGAGGGAAAGTGACTGAAGTTGAAATGCCGGGTCAGGATCGATTACATTATAGACGGTTCTTTGAATTTTGTTAAGAATTTCGAGATATATAGTAGGAGCACCAGGCAAGATATGGCAGCAATATTCAATGTACGGACGAATGACTGATTTATAAATTTGTAAGATGGATTCTGACGAGAAAAATTGTCTGGCACGACCCAGTGAACTAACTTTCCTGGCAGTAGATCTAGCAATTGATTCAATATTATCACTCCACTTCATGCTAGTGGAAAAGGTGAGCTCAAGAAGGCGCAAAGAATTACTCTCCTGGAGGTTAGCATCAGCCATGCTGACGACACGCAGAAAAGGTTCTTTATGGTGATTAAATGAAAGCAGTTAAAATTTAAATCTTTCATACTATACATGACAATCTTTGTATATCTACAATTAAAAATAAATATCGATATATATATATATATATATATATATATATATATATATATATATATTGTTAAGCCTTGTTTGTTCTGTCTAGGCAATCTAGGCTTTAAGGACTTTACTTTATTGAGTAGGTAGATTTGCCTTTAGTTTTTTTTTCCTTTCTCTTTTTTCAGTATTGTCATTTTTGTTCGAGACTGTATCTGGATAAGAGTTTTAGCTTTTGGCAAGTTGTCAATCGGTTCCATTAACGGTTTTTTGGTTTTATTTAATATATATATTAAAGAAATGATTTATTTTAATCCGATACTTTTTCTAACTTCTAGCTTTCTTCTACTATTCTGTCTAGTAGGTTCTGTAGTTTACTTTCCGGCTGGTCGTATGGTCGGGGAGTTTCAGCGACTAAACAGGTTCCCACACCAGATTTTTCTAGTGGGAAGGTTGGCTCGACACCCAGCAGGATTAAAAACAAAACCCGTCAAAGGTTGGATGAACCTTCTTGTAGGGTCAATGACCATCTTGCATAGTGGAGTAGCTTGGGCTCCATTGCCATGAAGGCAGTCAATGCGATGATTACATGGCATCGCTGGTCTAAGGGCTTCTTACAGTGATGTCAACATCTAGGGTTGAGGGTTCTCCGATGGAGTCAACGGCCAAGGCGAGCCTTCAAGTTAGTGGACATTGGCTGTGATTTTCAGATATGAAGGGAGCTAATCAGGTGTTTAGCCATGCAGCAGTCCTCCCACCAGACCCGGTCATGGGTTTGCTGATGACGTTGATGAAAGTGTGCCTAGATCAAGAAAAGGGCAACTGCATTCCGTCAGTTTTGATTCGATATTTATTCTTTTCATTTATTCTTGTTCATAGATAATCTTCCATTCAGGCTTTTAAAAAAATCATGAGAGGTGCTTTTCATGGGAGATATTTAGGATATCGACTACTGATTGTTTTTTCGAATGCGTAAATAGACTGATCATATGTCTCCGAGATTTAAAAAAAAAATGTTGAGGATTTTGATACTCGCTCAGAGGCTGGGTTTCTGACAACCGTATTATTGAGAGAGTGAAAGAGAGATGAATGTGTCAGAATGCATAACAATGGTCTAGCGTGGCCTAAAATGAGACAAGCAGGAATTCGGACACATATGACAATAATATTTACTTTTTAGATGAATGCATAGAAATTTGACGCTCCCTGCTTTTTATTTCTTCATCTCACATTTCCTTTCTTTCTTTCTACAGGGGGCCGACACTATTTTTGGGACACTTTGAAAAGTGTGCTTAAAGGTGTTTTTTGCTGCCGAGAGCTTTTGTGTAGGTAGTTCAGCAGTAACTCTCCATTAATGGTATGAACATTAATTGATGGGTTTGTCTTTGGTTTCATGTTTTCTTTATTTTTACTTCAACTTAGGCGACACTATTTTTGGGACATGACACAAATTCCGGGTTTTTTAATGATTTAGTTGTCGAACGTCTACAGTATGCAAATTTTCTGCAGGTAAATTGTACCCTGACCATTACATTTGAGTATCTTTACCATTCACTGCGAAAACGTATTAAAATCCTGAAGAAGAATGCATTCAAAAGAAGTCATCAGTTTGGTCCAAAAGAAGAGAGAAGACGGGCTCAGCATCCGAAAGATCGCCGCTGAGATGAAGCTACCGAAGTCAACAGTTGAATATATGCTAAGTACAGACTATGAGCGGAAGAAGAAGAGAGGACGGAAAAAAACAATTTCCAAGAGAACAGAAAGAAGAATGAAGGGGAGTGTTACGAGGTTGTTATCATCTGGAGAAAAGGTGGCAGCGAAGAAAGTAACGAGAAAACACAAGGAGACAAGGCTGGAAAGCGCCAAAAGATGGATAACAAACCATGTCGACTTCAAGAAAGTGATATTTACTGATGAAAAACGTTTTAAGTTCGATGGACCTGACGGGTGGTGTACATGGTCGAGAAAAGGTGAACCTGTTATTCTCAACAAGAGACAGATAGGAGGAGGAGGAGGAGTCATGGTTTGGGGTATGGTATTTCCGAATGGAAACTTGTGGCTCGAGTGGTTAAAAGGATGTCAAAATAGCTTGAGCTACAGAGAACCTTTGGAAAAGAGAGCCCTACCACTCATAGAAAAAGAAATGGGAAGTAATTTTACTTTGCAGCAAGATAACTGCAGCATCCATGTGGCCAAATCAGTGTAAAATTGGATGTGTGAAGCAAATATAACTACTCTGGAATGGCCTGCAAGAAGTCCAGACTTAAATTTAATTGAAAACATATGGGAAATGCTTGCAGAGCTTGTTTACGACGGGCCAGAAATAACCAGAGAGGCTGAACTGTGGCAGCGCATAAAAGATGCTAAAAATAGACTGCTAGAAACACGAAGAGACGTTATTATCAATATGTACAAACATTATGAAGATAGACTGATAGAAGGCATTGAAAAAAGGGTGCTGCCATAAACTATTAGCATTGTTTCTGCAATGTCCGAAAAATACTGTCGCCTGTGTAATGTGAAAATTTGTAAAAAAATAAAAATACTTCTAATTTGAATTCTGCTTTTCCATTTGTAGTATTGAAACAATTTTTAAATGTTATTGCCATTACACTAAAACAGTACAGACTGCCTGTGCTACCTAAAACTTGAAAAAATAAAGTGTCTGAAAAATAGTGTCGGCCCCCTGTAAATAACTAATAATACTTTTTAATATATAGTTTATCCTTTTTTTTTCGAAATTGTCCCTCTTTGTTTTCCCATTCCTTTTCTTATTCTTTGTTTTGGACAAATTCAATTTCCTTCTTTCTTTCTAATACTTAATTTTCTATCTCTGTATTTATCACCATAATCTTTAGTTTCTCTTTTTTCGAAACCTTCCCTTTTTGGTTCAATACTTTTTCTTACTTTCTTTCTTTTTTTTTCTCTCTAGGCTTTTAAAAGAAATCAACTATCTTTCTTTTTCTAATAATTCTTTTTTTTTCCCAAAATTTCGCTTTTATCTTCATCTATTTCTTTTTCCGTTTCTGACCTTTTGAACTAATTTAACTTTCTTTTTAGTCAGACAAGTGCCATACATGATACACGTTTGGGCGTTCACGTCTCTTTCGGTTCTGACTAGGCTGAAGATTTCACGTAGATTATCTTGCCGTTTCTCTCTGTGGTAGAATGGCTAGAAAACCCAGTCGGTCCTGCTATTCAACCCACAACTGAGAAAAGATGGATTCGTACCTTTCTCAAGAGGATTTACGTGTAAGTGAATGTAACGAACCCGACTAGGATTCGAACTTGATTCTCCGATTTCTCATGCCAAACCGTTATCATATACACCACACTGCACATACCATTCTTTTTTATTTATAGTTTCTCTTTCTTTTCTATTTTCTCTTTTTTTCTCTTATCGTTTTATCCTTTCTTTTTCTCTTTCTATCCTTTTAAATAGTTTAACTATTTTTCTTTCTTTCTTTATTCTTCTTCACACTTTCAATCTTCATTCCCCTTCATTCATCCTTTACGTTCTTCGTTTTCTTTCTTCCCACACTTTTCCTTTTCCTTTGTCTTTTTAAAAAAAGCTTTTTTTCTTTATTTCTTCTTTTTCACTTTTATTTGTTCATCTTCTTTTTTTTTATTTTCTTCTGTTCCATCATTCAGTCTTTCAGATTATTATTGTCGGGCCATAAACTGTTACACCTAATCGCGTGCATCAGACTACAACGTCTATTTGATTAGCTTTACGCATATTTAAGCAGTGTGCCTGGGTGTGGCCGTAACTTAAGAGCCAGACCCAGCACCTGGAGTCCTCGACAGAATCATTGTTCAAAAGTTTTTACTTATTTCAACGAACGTCAATAGATAAAACTGATGTATGTCTATGGAATTGTACATACGACTATATATATATATATATATGTGTGTGTGTGTGTGTGTGTGTGTGTGTGTGTGTGTGTGTGTGTGTGTGAAGAGGATGAGACAAAGTAAAAATGAATAAAAATGAGCCAACCTCCTCACTATAAAAACCTGATGGGGGAACCGGTTTATTCGCTGAAACTCCCCGAACATGCGACCAGTCAGAAAGAAACATTTATTTCCGATTAGCCGAGAGCGTCTGCTCTCTTTGGCTTCCTCAGGTCAGAATGAAAGAAAGACACAACTGTATGGCTTGTGAGGAAACATTACTTGAGCCCTCTGATGTTAAGTGGGGAACCATAAAGCCACTTAAATTACATTATCTTATCACCTCCAATGCCCAGACTCAAGAGAGTGTCTGTCCGCCTGTTTGTTTGTTTATCTATATATATATATATATATTAGATCCTTTGGTGTTGTTGACTTAAATCAGTCCTCCGAAAACTAGAGAGTGATATTTTTTTATTATATATGTATACTTGCATATACATGTACATACGAACCCATCCAGACATATACATATATTGCAGTCTTTTTTGTATACTTGTACATACGTGTACACATATACATCCACACTCATATATATATGTGCATACATATATATATATATATATACACAAGCGCGCGCATATACAGACCATAGAGCCGTTTTATGTATACTTGTACACATATGAGGGTTCACTCACATCATAGCAACAGAAATTATCTTTGTGTTCACGCTCATAAAAGCATACTTGACAGGAAATAAAACGTACACAAATAACAGGAAAAGCATGGTAAATTGTATGCTAATTTCATACAATTTCTTTACATTTTTTGTGTATTTTTTAGGTTACAATTGTTTTATGGTACATGTGATAAAAGGGAAAATTTACTCCGTAGTATTACAAGCCATATCACAGAGAGAAATTACAGACGTGTTGCCCGTACCAAGGTTCGTGGCGAAGAGATTGAATTTAATATCTTTTAGCGGGATGTCCATATTCCTTTATATATATATATATATATATATATATATATATATATATATATATATATATATAGTCATGCACGGACTGTTTCGCTGTATCACAGCTCATCAGTGTGTAGACATTCGATTGCGTCAAGCCTGGATCGAAACCCAACCGATTTGGCATCAGTAAGAGATTCTACCCCTAAGCTATCGTCGCACGGCAAAGCGGGAGGGAAATTTTAACGTTTTTTTTACTATGCGAAAGATGTCAGGAGCTAAGAAGCTCGATTCGAGTAAAAGAACATTGCAGTAGCAGCAGCAGCCACTGTTTTTAAAATCACCCTTTCCTCTCCGAGAGCTCAATGGAATTATTTCGAGAGCATAAATATATATATACACCTGTATACACACATATATATATATATATGTGCCCCCTAATATATTACGTACACACATCATTATGTTTCCAAGCAATTTTAGCTATCTTTTCCTGATTTATAGCATAAGTGTTCTTTCTGTTGTCATTTTTTTAAAGACTTCCTTGTTGCTTTCTCGCTCCGTCCATGGAATTCTCAGTATCCTTCTGTAGAACCACATTTCTGTTGCCTCCAGTTTTCTCTTCATCCGTGGGGAGATTGTCAAGCAAACACTGCCATATAAAAGGGTGGATATCGCATAGCAATCCAGCACTCTTTTCTTTGTTTCTAACGGAATTTTCCCATGCACTTTGCTTAGCTTTTGGAATGCCTCTCCCGTTAGTCCAATGCGTCTTCGGATCTCGGTGCCACATTTCCCATCCTCTGTTAAAACGCTTTCCAGATATTTAAACTTCTGCACCGGCTTGATGCTTATATCTCCAATTCGTAACTCTCATATTTTTTTCTCTTGCAGATGACAATAGTTTCTGTCTTCTTGCAGTTGGTGTTTAGTACTTTCTTTTCTCGCTTTCTTCGATCGCCTGTCTAGAAGATCCTGTAGCTTCCTTCCCGAGTCGGCCATCAACTCAGTGTCTCTGCGTGTCTTATATTGATTATTAGGCCTACCGATAATAAATCCTGGTAGGGATTCCAGTTCCCTTATGATAGCGTCGCTGTAGAGGTTGAATAAATCTGGGGAGAAGACGCATCCTTGTCTCATGCTCCTTTCTATTTTTGAATAGCTAATCAATTCATTTATGTGTTCAGTGTGCAGGCGGTTTGCTCCCTCCCAGTATAAGTTCTGGGTGATTCTAAAATCCTTTCCACGTAGATCGAGTTTTCCTCACAGTTCAAATAGATCCTTGTGCCGTATCTTGTCAAATCCTTTTGCATAATCTATAAAACATACCCTTCTACATTTGTATTGCTCTTTTTGATGTTTATTCTGATCATGAATATCGCAATTCTTGTTGTCCCTGACAAAGTTGCACTGTTCTTCCGGTTTAATTCTGCATCGCTCTCTATTCAGCATAATTCGCATCATTAGTTTGTTCCTGTGGCTCATTAAACTGATTGTCCAATGGAGCTCGCATTCGTTTACACCTGGTTTCTTAGGTATTGTTACAAAGGTGGATTTAGTGAGGCCTTCCGGTATGTGGCCAGTGTTGTATATTACGTTTATCACGTCTTGTAATCTTGTCGATGCCGAAATCGTCTAAGGCTGAGAGCATTTCTGTTACGATCCTATCGCAGTGAAATACTTGAACAAAAACAGAGAAATTAGATCAATGTTATTACTATTATCAATGTACATATTTTGAGAGAAAACAAATTCGCTGTCTATAATGTAGTTCGTAAAACCGTTATAGACCAGCATTTGTGATAGATTGTAGAATACTAAAATCTATAGTTGAGTTCTCTTGCTGCTTGTTTTAGCAGGGAACACATAAAAAATGTTGGAAAATATACTGTTCAGACCAACCCGATATCCGTAACGCGTGTAACACAGGCGAAGATCTATTTTATGGAAAGTTATTCATTGCTGTATAGCGCTCGAACTATTTGTCCTTTGCGCAACCTTGTGTTGCATTTACTGGCATTTAATGCAAAAATATTATTCAAAATTTGAAATAGAATCATTAATGAATCAATGGATAGTATAAGTTGACTTGAGACAATAAAGTTACGTTCCTTGTTCGAGCGTCAGAATACTAAAAGTGTTACCAACAATAAATGTAGGCAGGTAGATGCAAGTCACTAATATATTTGTATTGTGTTGTCGGAAATATCGTAAGCATTACACATACAGTAAGTATGTAGGTATGAACAAACTAATTCAGAGGTTAGTGAGTCAGTGGGCTTTGAGTGAATATAGGAATTTACGGTCACTTTTTGTATTTAGATCATGTGTGATCTTGTATTTATAAAATTATTTGTAAGCGAAAAGGCCGGTTTGTTTAGTAATAATAATAATAATAATAATAATAATAATAATAATAATAATAATTTTTAGTGATAATACAATGAAAATGAAAAAAAGACGATAACAAACTTTTGAATTCTGGTCGTGGGAGAAGAATATTTTTATTTGACACCATTCACATAAAAGATTAGTCATATTTTTCTTCCGGTTCGTTCGCACACACACACACGACAATGTATCTATCCCATTCTAATCCCATCTATCTAACGATCTAGCAATCCCATCTATCTATCTAGCTATCTCATTATAATTCTATCTTTCTATCTATCCTAATTTTATCTATCTATCCTATCTATCTTATTCTAATTCTATCTATCTATCTATCTATCTATCTATCTATCTTATTCTAATTTTATCTATCTTATTCTAATTCTATCTATTTTATTCTAATTCTATCTATCTTATTCTAATTCTATCTTATTCTAATTCTATCTATCTTATTCTAATTCTATCTATCTTATTCTAATTCCATCTATCTTATTCTAATTCTATCTATCTTATTCTAATTCTATCTATCTTATTCTAATTCTATCTATCTTATTCTAATTCCATCTATCTTATTCTAATTCTATCTATCTTATTCTAATTCTATCTATCTTATTCTAATTCTATCTATCTTATTCTAATTCTATCTATCTTATTCTAATTCCATCTATCTTATTCTAATTCTATCTATCTTATTCTAATTCTATCTATCTTATTCTAATTCTATCTATCTTATTCTAATTCTATCTATCTTATTCTAATTCTATCTATCTTATTCTAATTCTATCTATCTTATTCTAATTCCATCTATCTTATTCTAATTCTATCTATCTTATTCTAATTCTATCTATCTTATTCTAATTCTATCTATCTATCTATGTATCCCATTCTAATTCTATCTATCTTTTGTGACATGATCATCTTTATTGATATTAAATATAAATCCTCATCCTAAAATTATTAAATTTTTCTTTCATTATTTCTTTCTATTTCTTAAAAATACGGCCTTGACCGCCTTTGAATTGGTTCAACGGTTGAATTGTTAACTTCACATGTAGCGTTCAACGATTGTTAATTTCATATGATGCATTCAATGATTGGGCGCGTCCCTACACTAATTGATGAGAAAGATCATAGCCGCTGCACCGAGAAGACGTGTAAACGTTTCTTTCTTTCTCGGTGAGCCGGCTCTCATATAAGTTTGTCTTCCAATCTTCCAGAGACGGAAAGCCGAAATCTTCCGGGATAATCAGGAACTCCAGGGCCAGGATAGCCTATATCTTCCGTGAATAAAAGCAAAGTGCTTTCAGGATAATAACCAAACCAATAAACTACTTTGAATGACCGAAATACTACTTCGTATAAAGGGAAACGTCCCAACCCAGACAAAACAAGATCCACTCCGAATTATTCATAAAAGAAAAACAAAAAATAAGAAGAAATAATGATCAACGAAATTGTCGATAATATGATTCAATAGATAAGTAACCATTGAACATTTCTCTCATGACAAATTTTTATATTTTCTTTCCTTTCTATTCTTTGTTTATCGCTTCCCACTTTCACTCTCTATCTTTATTACATTAAATTAAATGGAGTATCATTCGTAAGTACTCGGGAATTATATATATATATATTTATATATATATATATATATATATATATATATATATATATATATATATATATATATATATATATATATAAAAGTTAATATGAATTTTGGCAAATTTACCGATAACACAAAACAACTTATTCGGAAATTTGAATGATTTATAAAAAAAAAAAATGGAAAAAAAAAATTAAATTAAATATAATCTTACATCTTGTGTTTGTTTTTTATACGCTGTCTGTGTGTATTGGTCCCTAACTGAGTAGAAAATCTCATTTTTTTTTCTTTTAAGCGAACCGCGTTCGTAGCCATATTTTTGATTTTTGTGGAAAGATAAAATTCGTAACATAACTGGGAGCTCCTCCGGGATACTCTATATTCTACTCTATATTTGACTTGTGCACATATCGATAATTGTACGGAGAACAAATCAAGATGCCGGTCGTTGAAAAGTGTTTTTTAGAATCTCCTGTTTTAACCAATTGCTTGAATTTAGAAAAGACGATAAAGGACTGGAACTCGATGCCAGGAAACTATGTTTTAAAGTCTTTGCCTAACATATGATGGTTAATGACATTTTTGATGGAGATATTTTAAGTCGAGTACAAATGGATGTTCCGGAATTATCTTCTATCCAGTTGTTTGAATCGGAGAAGGTTAAAATTAATACCAGAACTGAGATCGAGAAAAGCTAAGATAGCACAAGAATATCGTTTTAGAGATCTCGAAGAACGACGCATAAATAACGAACAAAGAGAGAAAGGATTTCAAGCAAATTAGACTAGTACCAATTTTTAATGAAACCCAAGGAGATGAATATTTCCTACACTTCGAGAGAATTGCTATTAGTTCGGACTGGTTCACAAAATTTGTGGCCCATATTATTACAGACAGTGCTAAAGGGTAAGTCACAAAACATTACATCTGAGTGTAATGATTACAGTATAATTAAGTTAGGTATAAAAAAAATGAGTTGGTGCCAGAGGCCTATCATCAAAAGTTTAGGAGTTTAAAGAAAAGTAATTGTTATGTTTGCGTGAGTTCTGAGGACCGAGCAATGCATTTGTTGATTGGAAATAATTACCAAGAACGTTTTTAGGTTTACAGCATTTTATTAATTACTAGATAAACTGAGTTAATACTACTCTACAAAAGAAATATGGAGAGACGTTTGCCACACGTGGCCCGCTGTAGTCCGCCATCTTGGATCTCTCTGTGTATTGCCACACGTGACGTCTGACGTCACGATGTCCAAAGCAAGTGGGATAACTCTTACAATACCTTGGAGTTATCTCCCTTTATGTTTCCTTCCAACAGTAATGAACAAACATGATCACCTATCACGCATGGCACATAACTGACTGAATGAACAAACTTATGTAGAATTTTCCAGTAAAAAAAGGAAACTTATTTTGATAGATGGAGTTTATTTAAGGAAGTTGGGTTTGAGTACGACAAACGTAGACAAATGATCCTGATTGGAGAATTCAAGGGATGCGTTCCAGATGTTGTGAAAACCTATTTAGATGAGAAACGGGTCGATAATGTACATGAAATGGCTGAGTTAGCCGATGATTACGTTTTGACACATAAACGCAGTAAGCATAAGCTCAGTAGTTCATTTGAATCAGGAGGTTGTCTTGGGTGGAAATTTGGATTTAGTCCAAAACCCAAATCCTAAGTCAAATCAACCATATAACCCTGGCCATTTTCATGATTCTTTTAAAATCAATAACAAAAGTTCGAATTCTCAAAATAAGTATTTTAAATCTTCAAAATCTCGACAAAGTAGTGGATGGAATCGAAAACTCTCCATGTGTCAATATTGCAACAAAGCAGGGCACGCAATAGTAAATTTTGGGGCAAAACAATGACGATTCCAGAGGGCTAAGCCAGTTTAGACTTCAGGGGCTAGTATCTTTTAATCACAGTATGTCGAATAAGATGCTTGTTGGAAATTTTAGGGAAGAATATAAACCGTAAATCCTGTTATTTACCCATAGCTGTGGGGTGAAATGGATTTACACCTTTCCCAAGGGCATTAGCATTAAGTGAATGTAATGGATTTGAAAAGAATTCGAACTCGACTCTGCCGATTCCTCAATCCGAGCCGCTATCCATTACTCTACCGTGTCTCATCTCTTAAATAGAGTAATTTTATATCTAATGATGTCGTTAGATTATGGTTATCATTTGTTTTTTTTAAACCAATTTTGTCCTAATTTTAATAAAACTTAACAGTATTTATCATAAATAAATGAAATAAACATAAATGATTATCGAATACATCGACGTACTGTTCTTTTACCACCAGACAACAAACTTAAATGGAAAACGCTGAGGAGGATACGAATCAACTTTTCCAAGGATCGCTTAAACTTTAAGTGAACATCGGCATCTGTACATGATAGTAATTAGATACAGTGTCCAGCTGTTAAGTTGGTGGGTCGGAAAAAAATCCTTCGCGGGCTGGAGGTTACCGACCTCTGCATTAAACCACAACGCACATCCTGAAATATTGAAGCCGGAACGAATATCAAATTTATGGTAAAACTTGTTTGGAAGACTGAGGAAATTATTGGTGCTTTGGGAAAAGTTTATGCAGATAACCCCCCGAAGAAAACCAGGAATTCAAAAATGGTTAACTCGTTTCCAAGAAGGACGAGGCGAGGTTGAATATGACGAATGGATCGGCTGACCAAGAAGATCAGCGATGAAAAAAATCGATGCTCTTCGTGATTTAATTAAGGACTGCCGACAATTAACAACAACAGTAAGAGCTACCACTCAAGACGTCTCAATTGGTTGGGCTCACACAATTTCATCTGAATAATTAAAGCTTAATACTCTTTATGCTTGTTGGGTATTAAAAGTGTTAACGACCAGATCAGCAACATACAAGTGCAGAGTTTTCAATGAAAATGTAAAACAAACTGAATCTAAATCTCAAAGGCTT
>OZ038485.1:106778008-106878008 GCA_964036315.1 Acanthosepion esculentum | reverse complement strand
CCGGATTGAATAGCTCTATTACAGTACAGGGTTGCCAATTTGGATTGCAAATAAGCGATTGTTAGGTTAGGTTGGTTAAATTAACGATATATAAACTTTTATTGGGTTGCTCAATACAAACTGTTTCAGGTGAGTCAATAAAATCTATGGAATCTTTTACAGACCTAGGAAGCGAGATAAATTCTACTGAAAAGAATGCAGAAATGCGCATAGCTAAATCCTGGACCACATTGAATAAAATAGATGTAATCTGGAAATCAGATCTACCAGAAAACCTCACGAGGAGATTCCTTCGAGCCATTGTAGAGGCGGTGTTAATGTATGGTGCTTGGGCATTGACTGAAACCCTAGAATCTAAGTGTTGTAACATACATACGGGCAATAATGGATATGTCCTCAATCACATAAATACAGTAGTGAATACTGTATGTTGGTCTGCAGTTGGAGATTCGTCTCCAGCTGTTCTGGTCAAACTCTCTGCCCGGAGGCAGAGAGGATCCCCAGATGAGGCTATGTCGAGGAGCAGAGTCTCGTCTCGGGAAACAGCTACCCGACCCCGTTTTATACAGGGTGTACGGGGAATTTCTGGACGAACCTACGGGCTCAGATACCCCACATTAAATTCGGCCTTGTGTCACATCTGACCGCGTGAGGTGGTTGGTAAGACATCCTGCATTTGGAGATTCATTGTGGAATTCACTTGACTCACTTCTAGCAGTTGACTACTACTTCTACGCGACTCTGGCGAATCTTATATGTGTTGTTCGTGTCCTAAGTATTATCGTTCATTACCAACCTTCGTGTGATTATTCTATTCAGTAACCTTCCCTAGGTTACAACACTAAGCTTGATGGATCCTACACATGGAGACAACATCCAACTAAATCACATCTCCATGAACCCATCCCTGATATTTCTACAATCTTACGTGAACGCCGAATGGGCTTTGCAGAACACTGCTGGCTAGTAATCTACTGTTATGGACATCTAGCAATAGCAATTCGGGTTGATCGCCTAACAACGACCTACATTGACTAGCTAGGACACAGAGTGCCACCCTAATGTCTTTCCGACCTTTATGTAGGACCGTGATAGTTGTCGTGGTAAACTCGTGAATATCCGAGCTAGCTTGACCGAATAAAAAATAATAATGTTGAATATAAGTCATTGTAGAAAAATCACAATGAATTAATAGACAGGTAGATATGGGTCCGGTTTATAACTCAAATCAAGAAAGTAGACGGGTTCGAACACTAAAATATGGCATCAGAACTATGCATCTTGCGCAACAACAAAGCCAGCTTACTTTTAAAATATTTTTGGCGATTTTCATCACGATCATCACAAACCAATCGCCAGTGATGTAACTCTTCTGGGAATATATACCAGAATCAGTTTACATAATGCTGACGCCAAAGTCTTCTCTGTGTCTTGTCTATAAATACTTGCATGATAAATGTCCTGGTGACATTTTCTATATTTTTATTCCCCAACCACATAGATAAATTGTATATATGGGACCTAGTTAGGACTTCATAGAGACTTGAGGTATTATGGTGAATGTAGTAAGAATGGTAAGTAAGAATGTGTTGTTTTGATGAATACTGCAGTATGTTTGGGCCAGTAATTGTGGCTAGCTAAGTTTAAGATAAGACAGATTGAAGACCAGCCTTCCCCTTTTGACCTTGTACCATATTTTGGTATTTTCAAAACAAATATTACTTTCCTATATTGTACCTAGACTTTATGAATTCAAGCGCAGTACAAGATCCCATCATTTTACAGTGGAAATGGCTAGATGCAACCGTAAGTTCTATGCTGACAGTTTCTTTTCTCGTATTTCTGGCTTGTGGAACTATCTCCCGGTTTCTTACTTCCCAGTCAAATTTAATTTGGTTTGATTTGTTTTATGGTATATCAACACCTCAATGGGTTATTGTTGTGGTGAAATCCACCTAATCTGCATAGGTGACTACCAACTATATAAATAATGGTTGATACCGGAAGACGAGAGAAGGAAGAAGAAGAATCACGAGATCCAACTAGAGACTCTGATCGACTGCGACTAGTCAACACATTCTCCAGGAACGTCTTCCCAGAAATATACAGAAATACTATATGTACTTATTGTGTACACTTTCTTGTTATAATACATTCTTGTTCTAAGTACATTTTGTGTTGCATTATTATTCCATGCAATAGGCGAGATTCAACATTGAGTCAAGACTCAACAGTTATTTAAAGCCGACAAGATTTTTAGGATAGGTTCGTATGAATAGAATATGTATTCTTTGTAATAAATCACTTTGTAGATCAGGTTTACTTTCATAGTGTTTTGACCCCAGTTTGGAAGTTAACTATTTTCACATAGCTTTAGTACTAACAGATGCTAACACCCCGCGTCAGGTTGGACCTGGGAATAATAGCAATTAGTAAGTTGCTGCACGCTCCTCAAAACCTCCTGATCAGAGGCCTTGCTGCCGGATGTAGTTTATCGTCATAAACAGGACGATGTCAACTTTGATCTTCAAACGTTTAAATGCAATATCAATCGTTATTTCCTTTCTTCTTAATACCTGTTCTTTTATTGTTCTCTATCCATAAAAAATGTGTTTCTTATATTCTTTCACACTCATTAACATCCCTGCATGTTAGTGGCTTTGTTGCCTTGCTTGGAGTGAAATGATTTTAAAAGAAAGTTTATTGAACTGAGCTAAATTTGGAATACAGTCACATAAAAATAGAGGTTTGTAAGAAGCATCTTCAGTCATAAATACTTGACTATCAGGCACAGAATTACACTACTGTAACTTTTGCATCAAGAGGATTTACTAGAAAGCTAGCTATAGAGAAATGTCTAGTATGTTTGCCTTGCAAATCATCGCCATTGAATTCCATTCCCACTGGTATGCCAACGAATCTTGTCCTGTGACATAGTTGGCCCCATTCCATAAATGTCTAACGTGAGAATGTTAGAGTGTCTGACGTACAGCTTTCATCGGCATTTTATCCCCACGAATGCGGAGAAAACTGGAGGCAACAAAAATATGGTTACACAGAAGGATGCTGAGAATTCCACGAAAAGAGCAGAGTAAGCAACCAGGAAGTCTATACTCAGAATCGGGAAGCGACAGCTAAAATTACATAATGAGGAAAAGAGACTAAAAAAATTAATCCTTACAGGGCGTATTGATGGAAAGGTAAATAGGGGAAAGCAGTGAGCCACCTACCTGACTGTGTGAATGGATGGTAATATGGGGGAGAGCCTTAGGAAAGGGAGGAAACTGCTATGGTCCACAAGGTATAAGAAGTTTTGAAGAGCTATAATCGGCTATGTCCTGAAGGGATGTGACACATAGAATAAGCAAGTGACAGTGCTCGATATTGGTGGCCCTGTGCCAGTGTTAATGTCGTCCCTTCAATATCTGAAGCTAGCTATTTTAGAGCTTAATTTAGAGCAGGAGTTCCCAAAATGGTCGATATGGACTCCTGGGGCACATCGGAACTATTCAGGAGCCTTGCGGGGCGGGGGTTGTAGTCAAAATGGGTTTGATAAATAAATCCTGGTCTCTTATATATAGAGAATAATAATGATTTTTAGGTGCCAGGTTACAAGTAGATTTGGACACAGTAACAAGATCAGAGGAAGGGTTTTGATGACATCGCCTATTATCCCACTGGCGGGGTCAACCGAATTTGTTACCCCAATAGAGAATCAAATCAGAACGGTGGATAGTATGAAAAATTAACCCTTCCCAATTCTACGGTGTTCTAGCGAATTACAATCAGTTTCTGAGTTAGTAGGTGTCAGCTTTATTCCCAAAATATCGCAGCAACAACAGTAATTCCCCAGATTGGTGACTGGTAATTTGGTTCAGCAATTCAAATATTGTTTTCTGGCCTGCAGACAATGTTGGTCGCCAAAATCTGGACTTCAACTCTTTCATTCGATCGTCAGTCTGCAAGCGAAAACTTCTGAACATTCTTCAGCTTGATCAAATTCTTCTCGGCAGTATCTTGCAAGGGGGTGGTGTAAGAGGTGGCGATGTCAACTGCGCGACATTACGTCTCGTCTGCTTGCGTCCCTGTTGGTGTCTAACCCGTTTGTTTGTTTGTTTGATTGGGGTTTTATGGCATATCAACCACTATGGGTTATTTAATGCCAGATCCAGTATTTACTAGATATATAAAAAACGTATAGCTGGCAACATCATCGTTTCAAAAAACTTATAGCTGGCAACATCATCGTTTCAAAAAACTTATAGCTGGCAACATCATCGTTTCCCATCACATTTTAGGGGTAAGGTGTTAGTATCTTTAGTGTAGGGTTTGGGAGAGAAAGTTAATTGTAAGTTGTAGTTGTTTTGGGATGGGTTAGATGTGATGGGGCATGACATGACCAGCCGATTGATCGGATCGACGGCCTTTTGATTGGACGTAGTTTATCGTCATACCCAGGACGCGGATGTAGTTTATCGTCATACCCAGGACGCAGACACACCTCGTTGTCATCTATCCGTGGCTTACGGCCATATCACGTTGAAACACCGATTCCCATACAATCACCAAAGTTAAGCAACGTCGATCCTGGTCAGTACCTAAATGGGTGACCGCTTGAGAATACTAGATGCTGTAAACTTGGATGTACGAGTGTTAATCCAGTTCCCGTTACGCTCGTTATATTGACTTATTTGCAAATACTCATGGGAAAGGTACGAATCCGACTATTCTCCCCCCAGATATGGGTAAATTAGTAATACTTATATCACTAAACTATTATCTCCAAATAAAAAATTCTTACAATTAAAACTATTTTCTGACTTTAAGGAAAGGATTGATAAGCCTTTAAAAATCAATCAATCTTCTATCTGCGATGACTGTCACATCGCTTCTGATAGCTAGACTGTGTAACTAATATATATATATATATATATATATATATATATATATATATATATATATATATATATATATATATATATATATATGTGTGTGTGTGTGTAAATATATATATATATTAATATTCACAACTTTAAATAAAAATTAATAAAAAATTAAAAATATATATATATAATAAAAATCCCGTTTGTTTTAAATGTAAAATATATTTTTTAAATAAAATCTGTAATCCGCGTATAATATATGGACAGCGCCAACATTGCATTAACCAGATATTTTTTATTAAAATTTAAATTACGTAATGGCCAGTCTATACCCAGTACCTGAAGATTGCGTTGTCTATGAAACTCCGAGTTGTGCTACCGGTGAGGAATAATATGTATATTTTTTAATATATACTTAATAGTTCTGTTGTATTAGATCGAGCACTGCTTTATTAACACCACCACTATATGCGATTTCTATATATATATATATATATATATATATATATATATATAGAGAGAGAGAGAGAGAGAGAGATAGATAGATAAGGAATATATTTCTTTCAATTCTCAGGTTACAAGTTTATTATGTGGCTTCCCTCTGTCTTTTTTACAAATAATTTCATGGCAACTGCTCTGGCGAGCTATTTTTCACTGGTGCCCCAACTGCATGAATTTAAGCGTGCTACGAGGTTGGCATCTCGGTCCCACCCTTTCACTGTTGAAACAGTTAAATGTAACCGCCTCGTCTACTCCAACAGCTTCTTCTCACGCACTTCCCGCCAGTGGAACTCCATTCCTCCTACTTGTTTCCCTGATATCTATAATCTTCAAATATTCAAATGTAATGTCGATTGACATCTTCTGATGCCTTGACATGAACCCCGTCCTTGTCTTTATCCTTCCCTCAAATACTCCTCTTTACTCTTGCTCTCAATCTCTGTAACACCTTGCATGCTAGTGGCAATCACTCCTTGCTTGGAGTGAAATGCTTAAAAAAATATAGCAACAGGATCAGAGAAAGGGTTTTGATAATTCAATCCCCAAGTTTCTCATCGGCCTTGTCTGCCGAATTCTTGACTGTTAGCCAATCAAGACAGAAAAAGTGAAGAGTACTTATAAAAAAATAAATAAATGAATATCCGTTTCTGAATTTTCACCGAATATATAGGGCAGCTAGTTTATTACAATTGTTCTTTGTTCTCATGGTGGGTGGGGTTGAGGCTTTGGTCGCGTCTAGATTCATTCGGTCCTACTTGTTAAAACTGTGTTAAGTTAAGAGTTCAAAGCCAGACAATTTCAGGTGCTAATTCAATTTTATATAGTTAAGTGCTTTTCGTTTCTGCATCAGTCCACGAGGGAAAAAAACCTAAACCCAGAATATGTGATTGCTTGGCAATCAACCCGTATTGCTATGGCTAGGTTTCCATAGCAGTTGATCACTCACCAGCAATGTCCTGCACAGTGTAAGAGTGTAGAAATATCAGGGATGGGTCCATAAAGCTGTGATTTAGTTGGATGTTGTCTCTAAGAGATGTTAAGTATAACTCTCAGCGTCTGAGTGTAAGTTCCGTCTAGGGTTTTAGTTAATGTCCCAGCAAGGGCACAAAAGAATCTCCAACTCTCCAGTGGCACGAAAGAATCTCCACCTCTACAGTGGCACGAAAGAATCTCCGTTTGAGGTTGTCTGGTAGATCTGATTTCCAGATTACATCCATTTTATTCAAGGCGGCCCAGGCTTTAGCTATGGGAATTTTCACATACTTTTCAGTAGAGGCTAATAAAACCGAAATTACCTAGTATGGCTATATAAACTTTTTACATGAACTTCTAAAGTTAATTCCTATTCCAAACAGCACCAGATGTAAATTCACTTACTTGTAAAATCCTTCCAGCAACTCTGTTATAAGTTGACACAAGACCAAACGGAGAACAAGAATAGGGCAAGAGAGATTGCTTTATGCCAAGCATCTAGGGTGGGGGGGGGGTGAGTATTTCTGTTTAGAAAATTGGTATTCGAAATTATAGCTTTTAATGTGGGATCGAACACAATTCCCTGGTACCGGAGAGGAACACGAAGTTAACACAGCCACGACGCAAGTCGCATGTATTTAGAAAACTTTGCTAACATAAAGTTACAATTTTAGAGCTGCAAGTGAAGAGTGAAACCATGACCAGGGCCAGTTCAAAGTACTGGCAACTCAGGCAGTCGCCCGGAGCGTCATTTAGGCTGAGTGCGCCATCATATCATGTCTTTGGGATCAAACTTGCGGTCGTCTATAACTCTAGGCAGATTAAATTTTTTGTCTATTTTGTCAATAGAAAAAAATCCTGTAAAGAAGATCGACTGTAGAAAGTGCCAAGAAAATATTTGCAAATCTAAAGGCTAGAAAAAATGTTTTAGGTAAGATAATGAATGTTTTCTTTTTCTTTAGTAGTATGTTCTATATTGTAATAAACTTGTTATTCTACAATCTACATTTTCAGTTTTTCTCCTTGTGAAAATTAAAATATAATATACTTGTATCAGCGCCGAAGTTCAGCTTGACCGGGATGCCAGCAACCCTTGGGTCGGCCCTGACCATGACAGTCCGTTTGCGAGACAGGCGTGGTAGTGGCATTTTTTGAAAAGCGGTTTTGAAAAAAATATCAGCATTCGTGATAGAACCTGCGACATCTTGGTCACCGATTTGCTACTGTGCCCTAGTCTCAGACTTTTTTCTTTCTTTCTGGCAGACGAAGAAGTAGATGTAGAGCTGAGGTTATTCATGAATAGACAAATATCGATTTATTTGCAGTCTGGAAATTGCAACCCGGCAAGATGCTGCTGCTGCTGCTACTGGACAGTTCCCGGGAAATCTTGCCTCGTTTTGAAATCGCAACGAACGAACAGATAATACCTCATCCTTCCACTCTATTATTCTTTTATTATGCTACTTTCTTTTTCATTCTTTCGCCTCCAACTCCCTTTCTTCATCATTTTAATCTTTTCTTTCTTATCATATATTTGTTTCTGATAGCCACTCCACCTTCTCCTTCTTTCCTCCCACATCCATATCCCTCCTACTCTGACTCTTTTCTTTAACCAATCGGATGAATGGTATCCGCCTGGTGTGGTTAGATACGTGCTCAGAGTATTCCGTAAAGCGAATTGTTTGATCGAGATACCTCCATTTTTTTCTCATTTTCTTTCTTACAATTCTTAGTGGCTGATTAAAGATAAATTCCAAGTTCCATCTGAATTGCTGGGTTGATGAAGCTTGTTAACTCAAGGAAATGAGCCTTACTAATCCATACCATCACTGAAAAAAAACAAACAAAAAAAAAAACAACCTCGTATCAACTACTATCAACGCTCACGTGCACATGTGTCGAAAGCAACACTCTTCACATTCGGAGATTCCGTTTCTCGTGCCAGGTTGGTGAGTCTCGTTTCCAGAAACTCGGAAATCTGTTTTTAAGCACAAGTAGAAAAAAAAAAATTAACCCAGTTACGAATGAGCCAATTTTCACAATATTCTCATTTCGCCAAAAGATCTATTTCTGTTTTGGGTCAGTTGAATGAACAGAGATATGTCCGATGGTCTTTTTCCATATACCAAGCTGGTAACCCTCGTTATCACACTGTTAGCTTCGGAAAGGGAAAGACTACGGTGAATCCAGAAAGAAAAAAAAAAGAAAAGTTTTCAACCGTTTCTATCGCGATGTACGTCTAATAGCTGCCCAGTAGTAGAACGGCATATTGAAGATCGATATGTCTCATGTAACTGGGCTGGTGATATTCATTATCAGGCACCGAGTCAAATAGGTCAAGTCTCTGACAGGATGAAAAATTTTACCTTTTTTGAAGTCAATCTTGTGCTTGTACTACATTCAAATCATATAAACGCTAGGCTGGCCGACAGAGAGCTAGCTAGCTAGCTAGATATGAACAGAATTATAGATAATTATGAAGATAGATAGATAGATCAGTCTGTTATGTGCCATGCGTGATACACGCTTAGGCGGTCATGTATCTTTCGATACATGACTGACAAGGAATATTTTTCCCGCAGAAGGTTGCCATTTCTTTCTGCAGTAGACCAAGGCTATAGAACCCAGTCTGTCCTGCTATTTACCCATAGCTGTGGAGAGAAGAAGTAGATTCATACCTTTCCCAAAGGTATTAACACGCAAGTGAATGTAACTGATTCCATTGGAATTCGAACTCGGCTCTCCGATAGAAAGATAGACAGACTACTATAATATTATGACGAAAGAAAATGTTACTTGTTATCCCTCTAACATCAAATGAATGTGTAATCCATCTCAGATTATTCATATCTATGTCTGTTAATATCTATCTATTTAAGTCTAATATCTATCTAGTGTGTTAATATCTATTTAAGCCTATTAATATCTAAGTCTATTAATATCTCTTTGTCTGTTAATATCTGCCTAATTAAGTCTGTTAATATTTATCTAAGTATGTTAATATCTATCTGTGTATCTAAGTATGTTAATATTTATCTAAGTATGTTAATATCTATCTGTGTATCTAAGTATGTTAATATCTATCTAAGTTTGTTAATATCTGTCTAACTATTTAAGTTTGTTAATATCTATCTATATAGAAAATCCTCCAAATCCATAAACTTTACGAAACTGAAGCTGACAGTGGCGGAAAACATTTGTGAGCGCGCGAAAAGTTTATTATTTTCTTCTAATTACACTTTTGCTGCGTATTTGTACTTTTTTACTTTGAACCATGACCTTTTGCGGTGTTGGCGTCTTTTACGCGCCTTTTTTGGGTTGTATTTAATTTCATGCAACCCCTCTCTCCGCGCACGCACACAGAGACACGCATGGACGCACATACACGACTGTAAAAAGACAAGTATTTTATGTATTTTTCTGTTTGCTTACTACATATATTTTGATAAGTTAAGAAGTGCATTTCTTTTTTGGATGAAAGCGCTATTCTGTAGGGAATCAAAAGTATTTGAATATTAGACGTATTGCCGCCTGATTTAATGCTATTGAACACAGTAATTCTCTTAGTAATTTTTAGCCTGACATTGCCGATCAGTTTGTAATTCACCGATTGTTTAATAAGCGTACCGCTTGCAAGGAATCTCCTCCTAATAGCCATATACAGAAGAAAAATTATCGGAAAAAAAAAGAAAGAAAAAAGCTTAAAGAATTATTCAGTCGAAATACGCAATTGTAAAAGTATCCGGAAATTAGTAACTACAAAAACGGGGTGGGGAAGTCGTCTGCTTTTGAAAAAATGGAAAGTACGAAAGTAGCATGTCGCCGGTAAACGGTGAAATTTCTCTGCTACTATCGGATTGCTTCCACTTGCTTGCAACTGTCATGTATGTCCTTATAAATACAATAATTTTTCAACAGCCTGATTTAAATTTCAACGCAAATGTAAAATTTAGCCATTTTTTTTTTCCATTTTTTGCTTTGGTTATTTTATTTAATAAGATCTAGCAAATCAACAAAGTCAAAACCAAACTTGACCGCAATTTTTACCGGACCCACAATCCTGGAGGGAGACAACGACTTGAATAAAACCGTTGACTACATGGAATTGTTAAACACTTGTAGATTGATGATAATTACGATGGCAAAGAATGAATTCAAAGAAAACCTTGCCTATTATTGTTCTAGATCTGCCTTCAATAAGCGATTTCAACCTAATTACAATGAATTAATGATAGATAAAGTAGTAAAAATATTTAAATAAGGGTGGCGTACTTTTCAAAATAATGCGACGAGATTGCATCATTATTTTATGTCAATTAAAGTTATTTCATTGAGTCCAACTGTTATTCAAGTCGTTCTTTACCTTCAGTATAGTGTTCCTGGTAAAACAGTAGTCAAGTATGTTTTTAACTATGTTGATTTGCAAGATTTTATTAACTTTTATAAAATAACAAAGGCAAAAACTGTCGAAATTGTACATTTACGTTGAAAGTTAAATCAAGCCGTTGAAGAATTAGTGTATTCAAAAGGAAACACATGACAGTTGGAAGCATACGGAGAGTATTAGGGAACATTCACCGGTTACCGGCGACATGCCAGCTTCGTACTCTCCATTTGTCAAAAGCAGACGACTTCCAAATAAAGCCATTCGTTATTTTTAAGTACCTTTACAATTGCGTAGTTTTACTAAAGAACTCTTTAAGCCTTTTTATCACGTTACTTAGTCTAGTCGTTAAACAATCTAAGTTATTTACTCGTATCCGAGAAATAGAAATTGTAAATGATGAGTTTTCTCTAAAAACGTAATAGCAGTAGATACTGGGTAGCAAGGTTAGTGATGGTACTGCATGGACAGTTACAGATGGCAGAGTTGTTAAATATAATTATACAGATAATGGCGTTGCGTTAAAAGGAGCAAGATAAATGGACAGTTTTCTAAAGCTTCGAGGAAATATTTTATTTGGCCTATCTTCGTTTCATTTTCCTATGAGATTGTCTCGGGCCTGCTTCTCTAGATATGCAGCTAATTTCCCGCGCTCGACGAATTTCCAACTTGTGCGCTTCTGGCATTGGAGGCACCTATTTCTAGACGAATGAAGATACTTTGATATATATTAATACTTGAATGGTTAACTGTAAAACAATACCAAATATATAGATATATAAGCGTGTTTTTGTGTATGTACAGTGATAGGATTCATGAAGCTTGCGCGAACCGTTGACTAAAATTATTATTTTATATCACTTGATTCACCGGTTTTCACACGGCTACTCTGAGAAATAAATAACATAAAATAATACCAATATAATATATATATAGATGGCACAGTAAAGTGTGTACAGTGTAACCCGGATATAAGAGAAACCCGGATATAAGAGAGATTTTATCTGGTCCCAAATTAGAGCCTGTGTTAATAAAACAAAATAGACCAAACCCGGGTATAAGTGAAACCCGGATATAAGAGACTTAGCCGGTCCCGATAACTCTCTTATATCCGGGTTACACTGTATATATATATATATCATTATATATAGAGAGAGACAGAGAAAGCGCAATACAATATATATATATATACACATATGTATATAGACAGAAAAAGCACAGTACAATATATATATATATGCAAACACTTAACTGTGCCTTCTATCTATCGATATATATATATATATATAGAGAGAGAGAGAGAGAGACTGAGAAAGCATAGTACAATATATATATATATGTGTGTGTGTGTGTGTGTAAAACGCACAGTACTTACAGGACTTGTTGAAGGTAAGAGCGACAGAGAAAAGCAGTAAGTAACCGAACTAACCAGCTTATGTAAATTGTTGACAGAACAGAGACTAGAAGTGATCGCGAAAAGATAATACTATCAAGCTATACAAATGATAGGAAGTTATAGAGAACCATATTCACCCACGTCCTGAAAGGATATGGCACAAAGAAGAAAAGGAGGAGGAAAAAGAAGAGTGAATGTTTGGAGTTAAACACACTGCTTGATGTAACGATATAGACTTGAAAAATTATATGATTGTTCCTTATGGCACGATGCTACTTAAAGTTTCATCCGAAAGGTCTTGAACAGCGATGTAATATATATATATATATATATATATATATATATATAAAGGATAAAGTGGCTTTAGCTGCGAACCAGAACAGCAGACAACGGTTTAACTTTATAGTAATCGTTGGATAAAACTGACGACGGAAAAAATTCGCAGCATCAAAAGGCATGTTGGAAACTTTGTCTTCTCTTGAGGTTGATCTAAATCCATATAAGGCATGGAATTTGAAGGCGTCTACCGTTGACCGCCTGTTGGCAAGCTCGTAAAATCGATCCTTCTCTAAACTAGTGAGTTCAAAGCTTACAGGTTGATCCATATTTCTAGAAAATTATAATCAGTATCAAAATTTTGATAATATGTATTCCCCAGAGTATGCATATATATATATACATATATATATATATATATATATATATATATATATATTTGTTAATGTGTATTCAAAGTTCATTTTTAAACATAGGCTATGCAAAAGTATACTTTTAGAACGTTGTTATAAACAGTAGAGACCTGGGCATGCTTTGGCTCCCTCTATCGAGTGAAATGGGGAGGTACAGTTTAGAGTGTTCAGTGTTAAGGTGAGTTTTTTTTTTTTAACTACTTTGAAATCTATATCCAATATTTCTTTTTATTTGGCCTCAGTGAGGATAATAGTCCAAAACTTCGCGCGCCGTAGTTGATGGGAACTTAAATTTTTTCATAATTTTTGTATAGTTTGCGTTTCGACAGGCCGACAGATCCAAATGCCCCAAAGGTGGGGTGAGGGTGAGTGAATTCCGTGTTGCCCTACTCCTACACTGGTTGCCAAACTCGAGAGCTCAGTCTATCCTGCTATTTAACCCATAGCTAGGGGAAGAAGACATTGTTGCATATCTTTCCCAAGGGTATTTGTGTGAAACTATTGAACTCGGCCGGAGTTCGAAATCGACACACAGATTTTTTTTTCCGAGTCGGTAACTGTTATACCACCCGCGCATATTCAAGTTTAGTATTTACGGCCTGACTAATGATTTGCAATAAAGAGCAACTAAAATTAAGGGGGAAAGTATTGGTCTAAAATTTGTAAAATGGTTGGTTGAAATAATTAAATTTAAAGTTCTAGGATTTTAGCCGATTTACAACGCCATTGATTGGACTTTTTTCTTTTAATGATCTCACCCAACTAAGGCAATAAAGCCACTCAGACGCAGAGAATATGAGCGAAAAACACTATTAAGGATAGAAAACAATAAAAGAACATGAATCAAGACAGAAGATTGATATTGCGTTTAAATTTTTGAAGATCAAATTTGACTGATTCCACAAGTGAGAAGTAGGAGAGAATAAACTGTTAGCATAGAAATTTACGACTACATCTACCCATTTCAATTGTAAAATGATGAGACCTAGCTGCCAATCTAGTACTGCATGTAAATTCATAAAATCTACGTACCACAGAGGTAACTACATCAGAACAATTACCATGAAAGTATTTATAGAAAAGGCACAGCGAAGCTACATTACAGTCGTTGGAAAGTGACTGAAGCCGAGATGCCAGGTTAGGACCAATAAAATTGTAGATTCTTTGTATTTTATCAAGAATCTCTAAATGCATGGCAAAAGCACCAGACCAGATGTGGCAGCAATATTGACGGACAAATGGTAGATTTATAAATATGTAAGAGATTCAACAGTAAAACGCTGCCACCGAGATGACAATCTCATAGAACGCTTAAATTCATTCATTATGAAATTTTCAGTCTCTCAGTTTCATCTGCTTGAAAAATACGTGCACTTTTATATATTTTTAAAAAATCAAAGGCATTGCTGTAAGTTACATCGTCATCAAGTGATTAACATTTAAAACGGAGATAATTTGGGAACATTATTCGAAATACTCAGTCTCCAAGTAATAAAGATTAAAGCTCCCCATTTTAGAATTTTTAAGCTGCTATGTTTTAATGTTTCATGTTTCTAGCAATGCCACTTAAAAAAATCAATTTCCATTTGTAGATTCTTATTTGCATATTGATTTCTCTCTTTCTTTCTAGCAAACACTGGTGATACACATGCATCTTGCCATATACAACAACGTACATATGTTACATGCTCAAGCATGATGCAATGGCTAGCATGCTCGTCTTTTGGATCAAGTCACTTAGGTAGCTAGTTCCATTCTCACAGGTACCTACTGTTATGGCCTTGTACCAGACTAAGCTACCTCTAGTAAATAATTGAATATATATTGTATCCAAATAAATTGTGAATCGTTTTATTTACTTTTTTAAACCATTACAATAAAAAGTTGGACATTTTCATTGGAGAATAACAGACTTTTTTAAAGTAAATATCCGCGACATAACTAACGCTAAAATTATCAAAAGTACTTCTGAGGAACCTGAACTTTCAGCAGCTCGCAAGACGATTACAAATACTAATAATCTCTGTTTGACTACATTTGTAGAAGGGGCGATCTTTTCTGTCCGTGTGTAAACGCGTTTATATATATATATATATATATATATATATATATATATATATATATATTAACATGCGTCGATCAAGTAATCACTTATAATTGATCTTTTAACGATATTTTCTATTCTTGGTGTATATCAATAATTTAGACGTTGTTAGGATGTCTTCCAAAAGCTAAACAAAGTATTAACAGAAAATAAACCCTAAGAAGCAAAGAAAAGAGTACGGAACTGTTACGTAATATCAGTGAATGCTGGACAATCTCCTCACAGATGAAGAGGGGACTTGAGGCAGCAGAAATGTGGTTCTACAGGTGGATGCTGAGGATACTATGGACAGACGACAAAATTTTAGAGAAAATAAAAACAAAAAGGACACGTAACATCAGAAAGAAACAATCGAACTTTCTAGGGCACAAGAGGAGGAAAGAGGGATTGGAAAATCTTTACACACGGGATACAGACTGAATGCAAGAGGGACAGAGGAAAACAAAGCATAACTTACGTAGTGAGTTTGAATAAATAGATGGTGGAACAGGATTTAGGAGAAATAACAAAAAAAGACAACATTTATTAAGAGCTACAAAGGACAGGAAATTTTGGCGAGCGATGATAGGCTATATCCTAGAGACACTGCACAACGAAAAAGTGTTAAATATCAAAGAAGCATTTACTTAAAAACTTACAGAATCACCAGATTTATTTATTTGTTAATAAGTATGTTTATACCGTGTAAAATTTCTCGAGGGATTTTTATTAATATTTATTGAGCGTTTGCTTCAGTCATATAACATGTTGTCTACTCTGGGGCGCAAGTGACAGCAAGTCTCCTCAATACACCAGCATTCTTGCGAGTTTTCAACAATGCTATTGCCGTGGTTCCAACTTGTCATCAACTCCTTCATTTTTTTCGCCCAGACTCTTAGTTTTATGGACTGTTAGCAGATCTCCGATAACAACTGGCACGCCTGTCGCATTCATGTTCTACAACTTCCTCTGTTCTTTGGCAAAGTCGAGATGCTTCCTGTAGTGCACAGTTTCTTTTTGATTATTTGTGACGGTGGATAGAAAAGTTCATCCATACATTCATGAAGATTAGCCGGTTCTTGAACAAATTTTCTTTTAATTAGTTTCGCCAATAAGACGAACCGTATAACAGAAAACAATCTGTCGTTTTTTAACTGACTATAAAAAAAAAAAAATCAGATATTACTTTAACTGATATTGCAGCATGCTAATTTATCGAGCAGGTTTTTAAATAAGTTTTTAGCTGTATATCTGAAATCTAAATAAAGAATTTTGGGAAGCTTTGATCTCTGAAAAATCGACGACAAAAGTATTAGCAGATATTTAGCCGAGTCTGACACAAGATCAAAAATAGTACGTTTTTACGATCATATCCCATTGGGAGAATGCGTCAATTCTGATAGTTCTCGTCTGTATATCATGTCTTTTCATGACGTGGGTGTTTCTAACTCTTTAGTTTTTCTCTATATGGTCTTTGTTCTGTCATCTATTTATCCAAACTCCTCCGTTGTATTTCCCTTGTTTCTCTTTACTTCAATATGCCAAAAGCCAGGATTATTAGTTTATAATAGATTTTTGTATGTAGTTTACTTTAGTTAAGCATAAGGAAAAAACAGTAAGGTTTAAAGCCACATTCCGTTATGTGAAATGCACCGGTTGTTGTCCAAAAACTGAAAAGTCAGTTTTCTGAGTTTAGTTTCTCTTTAGTTTGTGTATCGGAGAATCTGACCCTCAAAAAAAAAAAAAAAAAAAAAAAAAGAAGAAAGAGCGAGTAACGTACCTAACGAGCTTGTCTACATGGATGGTAGAACAAGGACTGGGATGTATAGTGACAAACTTTGTTTAGAGCTACAAAAGATAGGAAGTTGTGGAGAACCATGGTCGTCTGTGTGTTTTTATTTGTTTTTGTTTTTTGCACAATTAGGCTCGTCGCCAGTGGGTTTTGTGCGTGTGGATGGGGGAGGACTATAAGTTGGGATGACGCGAGGAAAATATTTAATGCTAATGTGAATTCTAACCCTCAGTTTTAGTATCGGGGTATCAATGACGTGTTCCCAGCTTGGAAAATGCCATAAATAAAAAGTAACAAGTTCTCATTTTAAGTGATTTTCAATAAAAGATTTTTTTTTCCTCAACAAATATGTATGATTGGAAAGTGAAATAGTTTCAACAGCTGGAAATGTGTTCGATGACGGATTTATGTTGTAGTAGGAATTCACACCCTAACTAAAATTATTTAAAGTCATTTTCACGGCATGGGGCCGAAGCAAATGATTTTCGCGGGGGTGTGGGCAGCTTCAACGCACCCACCGTGCCAATAGCCAAGTGACCGATCATTGCAAGTCATAAAAAAGTAAGGTTTGGGCACTTCGGCGTGGTGTAATGGTTAGCAAGTTTGTCTCGTCCAGACCCATTACAAATGAGTGGTCGGTGCTGGCCGGTCGCTTCTCAGCTTCAGGGCTAAGATCACGGTGTAGTATCTGTTCTCAGATTACTCTCTGGACGATCGCCTATGGACTGAGATTCGATCTCTGATACAGGCCGGTCGCAGGGATTCGTCCCTGCGCTGGTAGTATCGCAGCTAAGACTAGCTATGACCAGCTAAAGACCAGCTTGGACAAGCTAAGACCAACTAAAGCCAAAGCACTGCGGCCCGGGTGAAAACTCGGGTCCATTCCCCCTCCCTTCCCACATTAAACCCTGACCTTGTGTCACAACCTGACCATGTGGGAGGTCAAGTAAATCAACAGACCCATTACAAATGAGTAGTGAGTTCGACTCATATTTTCCGCCTTGTGCCACATCTAAGCTGCGCTTAGAAAATCATCATAAAAAATAAGGTTTTTACTATTTATTCAAGTACTAGAAGTAATGCACTTCGGCTTAGAATGAGAAATTGGAGAGCCGAGTTCGAATTCCGGTCGAGTTCATTACATTCACTTACGCACAGATACCACTGGGAAAGGTATTAATCAATCTCTTCTCTCCTCCCCAGATTGGATAGGTTGAATAACAGGATAGACTGGGTCCTATAGCCTTGGTTGGCAACCAGTCGACACAGAAAGAAACGGCGGTCTATTGTGGGAAAAATCTTCTGCCTAGTCAGTCATGCATCGAAAGAGACGTGATCGCCCAAGCGATTGACTGATTGATTAGCTAGAAGTAAATAGCTGCTAGATCCATTATCAATCATGACAGGAACCAGGAGATAGCCACTTGTAAATCTTCTTAAAGGAACAGGGAGATCTGGGATAGTGTCTTAATTTGAGTAATTTCTTTCATCGACTAAAGAATATCTGCATTCGTATCTCTCTGAACATATGGGTCATCTCTTTTTACTTTTACAAGAGTTGTGGCCTACGAACGAAACTCTCATTAACTGGAGAGAAAAGCTGATTACAGAAAGAAAAGGAACCAGTCTAGTCAGGGCCGCTGTAACGATCTCTTGGACCCCCACCGAATATGATAGGGAGCGACATGAATCTATGATACGCCCCCCCCTCTACTCGATCTCAATTTTCATAATGCAGTTTTCATATAGAATACAAATTTTATTGTAACCTAATTATGAATAAAGACAAAATGGAAAGCTTATCTTAGTCGACGCGTTTCGTCCCCTTTCGATTTTATCAAGGCAAATGACTAAACCTTATGTACAATAATGGATTTATATGCAATATAGGTGAACAATTCAACAAGAAAAATTGAAAATAAATACACATAAATAACACATTCAAGATTATGGATAAAATATAGTGAATTTTATACAGTGTTTTTTTTTTCGAGATTTAGCATGAGCAAAAAATAATTGACGGATTTGGACAATAAAAAGAAGAACCCAGAATGACGCCAAAATCCGCGAAAATCTTTATCCTTTAATAATAGTCAGTTGTGCTTAGTTTAATTTGTAACATAAATATAGGTAGAAAAAATAAATCTTGATAAAATAGCAAGGGTCACAAAGCATTGCCTGGGGTCACCAATCAGGCTTGGCTACACCTTGGTTGGGGGTATTACGCACCGGCTCTGTATCTAATCAAAGAGATTTTAAATCTAATAACGAATAAACTTCTCATTTTTAATGGCTATCGACTTTCTTAGTGAGATTTCACAAAAAATGTGGGGACGGGTTTTCTTAATCGGGCCCTACCTAAAAAAAATAAATAAATGAAATATTGTATACTGGTAATACTGAAGTATATATATTTTATTTTTTTAGAATTTTCAATTTGTTCGGACATTCCAAACGAAACGAAGTTAAAGACATGGTTGCAAACGACACTCGATACACGCTCTATGTTCATGTCTACAACTTGATATGTGTATACCGTGCGGAAAGAAGAGATTGACAGATGGAAAAAGGAAAGCTGGGAAGAAAGCAACTGTAGACAACGAGTCAAGCTGTAGAATGGGAGTAGGAAGCCGTTTGGCTGGGACTTTCTCCTCCCATTCCTCGCGAGTTTGCCGCCAATTTTCCATATATGGACATATCACTCAACGTGGTTGTCGTTAAAGAGAACTGGATATGCGGGAATTCTTTCTTTCTGTCGTCTTCACATTTTTTGTTTGTTCGGCTGGCATCGTCTGCTACTTGCTTTTCTTCGCGTGTTTGTTTAGTTATTTATTTTCTACTCCAGATCGAACAGCTTTTTTTCTCAGTTTTCTCCACTTTATTTTCTTCATATTTTTTTAAAATTCATTTTGAATTATTTTATGACGTATTTTGACTTTGATTTTTTTTCAGTGAAGGCTTAACAACCAAAAGAAAAAGTATTTTTTTTGCTCACCAATGAGATGACGAATAAACTAAGCAACTAAAATTTATGGTAGATTTTTTACTTTGTTTTTTTTTTTTATGAAAGAAAAATGTAACTTTTAACTTATTCTCATTTTTTTTTTTTTCATGACTATCTTTCTATAATCATCAATTTATTTTATAAATATTTCAAACAGGCTATAAAACCAACAAATTTCTGTACGTTTTGTTTTGAATTTAGATCTATTACTTCAACATTTTGAAAGAAAATCTCGTGGCAGTTCAGCCAAATTATTCTCTTATTTCTTGTTTCGATCACTATATAAAGTTTTTCGCTCACCGAACGACGACGACTTCCTGTTCGTGTTCTTTCTTTCTTTCTTTCTTACTGAGTGTGAAAGAATAAGAAAAAAAAGATTATTAATATTAGTAAAACTTTTGAGTTGAAATATTTTTTCTACAAATATTTCTTATTACTATCTTTATCTTTGTTTCGATCGCGAGATTACTCTCAGTTTCAGTGTAAGCGAATGACGTTAGTGATCGTCGAGGAGCTTTGCACTGTTCCCTAAGATAATGACGAACCTCTTGGTTAATTTTTATTTTGTCAAATGAACATTTAATTCACAAGTTCTTTCAACAGAAATTAACGACTCATTATTTGCTCACATGAATGTGCGTTCGTCATGCAATACGCAATTTTTTCACCCAAATTTATTTCATTGGCAATAAAAGTTAACCTGGAATATGTTCTTTGAGTTCAATAAAGTGAACTCAATATACCCCTATCACTTTCTTTCACCTATCAAAACTAAAAATGGCTATAGCAGCCATTTTGTTGGTACTGCATGAGAAGAAAGGCAATTGTGGTAGAGTTAATTATTCAGTGACTTACCCACATTTTTCGTGTTTATTTTATTCATTTATTTCACGATCAAGCAGTCTCATCGACAAGGAAGAGGCCTAGGGAGTTTGCCCCCTCAAAAAAAAAAAAAGATTTTAGATTGATGCGTTTTCTACGTCTTATCAAGCCCCTTGCACGATATTTAAAGCAAGAAAATATTTTTAGATTGTAAGATTTTGTTTTTTTTAGATAATCATGATTTAGGGATACAAATCTTTCTAATTAACCCATAGCTGGGGGGGGGAGAAGGATGCTTGCGTGTAAGTGAATATAACGAACCCAACTGAAATTGGAACTCGGCTCTCCGATTAACAATTCCGAGCCATTATCCCTTATATCACCTGCATATCTAAGCTTACAACACCTGGTATTCCTACGCGGTTAACCATCTAGGTACTGACCAGGCTCGAGGTTGCTTAACTTCGGTGATCGTACGGGAACCGGTGTTCCAACGCTATATGATCGTAAGCCAGAAAGTACGAGGGTTAGTTAAAAACTATCCGCACTTTCACCATAACATATAGTTAGGTTTGTCACACTTACTTCTGCTCATGCGTGTTATAGTTGGTACTATCGTGGTCACGTGATAGAAGTTTGAACTTGAGCGCGCCAGTTTTCTTGCTGCTGTTACAGTGTAAACATAACCGCTCCACTTGCTGTGTACACCAAGGAGGAACAAAGAACAGATCGCTCGGAGTATAGACTTTAGAAGGAACCGGAAACAAGGAAACAAGCGATAAATCTCTACTCCTGTTCAAAAGACTGGGGAGGAGTGTGAGCCGGACGATAGACAAACCTATGTATATATGTATGCATCACGAGTCCCATGAGTCAGACGAAGCCACACGTTGTAAATGCACATACTTATTTCCCAACCGTACAGTTGTATTGAGAAACTTAGATGCGTGTATTGAATTCAACCTTCATTGGGTACCCTTTATTGTGGCCTTGTGTCAACCTAAGCTTAGTAAATATCTACCCAGAGTGACTTGATTAGAGCAAGCTACCTCGATCAGATTCTAAAAGTGAGTATGAACATCGTTTGGTAATCTATCTATCTATCTATCTATCTATCTATCTATCTATCTATCTATCTATCTATCTATCTATCTATCTATCTATCTATCTATCTATCTATCTATCTATCTATCTTGTCTGTTCTTCTATCTATTTATCTATCGTTTGTCCATATCTATCTATCTATCTATCTATCTCGTCTGTTCATTTCTATCTATCACTGAGATGTTTAGTTTGAATATTTTCTCGTGTAATATTAACCGATAGCATTTAGACTATAAGCTATTAACATTCTTGCCAGACGGTGGCCTCAATTTTTTTCTGTTGTTTTTATACATTTTGTAGTAGGTTGCAAATGGATGTGTGAGTAATGCGCGGACAGTGGAACCAGGGAACCGAGTTCAGATTCTAGGTTAGTCCGTTGCCATCACTTTTGCACAAATGCTTTTGAGAAAGGCATGAATCAGACTCTTCTCTTTCAACTATGTTGAGGCTCTCTAAACTTGGTAGGCAACCAATCAAAGTGAAGAAAAATTCTGAATTCAAAAACATGGAGAAGGAAACTGATATCCACTCAGTTATCTTTCCCGTTAAGTTGTGGATGTGCGGGTGGTATAATCGGTAACGGCTTGGAAGTTCGAATACCTGTCTGGTTCGTTACATTTACTTACGCGTAAAAAATTGGGAAAAAGGTATGAATCCACCTCCTCCCCCAGCTATGGCTCAAATAGTAAGACTTGTATCTGGGGAAATCATTGTTATTCTCAAAAATATTGTTTATGCAATATTCACTCGCAAAAAAAGAATTATACTTAAAATCCCAAAATATGTTTAAGTTTTAAATAACCAAGAAAGTGTTGGTAAGCCGTAAAAGATCAATCAATCAATCAACCGGAAATCATAGTAATTTGTAGATATTGAATAAAAGGAAGCTGTGGATAACCTTGATCGCCTACATCCTAAAGGGACATGGTATTTAAAAAGAAATAGGGTCAAAACAATGAATGGGAACCAGTTCGATGCTATAGTATAACGAATGGGCTAAAACAGCGTTAAGTCAAACGCATTTTGTCATATCTGAATCTGACAGTTACAAAACATTGTTAATGCTTGTGTTTTCATAGGAGATATTAATTCTGTTTATTTTCCTATAATTACTTTACATATATTCTATATATCTTGTAACATTTTGTAGGGTCATTGCTTCTGATGAGGCTGACGTACATGCCAGTATATGTACTGACATGTACTTCAGCCCAGCAGCAGTTACAGCAATGTGTTCAGAGCAAAATCATTCCTCTTCAGGTTGGTTTGAGATCAGAGTTTAATTCTCGTAGATTGGTTACACATTAAAAAAATCATTTCCCTTCAGTAGGAAGGCGATCTCGGTTCTACACAATTATCATTCTTTTAATGTCTGTAAATCGTGTTTTATCCTGACTGTTCTTAGGAAAAGTATTGGTGTAGTTTCCTCTTGCCTTATGCAGTACCTGACTCCTCTTGCTATCCTCACCTTTTACAAGAGCCAGATCAGGCCGAAAATGATGTATTGCTGCCATATATGGACAGAAGCTTGCTCGGAAATGAACTAAAGTTCAAATCCAGTGGCTAACCGTCCTAGGCTGCATCTTTCTTGTTGCGCTTAAGGATGGTGGAGGTCAGAGTCATCCTTGAAACTTGAGGCAAACTAAAAAGGAAATACCCAGGGAACTGGATAATTTCGACACTACCCGCAAGTAGTCAATTTTATTGTGCGGTAGACTCACTTCACACACAAATTGTTATGGGAACTTACCCATAATAATAATGGACTATTCCGGACATCATAAATACTGCGCCTCAAGAGGGAGCAGCGTTCTGAGTTAGTCCTTTTTGGACGACTCGGCTAGACGGTCGAACTCTCTGCCTCTGGGCAGAGAGGAACTCGGACGAGGCTCCGCCGAAGGGCAGAGCCTCGTTCGGGGAGGTTGACCGGCCCGATCCCGTTTATACGGGATCTACGGGCTATTTTTTGGCCGAGCCTACGGGCTCGAGTACCTTACTTTAAACCCGGCCTTGTGCCACATCTGTCCCTCGTGGGGAGGACACTAAATACTTCTGAGTCAGTCGTTTTTGGACGACTCGGCTAGACGGTCGAACTCTCTGCCTCTGGACAGAGGAACCCGGACGAGGCTCCGCCGAAGGGCAGAGCCTCGTTCGTGGAGGTTGACCAACCCGATACCGTTTATACGGGTTCTACGGGGATTTTTTGGCCGAGCCTACGGGCTCGGGAATACCCACGGTAAACTCGGCCTTGTGCCACATCTATCCCACGTGGGGTGGGGGCAGTAAATACTGTTCAGAGTCAGTCAGAGACAAAGTCGCGTCAGACGATTACTGTAAGACATTGGAATAGTGATACTTGTCGAGACAACATAGTTCACTCTAACCCAACCTGATTGTCATTACTAATACTTCTACTTCTTTGTATATATTTCTGTTTGCAATATATCTGTGTTATTCCATACCGGTGTTCGAGTTATTCTTCATTGGTTCGACCTTGGACCACCACCGTGGTACAAGGAACTTGGACTATAACACAAATACAGTTGAAATTCCTAGGGTACATAAAAAGAAAGAGGGCTTGGAAAAGTTGATACTCATAAGACAGATTGAAGGCAAGAAGGACAGATGAAAGCAACGCTACCGAACGATCTTGAGTAAATGGATAGCGGAACAAGGTTTAGGAGAGATAATAAGAAAACTTGTAGAGAGTCATGATCGTCAACGTCCTGAAGGGACACGGCACATAGAAAAAGAGCGAGTTCGCTAACTACCGCCCTTCATTGAGTTCTTTCATGTAAAGATATAGATATTCACAAGTTCTATCCGGTATATTTCTCCTTGCGCCTCCGTCGCAACAGGGTGTGACACAAGGTCGGAGTTTAAAATGGGATTTCGGTTTTATCTGGTATGAAGGGATTGTATGAAGAATCCATTAAGGATCGAACTTACTAGCAATGTTTTGCGAGAATATATACATAATTATAACCATTGTTTCATTACCCTTTTATGGCATCCGACGCGGAAATAAACTACAGTTCAAACCAGCGGGTCATTGTTCTAGGCTGTATCTTTCTTATTTCACTTAAAGTGGGAAGGTCAGAGTCAACCACAGATATCTGAGGCGTCCTCAAAAGGAAGTACCAAAGGAACTGGACAATTTATTTCAACACCCGTACATAACCAATTTACCATCACTGAGCAGTAGAAACCTTCACACCAAAAATATATGAGGTCATTGTGAACAAATTATAAAGCAAAAAAAAAAGCTAGTCAATAGAATAATCGGTATATTTTTAAATAATATAAACATGTTAAAATTAGAGTAAAACGAAAATGCTATTTAAAACCGCCCTCAACCTATAGAGTGCCCTCAATGTGGCCTAGAAAGCGACACTATGTTCAACTTAGGTGATCCCTGTTTAGGTTGTTCATTATGTCTAATATAGCAGCCTACAGAGAGTCCTTGATATGGCTGTGCTGCTGTCATAGACGTCCAAGGAATTCAGTTTAAAAAAGTTAAGAAGCCGCTTGTTGTGTTTGACATAATCGTGAAAATGATCGGATAGCCATTCCTGAGTCACGTGGTTAATGTACGAGGGAGCTAAGTTCGGCCGAAACACGTACGCCATCCCTTGAGTTACTCGATCCAAAGATTGATCATCTTGTATTTCTTGTCTTTTTAGGCGTTAGTATTGACCTCAAAATTTTTCGGGACCCCAAGGATCATCAAAGACGACGTGAACTTGGTGTGTATTAACGTGGTTACCCGTTGGGTTTGTGCAGAGCCAGCTGTCTTTATTCTTGTACCAAATAAAAGCAAAACAAAAACAAAACAAAGTAGTACGCCCACGCCAGGGTGTTTGATCCCGTAAACAAGTTTTTCATTCAGATCACATGATTCTTCCGAGTTTTGGCAGATATGAAGAACCACCATCTTGTTAAACTCGTGCATCACACGTCTGATAGTAAACTCCGTAATCTTGAGCTATTCGGCGATTACTCTTATCGATTTGTTTGAACCGTAGCTTAATATATCCTAGACCTGGCGGAAGAACTCTTTCAAGAAGCTGCTTATTTCTGAGTCCCTGTAGTTGGCAGATAGTGCCACGAGCACACTATGCCTTTTAATTTTCTTTGTCAGATCGGAAGCTGTCATGTTAATGCTCTCAATATATAACAGTCCGCTTGCTTTGGTTTGATGTTTAGTTGCATGAGAATGCAAAATGGTGATTTGAGGTGATTAAAAAATTACAAATAAATCATGAAAACTCCTAGAGGGATTTTTCTAAACAATTAGGAGAAAACTGTGAAAAGAAACGGAGAATTAAAGTTAAATTAAACATATAAAATATAGTTGATGAAGGAACCAGTGAATTGAACCCCGAACGAATTTTGTGAAAAATCATTTACTTCGGAATTTCGTATAGGTGGTCCGATAAAGGAAAATATTTACTTAGATTTCTGAGCTGAAATCTGATCCGAGAAGAATAAATTCTTAATACTACGATGCTATGCTCATAAGGTGATTCTCATTAAATGTTAGAGAATTTTTTTTTTTTTTTTTTTTGGCTGAGGCCTCAAAATACTTCGAAATCACTATTTTACTAGACAGTGTGTAGAAGACGCACATTCGTGTAATATTCCCCGCCAATAAATTATTAAGTTTTCCGAAGTGGTTGCTTGTGTTGAAGGGATCCACCTTAGCTTCGACGTTCAAGGGCCGGCTTGAAACAAATTATCACGCCCCCGGAAGAGTTTAATAACTCCTCCGTGTGGAACACAATAACCACTAGACAATCACCGTCGGAAAACGGATTCTCTTCAGGAAGTGTGAGATAGACAGGAACAGTCGGTAGAGATGCGTAAGCATATTTGCCCCTCCCCTGCCCGGTTCACACCTGGTAACCCGAGAGTATTTGGTCGGGTGTCTGTTTACGTTTGGTTTTGATGGCCGGGACCGACATGGTCACAGAGGTTACAGGTTCGTTTATAAATACATATGAAATAGAAATAAAAATGGTAATATTTGTCGCATGCCATGGAACATTACTTTAGGCCGTTTCTCGTTTATGGCCCGGAAAATATGTTCTAAAATATCTGGTTTAATTAAACTGAAAAGAAGAGATTAAAAAATTCCGAATTTGAGTCATTTTGCCAGATGCAGGGATGGAGCGTTTGTAAAATTAAAGTGTACATTGAAGAGAACACCTTTGGGCGACAGTGTTTTTCATGCTTATACGCAATCGCCAGGTACTATTGGGTGGAAATAACTGTTGATCCGGATGTATTTGGGTGGTGCTATTTATAGTGTTGTTTGTTAACACACACACACACACACACACATATATATATATATTGAATGCGCAGAACGATAGACGTAATAAACACAGTTTAATAATAAAATATGAGGCGTCTATAATAACGTTTGAATTGGGTTGCTGGAACCAGTAACTTATTATAAAAACATGCTTTGTATTGTGTAATATTAACGACTGGTTTATTATTTCCGCCCCGGCTTATAATTCTGAGATACAAATATATAAAAGATAAGTACGAACAAATTTTATTTCTACGCCACCTGGTGAATATTTTCTATTATGACAGATAAACGTTTTCAAGATTTATGTTTAGCTTTGATCTTAACGCATTTTTTATAAGTTGAGTACCAGTGAGATCTTCCATACAAGTGTTTAACATCAACAACGTGATGCATTTATTCAGATTCTGTGAAAGTGAATTTCGAATTTTGCTTTAATCGAATTCACCCCAAGCAAAATAGTAAAGCCACTAAGACATAAGGGGTTACTAGGTATGGAAGAATTAGAAAATAAACGTTACTAAGGAACGAGCAAGAACAAAAGAAGAATAATCAGGAGGACTCTAGAAAGCCATTGACATTGCATTTAAATTTTTGAAGATTAAAATTGGATGGAATTGAAAGAGAGTTCTTCAAGCGAGAAATGTGAGAGAAGAAACTGTTAGCATAGAATTTACGGCTATATCCCGCCAACTCAACTGTAAATTGATGACATCTCGTCACCAATTTCGTACTGCGCTTAAATTCAAAATGTTTAGGTACCATAGCAAAGAGCGATATTTATTTCCGCTTATTTACAGAAAATGCGGCACAAGGTCAAAAATGGGGAATGGGGAAAAGGACGGTCTTCTTCCGTCTTAAATTTAAACTTACCTAGCCACAAACACTGACCCAAACATACTACAATATCCTTAAAACCAAAATAACACATTCTTACTTACCTTTCTTACTACATTCACCATAATACCCCATTGTCTCTATGAAAATCCTAACTAGTCCTCATATCTATAATTCATTGTCTGTTGAATAAAACAACAATTTAAAAACTAGCCCCAGTTTACAATATGAATACAAATCTATTTACAAGAAAGAAAACAAAATAATGTCAGTAGGAACCGCCCCCCCCCATCCTTAACTGTGGCAGAAGCATCAGTTAACTGGACGAAATCAATGCGGGACTATAATAATATAAAACATTCATTCATCACAAGCACTCACACAAACACACACTCAAGCAGATGCAACAATAAATACGAAAAAACACACCCGAAATGAAAGGCACCCCGCATTCACCAGAGAACTGACGTCACTGACCTCTTAACGAGGGAGGGGATGGGGAATTAAACTAAAGAAATATAGGGACAGAAATAAAAGGGTGCCAATGAGCATACATCCCCTAGATAAGTTAACTAGTACCATAGCGAAGAGCGCATCTGAACAATTACCATGAAAGTATTTATAGAAAAGGACAGAGAAGCATCTTTACGACAAAGGGAAAGTGACTGAAGCCAAAACACCAGAGCAGGACCAGTAATATTGCAGATTCACTTTTGGATTTTATCAAAGATCTCTAAATAAAAAGCAGGAGCACCGGACCATATTTGGAAGCAATATTCTAAGCATGGACGAATGGTAGACTTATAGATATGTTAGAGAGATTCTGGAGAGAACAATTACCTCGCATGACACAGTGAACCAAATTTCTTGAAAATAAAAAGGACGCTCTTTTTCCATCGTCCACAAAGGTATAGTTAAATGTTGTAGATACGATAGAACGCAACGCATCTGTGTATCTAAAACAGTTGTCGCTGATGCATGAGTGCATTTCAAAAGCAGTTTCGTTTTGGCTAATAATAACAACATATGGCAGATTTTTACCCTTACAGACTTGTGCGCATAAATACTTTAACTATTCCACTATTTAACCCATGGGCAAAAGATTTTCAGGGGCATTTCCCGGGAATATTTTCCGTCAGGAACAACCCAAGATGCGAGCTACGAATATGAGACGTCAAAATCAAGCAAGTTTTCTATATGTCGCGTCCCTTCAAGACATTGGCGATCGTGGCTCTCCACAATTTCCTGTTCTTTGTAGCTCTTAATAAATTCTGTCGTTTTGTTATCTTCCCTAAACCCTGTTCTGCCATCCATTTACTCCAGCTCGCTAGGTAGGCTACGTGTTGTTTTCCTCTGTCCCTCTTGCCTGCAGTCTGTCCTGTGAGTATCAAAGTGTCCAAACCCTCTTTCCTCATTATGTACCCTGAAAATTCAATTATTTATTTTAAGTATAAATATCTTTTCGTTTTAGTTTTCTCTAAAACCTCGTCGTGGCACACATGTTCATTCCGTGGTATTCTCAGCATCCTTCTGTAGAATCACATTCTTCATCTGTCAGGAGATTATCCAATATTCACTACCATATAGGAGGATTGATGTTAGATTACAGTTCGGCACTCTTTTCTTTGTTTTTAACGAAATTTTTTTGGTTCTTAATACGTTGCTTAGCTTTTGGAAGGCATCTGACGCTGTTCCAGTGCGTATACGGATTTCAGTGTCGCACTTTCCGTCTCTTGTTCAAAAGGGGAGTACACATTTCTGGGAGCAGTAATATACCCATAAGGCTATCGTCTGTTTTGAACAAACTATAACAAGATGGAGGGCCGCAAAATATGACTTTCGATTGAATGGGTAAAAGGTTTGGTTGTATAAAATCGATACCCACCTCCACCAACTCTAATTTTGAATAAGGATGATTGTTTTCGTTCTCACAACTGGACATTTGCAATGAAATGTCAGACCTGTGAGATTACCGCTTCTAACTTAGAATTGCGGACGACATGAATTTTGAAAACCTCATTCTTTTTCCCTTTCCATCACGGGTGAGACAACACGTGCCTTTTTTCTCTCTCTTGCGACACACGCGGCTCATAAATACTTCAAAGACATCAAATGAAGATTGTGTGAGAACATCCGACAACTTCAAATGGTGAAGTTTCTTTCCTTTCTTTTCAATTCTTTTTACTGAACACGAAAATTTCGCACGAATCTGTAAAATATTGTTTGTGAGACATAATACTAAGAGAAACCCGGATATAAGAGACTTCTTCTCCGGTCCCGACAACTCTCTTATATCCGGGTTACACTGTACCAAATATCGTAAAAATCATTATTCCTTCCGTTTCGCAATAGATTTTCACTCTTGTTGATATGTTTATCTAGAAAAACAAGTGTATTCATTTTTTTTTTTGCTAACGAGCCTCACAAAAGTTCTCCACTCAATACCCGGTTCAGGCAGTGGAGAACTTTCAGAGGGAAAATTACCAGGAGATAACTGATAACTGACATCCATCAAACATGGCTCGTGGAACTAGAACAGTCTACCCCAGTGATCGAAATAAAGGGTTCGGTTCGAAATTCCAACCACCTGAAGAAGGCCGGAGCGTACAACGGCCGAAACGTTGTGACAAATATGGCGACAAAGATGAGGACAATAGTCCGACTAATGTAAATACTGGACGAAAACAATCTTTAAATACATTAGTTAACGCCTCTTGTACCGGTTGAAGCAATATAGTAAGATTTGTAGGTGGGTTAATTGAATGAGCCAGGCGTTGTTCCATCATGTCTCATACAGGTTAAATGTGCGACAGATCTGTCAATCATGCTAATCATGGAAGCTTTCAAACATATTGTAGATTATGCTGAGTAACATGGACGCTATGTAGGCGGAATCATAAAATACAAGGCTTAAGGCCATATCACGTTGAAACACCAGTTCCCGTGCGATCATCGAAGTTAAGCAACGTCGAGCCTGTTCAGTACTTAGATGTGTGACAGCTTGGGAATTTTAGGTGCTGTAAGCTTGGATGTGTGGGTGTTATGGCTAACGGCCACATCACATTGAAACAATCGTTCTCGTACGATCGGAGTTAAGCAACGTCGAGCGTGGTCAGTACCTAGTTGGGTGACCACTTGGAAATATTAGGGGCTGTAAGCTTGGATGTGCAGATGGTATAAGGTATAATGGCTCAGAATTGTTAATCGGAGGGCTGAGTTCCAATTCCAGTTGGGTTCGTTATATTCACTTACGCGCAAATAACATTCGGAAAGGTATGAATCCAGCTGTTCTTTCCCCCAGCTACGGGTTAAATAGTAAGACTTATATCACTAAATCATTATTATCTTCAAAGAAAATTCTTACAATCTAAAGAAAATATTTTCTGGCTTTAAATAACCTGCAAAGGGTTGATAAACCGTAGAAAACGAATCAATTAATCGACAAAGTAACAAAGACAAGCGACAGTTGGAACTTAAGGCATCTCACATTAATGACGCTAGGTGTTGGGTCTGTGTGTCATGTACTGAAGGGTCTTTGCCCAGGTCTACGTCGCAAACAACTGTCACTTGCATAAAGACAGAAACTACCTTCATCATCGAACACGACATAACCTCATTCTGTTCGATCTCACATTGGTGAGGTGCTCAACAGTGTTGTATAGTAAGTGAAAATATTATTAGGATTATGCGTACCCGTAGTTCTGCTACAAGTAAACGATTCCGTATTCACATACCTGAGACCAGCCTTGTTTTGTGCTATGGATGGAGTACCTCCAAGACCAAGCTAGTAACATTCCACCCTCATCAAGCAGACACTGATTTTTCTCTAGTCATGAAGAACTGTTGTACTCTCAACGAGTATCTTCGACAGAGTTCAAAAGCGGCCGTGTGGGTGATGAATTTCCCCCTATCCTGCAATCCCTTTTCCATGGACGAGCTACATTCTTTAGTTCCCCCGGTTCAGACCTTTACAGCTAAGACCCGACATGCCACGTACACAGGGTTAAAGCATCCACATTTCCTCCATATTCCATTAGTAAAAAGAAAATTACATTCAGACAGCTTCTTCCTAAGAACTGCTACTATATGGAACAAATTCCCGAGAGGATGCTTTCCCGATCACTACTATCTTCATGCCTACGATCAATGGCTATCTATCTAACATATCCTCATAATTTACACTTATTACCTCCTCTTACATCCATACAGCAAACTCATTCAGTAAATTTTGTGTTTGTGAGATAGAAAAGTACTAGGAAGAGGAGAAAGTCAAACAATTATGTCCTGGTCCCAAAAGGAAGAGGTATTGAGCAAAATAGCATGGGAAAATTAGCTCAGAGGGAGGTGGTGTAATGGAATGTCCCACACTCCCTATCGCCTATGTGGACTGACTATATCAGTAGCTATATATAGTGAGCATAGGATGTACCCGAGGCTTCCTTCGGCAATTAGTTGGAGTTTCTTCTCCAGCTAAGCTAGTCGAACTCTCTGCCTTCGGGCAGAGAGGAACCCAGACGAGGCTATGCCGAAGGGCAGAGTCTCGTCTGGGATGGTAGACAGCTACCCAACCCCGTTTTTACGGGGTCTACGGGGAATTTTTTCCCGAGCCCACAGGCTCGGTTTTAACCCCGCATTAAAAACGGCCTTGTGTCACATCCTGCCTCGCGGGGAGGTCAGGTAAATTCTCTTTGCTTCGGCAATTAGTTGGAGATTCGTCTCCAGCTATGCTGGTCGAACTCTCTGCCTTCCTGCAGATAGGAACCCAGACGAGGCTATGCCGATTGGTAGAGTCTCGTCTGGGATGGTAGACAGCTACCTGACCTTTTTTGTACATGGTCTAGGGGGATTTTTTGCCCGAGCATACGGTCTCGGTTTTGCCTCGCATTAAAAAACGGCCTTGTGCCACATCCTGCCTCGCGTATTGTGGTAAATACCCTTGCTTCGGCAATTAATCTACAGTTGGAGATTCTTCTCCATCTGTGCTGTTCGAACTCTCTGCCTTCAATTAGAGAGGACCCCCAGACGAGGCTATGTCGTAGGGCAGAATCTCGTCTCGGGAAACACCTATCCGACCCAGTTTGATACGGGGAATTTTTGTCCGAGCCTACTGGCTCGGTTACCCCCGCATTAAATTCGACCTTGTGCCACATCTGACCGCGTGGGGCGGTTGGTAGATATCGTTGCTTCAGGAATTACTAGCCTGCCACCCGATTCCCTGTCTTTCAGTAGTGTATTCTCTTTAACAATAAACCTCTCTTTCTTTCTTTCTTTCTTCTACTCACGTGTTTCTGTTCCTTCACTCGAGTACCACCTTTGTCTGTTGTAACCTCTTTATTGATACAACAGTAATCCTCTACTTTGAGTTGCTCTTGGGCCTTGTATGTGGTGAACGAAAAAGGAAAAAAAAATCAAAACAGCTATTTGCATGAAATGTCCAAAATTTTGAAGTTTCACAGTAATAGCAAAGTTGCGATTTTGAAACTTTAACCCTTTGAGCTCTGCGTTCCTGAGTAATTTTAACCTTTCTGCCTGAGTCAAAATTCGCAAATGATTGGTATGTAATGTTTCACTGTAGATATAATAATAGTTACAAGTGTTTACCCACCGTTCAACCTGTGGCTGGGCATTAAGTCATTTTTCTCTACTACCGTTAAAACGGTGGTCAGGGCGAAAAGGGTTGAAAATATTGCTATTGCCATTTCATTCATATCATATATTCATAGTATGGGGTGAACTTTAGCCTATTAGCCCTTTGAGGTCTAATTTCCTGAACAATTTTAACCCTTCTGCCTGTGCTCCTGAGTTAAAATTCGCAAATGACTGATATGTAATGTTTCACGGTAGATATAATAATAGTTACAAGTGTTTACCCACCGTTCAACCGGTAGCTAGGTATTAAGTCATTTTTCTCTACTACTTTCCAACCGGTGGCTGGGCATTACGTCATTTTACTCTACCACCAGTAAAGCGGTTGTCAAGGTCTCAAAGGGTTAAAATGCATGGGATGGCTGAACTTATGAATGAAGAGAAGCATTTAATAAAAACAGAGCTTGCAAAAAACAATTCTGTAAATTAAAAAAAGAAGGATGATCGACATGTACAGCCTAACTGTAAAAAAGATCATTCCGGGTTCTTGACGACTCCGATTTCATGTCTGATAAGAGCTATTCTTTGAGCACATATAAAATCAAGGACTTCGAATGTTGATTTTCAAGGCAACTTCTTTATTCCTGCAGACTCCTTGCGGGGCATAGGCCTGCAAGATAACTTATTGATATTGCTCCGCTTTAAGTAGCAAGTGATCTGTGTTCCGTATCAAAAAGGAATTTCTGAAAAATCAATTGTCGTAAATCTATGACATCTTTAGGCGAGGAAGTGTCGATAAAGCACAAAATGTCGGGTCCTAAATCAAGGGTCAAAAGCTGTGAGACCGATCACTGAATTGCCTTTAAAAGACACCCACAAGAAAAATGGAATTATATGGGTAACAGAATGCATAAAGACCGACATTAGAATAGTACTTTTCACCAACGAATGCCGTGTTGCTTTCGGTGAGCTAGATTGATAGAATAAAGATTGGGTTGCTAATGTTGGTAGTGAAATTAATATTTCGAGGTGACATGCTGGACTCATGGTAAGTTACAGATAGTGTTAAGATGACACTTTAGACAAGCGTTGATTTTTTTTTAGGTACGTATAGTAATAGAGGATAGAGTAGAAATAGCGATCCGTATAGTAATAGAGGATAGAATAGAAATAGCGATCAATTAAACACACGCTACCTCCCATATATGCGTCTCCTCTATGGTCACTTAATTCAATAATGGGATCGCCTGTGTTTGCTCACTGGCGATCTATGTTCAAACTCCAGTGTCGGCAGCGATACTTTATTCCTATATAACATATAACTTTTGTTGTTATAGTTACATTGTTTTCATTTTGTTATATATTTGTCATACTTATTTATGGAATTTCAATAATCTGGCTAATACTGAAAGATCGACAATTAGTCTACAATAATTTATACATATATGAAATAAATTTCAAATTATTTCTGCAAATATTCCCGTAAATGCCTTCATTAATTTTCTAAAAAAAAAATATAGGAAAAATTAAAGGGGCTAATAATGGGAGACATATGAGCAAGATGTAAATGATGATGATGTGTGAATCCTTGCAGTGATGATGCTATATGCCAAAATAACCATTGCAATTTGGTCGTGTGTCATTTGATCCGGATGCAGATTCACGGTCTCATATTTGAATGCATACATCCAAAAGTTTCCCAACGTGTTACTTTTCCCTTCACTCTTCTTACTTTCTGATTTCATTTTGCATTTGATCTTTTGGAGTTTGCTTCCTTTCCTCACCCGTCTTTCTTTTCATTAGAAATGTTAAGCTGTATTTTCTTTCTTTTCAGCAATTTACGTTTTTTTTTTTTAACTTTCGTAATCCCGAATTTTGTCTGGCTAATATTCAACTACCGCAAGCACCAAAATAGGTAAATGTAAATAACAAAAATAAAAAAAAATAAAAATAAAAATAAATAAATAAATAAAAATAATAAAGACTCCAAAAACGAAACAAAAAACAAAACTAAGTTTGAGAGAAATGGGTGAATTTCTTTCTTTCTTTCTTTCTTTCAACTTTTCTTTACTCTTTCTTTTTACTAATTTATTGTTTTCTTTTTTTGACCAATATATCATTTCTCTTTCTTCGTTCCTACCAATCTTTCTTTCTTTCTTTCTTTCTTTCTTTCTTTCTTTCTATGAACTTATCTTTCCTCTTTCTTTCTTTTCATTAATTTATCGTTTTCTTTCTGTCTACCTGTATATAATTTATCATTCTTTCTTTCTCTTCTTTCTTTTTCTTTCTTTCTTCTTTGTTTCTTTTTCCAACAATTTAATTTTATCATTGTTTTTTCTTTCTTTCTATTAATTTATTTTGTGTTTCTTTCTTTCAATACACCTTTCTTTCTTTCTTTCTTTCTTTCTTTCTTTCTTTCAATACACCTTTCTTTCTTTCTTTCTTTCTTTCTTTCTTTCTTTCAATACACCTTTCTTTCTTTCTTTCTTTCTTTCTTTCAATACACCTTTCTTTCTTTCTTTCTTTCTTTCTTTCAATACACCTTTCTTTCTTTCTTTCTTTCTTTCAATACACCTTTCTTTCTTTCTTTCTTTCTTTCTTTCAATACACCTTTCTTTCTTTCTTTCTTTCTTTCTTTCAATACACCTTTCTTTCTTTCTTTCTTTCTTTCTTTCAATACACCTTTCTTTCTTTCTTTCTTTCTTTCTTTCAATACACCTTTCGTTCTTTCTTTCTTTCTTTCTTTCAATACACCTTTCTTCCTTTCTTTCTTTCTTTCTTTCTTTCAATACACCTTTCTTTCTTTCTTTCCTTCTTTCTAGCTCACTGATCAAACTATACTTTCTCGACGTCAGTTTCAACAAAATGTTTAAAAAAGATGTCTACTTTCACAAATGCATGTGAATTGCAACAGGTAAACTTGCCTTCAACAAGACGTCAGACAAGTCAAGAGATTATGTGTACTTTGGTTGCATTTAGTTTCAAATAGTTGGAGACATTTACCTTGTTATTGTCGTTGGAGAAGTTTTCACATTCCTTTTGTTGATAGCATTTGAAGATTAAACAGGTGAGAATGAATGAACCAATAAATACACTAATTTCGTTTATACGTACGTGTTATGCGATCTTCCTGGAGTATGCAAATAATGTTTAGGTCGCTTTATAGCTTTCTTGTTTCTAAGAGGATAGAGTCAAAAAGGATGCGTAGTTTATATTGGCATAAAGAAAGCCCTATTTTCTCGTCTTTTCTTCCACTCAGCTCTTTCTTTCTTTCTTTCCCAATTCCTGTTTTTTTTTTCATTTCAAAATGTTTTTCCCTCACATTTTTCTATGCTGCTGCTTGGGGCAGTAGAATATTTCTTGCCGATTGGCAATAGCCGGTGTTTGAGCCCAGATAAAATCCGGGATTATGAATGCTGATTTTCAAGGCAAGTTTTTTTTTTCTGAAAACACTTTGCGGAGCACAACCCCTAAGACTGCTTCTACGGTTTATAAGCATCAAGCGAATTCTTGAGGGTCCAGGATGCTTGCCCGACGACCTTGACAGACTGCCTTACAGACCCCCGCCCCACCAAAAATCCATTTTTCTTACTCTTTATTAATAGACAGAGGGAGAGATAAGTATATTCGTACCTTTTCCAAGGACATAAGTACGAACACAAACCACCCTAGTCGAATTTTGAACTTCGCTTGCCGTTTCCATTTTCCAAGTCGTTAATCGTTTGACAGCCGCACCTCCTTTCAAGTCAAATAGGATCTCCCCATTTGGAAGATTGGCACATTAGTAATCGTTCTAAAAAACAGAAAAAACTATCTGCCCACGTTTAGCCTTGCCACTGGTTAATCTATGTTTAATAGATGTATATCTATACATTGACATGCTATATTTTTTAACTCTCGTATGAACCGTTGCTTTGTGAAACCGACTCCCAAGAGGATGCTTCCCCAATCACTACGATGTTAACCTGTTCAAATCTAGGGTTATTTTCCTGACATATATCCGCATAAATTGTGACTCTTATTCTGTAACCCTCTACCTCGAGTGCTCTCGGGCCTTGTTCAGGGTTAATATCAATATAAACAAAATTATATTCATACGAAAGTAATGCCTTTAATCGGAATTATTTTCAAATGGATAACCTGTATTTTACATTTGGTACGCTCCTGGTTTGCCTCGTTATGCTGCACACATATACGGACAGCTTCTATGAGCAACTATCTCAACCACGAAACACACCGAAAACATGTGTATATTGAAGAAATGCGTAACCCCTATTGCGTACGCATTTATAACCCGGGGCTACTGCAAAGCATAGGGACAATATTTGAACCATATATAAAGATGGTCCTATACTGTCTTTGAACACACATAGTATACTAGTAAACGTGTAATTTATACTATAGGGTAACTGTATAGGCGAATGCATTTATTTGCATCATATTCCATATACACATACACACACACACATACACACATGCTGGTGGACAGTTGAAAAATATTACTCTTACTGCTACTGTGATGTCGCCTCCTGCCACTTCTGATCGGCTGAAGGCAAAAGTGTTTGAATAGTCGATAGCCGAGTCACGTCTGGGTCGATACAAATGCATTAACGGGAAACAAGTGGTGTTCAGTCCGCCCCGAGAACAATTAATTACAACCTGATCCACATATAACACACACACACACATACACAAGCTATCTCAACTTACATTACCCACACACACACACACATACGTGTGTGTGTGTGTGTGTGAATAAGTAATGTAAGTTCAGATAGATTATTGCTTTATATATGTGTATATATGGTCAGGTATTGAAGGTATTTTAGAGATAGCCGTAGCTTTTCCTCACATATCGAGACCTGACAGGGGAAAAGTGCATAAAAGTGAATTTTATTGTTAAAATCTTTGAACTTTCTGCTCGCAATTGCCATCGCAAACAGTTTTTATGAAACAGGTTTACGGATAGCATATCCTTCATTTTCATTAGTTTTATTGTTAATTTGTTCTTAATTAGTGTTACAACTTCTAATTTTACTATGTAATTAAAAATATGTACAATATAGTGAATTTACCAAATTAACTTTATTTCATTAAGAATTAGCAGTGGTGTTTCCTAGGTAAGATAGACTGACCAACCCTTTGAATTCAGAGTGGTTTCCTTATCCTAGACTGGTTGCCACCCAAGGCTATAGAACCAAGTATATTCTGCTATTTATCCATAGCTGGTGGGGTGAGAGAAGAGATGAATTCACACCTTTCCCAAGTGAAACTCAACTGGAATTCGAACTCGGCTCTCAGATTCCTCAATCCAAAACTCAATTACGCCACCATGCCTCCACATCAGCAGTATAGGTATAGTGATTTCCTTAACGTAGCTTAGATGTGACACAAGGTTGAAAGTATAGAGCACCCAATGAGGATCGACACACACTACTTAATCTTAATTGTTCTAGCGAGACAAGCTTGCTAACCATTACACCACGCCGATGTGCCCAGGCGGCATATGTATAGAATAGAATGGATTAAAAAATAAAAATAAAACTTATTGAGCGTATTGGTTTAGAAAAAAGTGGGATCGAACTCGCTACTACAGTGATAATCGTTAGATTAGATTGCTAGCTACCATTCAACGATAAAGTGCCCATCCGTATCGAAAGAGTATGAACAGTCAGCTTAAAATACATTATGTAGGAGAATTTTTAAATAGACTCGCCTCAGAGACTTTTACAAGTGTCGTGATTTCAATCCTCGCTGAGTGCTCCACCAAACTGGCTCTTTGGCAAACTAACTTAAGCTCATCTCCTTGCGCATATACACATGAATTATTTCGCCGTCTGTTGTATCAGCTTCTGCACTTCTTAAAACGCATTGGCAGATGTGTTAAACACGTACGTGTGACATAACGTGTTCGCATGCGTGTATATATACACGCGCAAAACATGTATGACGATATCATTAACTCCCTAATCACATATATCAGCCAGACATACCCGGGCAAAAAGAAAGCTGAAGCTTACAGATGAAGAAGGAAAGATGGATGGAAGGAATGATGGAAGGAAGAAAAGATAGATGGAAAGAAAGAAGGAACGAGGGGAAAAAAACAAAAAAAAAACACTTGATATTATAATAAGAAGAGAAAACCCCGAATCACGTAACCCGGTAGAAATAAAATCGTGAGATCAAGTTTGTGACGAAACTTAGACGAAGTAAGAGGGGTGGCCTCGTAAGGGCGACAAATTTTGTCTATTTTTGGTGACTCACCTCGTTTTGTCCTGCCCCTGGTCGGCTGACGTCACTGTTGCACGTGATTCGAAAAGTCCATATATGGTGGTTGGCAGTCAGTTGTCTTTAATTGGCCACGTGCTCGTTCGCTCGTTGTAAAAGATCGACTCTAGTGGCGGGATTCCACTGACATTCGCCACCTCAGTCGTTTCTTCTTTCTCTCACTCACTGACAGAAAACGAATTTTGCGCCAGTGTTCGTCCAGCGTTCGCTGCTTTCTTCTCTCGCTCTTCATTTATTAAGCCGGGTTTTCTTATGCCGTTCTCCTCTCTGCTCCAGTATAGTGATATTGTCTCCGCTTTCGTGCACCTGGTCATATTTATCGCACCTGTCCCAGAGTCCGGCTTCGGCATTTCCTCGCACAACTGATAAAAAAAAAGAACATTTTACTACTGCATATTTTTTTTTTACTCGAAAAAGACTTGCAGATACTTTTTGCTCGCCGATTAGTGTTTGCTTTGCAACTGGTGTCTGGTCAGATCTTTTCCACCAACTCAGGTAAGTGCTAAAAGAAAGAAATCATTGTGAAAAAAAAGGAAACATTTTAAAATTTGAAACCCGCTTTTAAATGTTTGCACATTTAATTTTGCCCGAAGTCTAAAACATGCAAGGTGCGTCGAATAATGCATTTTTATTTTTAAGTGCAGAGTAAAAAAACTGAAAAAATAAACCCTCAAAAAAGACCATAACTATGCAATATTGCGTGTGCATGCGAAAGATAAATGCAATAACTTGCACATGAAATGCATATTGCATGAAAAAGCAAAATAATTGCACGATGCAAACTGCTTCGAAATTAAACTACGTACCAATGCATGCAGATGCATATTTTAAAACAGATATTTGACAAGAAGAATTCAAAATTTTAAATTTTGCATCAAGGGATGATTTAAGAATCAGAAAGTTTGAGATGCAAGTTTAAGCAGGACACGTGTTCGAATTCGCGCACATTCAATTTTCTAAGTTACAGATGCATATGAAATGCATTTTTTTAGAATAAATGCAGTGTATAAATGCAATGCATATACATATATGCACACACTATGTGCCTGTGATTGCGTTGAAGTTAGTTATCGCGTTTTTATCCGCAAAACATGTGTGCTTTTTACCGACATACACTGCATTCACTAGTGCTGCTTATAATGTTGCATGCATAGACATTTGTACAATTTTGAGGATGCATGTATATTTTACTACAGAGGATTTGGAGGTTTCATCTATGTCCCAGTTGCGCATGCAAGTATATGCACTAGAATTGATGCATTTACGCTTTTATGTGCATTTATTGCACATAATTCTAGCAACTTCAATCTCTTATTGAGAGGAGAGCTTTCTTTTATTTTTTTTAATGGACATGCAGTAACGTACGCACATTTACATAGACGACCTCATAAGCATATGCACGCATGCACAAACAGGTTGACACATAGACATACATGCGTGCACATGCTCACATATATACACGCACTTGCATATGCTCATTGGCACATGCATGTAGTCACATCCAAATGCATACACTTTGGAATATAACTTTATTACTTCTGTAGCAGTCGACATTAACGAAAGACAAAAAAAAAAAAAATCTGCAACTATCTGACAATCTTATTTCGCTTAACCGCGTTACTTAGAACGATTACTTCGCTACTTAGAACAGTTATTCCTTTACTTATTTAAGTGTAAAAAGTTTTACATGGCAATTATATAAGTGACAGATGGCTATGAAAAAAGGCACTGTTGATTATTTAGGGCTAATTTGTTTAAATAATGCACTGACTATTGTTTGCGTCACTCGGAAATGATTGCAACCACATATCATCCGGTTCACACTCTTCCCAGGTCTTTTAAACCGGAGTAGAGGTATATCCCTTGTTCCCTGTTCAGGACTGGGTTTCCGGTTCCTTCTAAAGTCATTTCATTCTCTTTCACTCCAAGTAGCCTTAGTGGCATTACCGTCTGGCTTTGGGGTGAATTAATAAAAAAAAAATTTAAAAAGAAAAAGAAAGTAACACGATGTTCTAAAATAAGTAACCAAGTAATCGTTTTAAGTTCTCTGAATATCAGTGCCTTTGTCAACCACTACAGTGCACATTACGTGGGGTGGTGTTACCTATATGCACGCACACACTCAAGCCACAAGTATATATGCATTATGCAAAACATTTTTGGTTATATCTATGACAATAAACTATTAGGCCTCTGCAAAATCTTTTACTTGTGTATACGACAAAGTTTTTAGAGAAAATGGAGACAAAAAGTACACTTATATTTAACATCAGGAAGAGACAGTTGAAATTTCTCTGGTACATAATGAGGAAAGAGGGCTTGGAAAATTTGACACTCACAGGACAAATTGAAGGCAAGAGGGACAGAAGAAAACAGCGCATAACCTACCTAGAGAGCTTGAGTAAATGTATGGCGGAACAGGGGTTAGGAGAGCTGAGAAAACGACAATATTAATTAAAGACAGGGAATTGTGGAGAGTCGATATCGCCCACACCCTGAAGGGACACGGCACAGAGAAGAAAAAGTTAATAAATTAAAAGTGGATGGCAGAACAGGGAGTTAAGAAAACAAGAGTTACAAAGGAGAGGAAGTTGTAGAGAGCTATGATCGTTCACGTCATGAAGGGACACGGCGTATTGTAAAAGAAGATTCAGTCTATAACATTTTTCTTTTAATTAAAAAAAGAAGGCGCTGTGAATTTTTTGGCGCATATGCTTAATTGTATGAATATTTGGTTTAGTCATAGTACAAAAGTATAAACTTCATCTGCATTGTCCCAGGTGAGGATTAAAAAAAAAGAGGATAATGTCAAAAGTCTGCTAGAAAATGCTGCAGATAAGTTCAAAGAAAATGTCACTCACCATGTCGTGTCAATTCCTTTTATTGATTGCTTACTTTCGATTCATTTGCAAACGATCATTTGTTAATATATTTGACAGGCATTTTAGAAATAAAAGGAAAAATGATATCGCAAAATAACTCTTACCGTCATTAATAGTACCTTCTGATGGTGTATATTTTTTTTTATCTCGCCTTCAACATATGTGATATATATCACACACACGCCTATATATATATATATATATATATATAGTAGAGAGAGAGAGAGAGAGAGAGAGAGAGAGAGAGAGAGAGAGAGAGAGAGAGAGAGAGAGAGAGAGAGAGACCAATTTACCACGATAAAAAATATCCCTTTAAAAATTCACTGGTTGTTCATATTAATTTTTCAATTTTTCATACTTATTGATTTTATTACTTAGACAAATCTAACTTGGGTTGCAATAGTCAGGATACTACATGCGACGTTGACACCCATTGTTTAATAAAGAATAAAAGCGAATACCATACACTTATATATATATATATATATATATATATATATATATATATATATATATAATGTGTGTGTGTGTGTGTGTGTGTACTTTTCTCGGGTGAAGATTAACGCTTGTGTTACTTTTTATTTTCTTGGTATAATAACTTTTCATTTCTTTTCAAAATTAACTTTCCAGCTGTGAACAAAATTTGTTGCCTGTAATGACATTCTAATTGAAGCTATCGTTAGCCAAATGCTATACTATACCAGACGAAGGCCGAAGAATGCATCGGCCAAAAATCGGTGATAAAACTAACAAGGATGAGGATAATAATTTGAACGAGCGGAATGAATAATCAGAGATTTTCGGACAGTTACTCTTTTCAGACAAGACTCACTTTTCTCACGTTTTACTTTAAGATAAAACAAAAAGAAAAGAAAAGAAAAAAAAAATCTTTTTGCCGTCTTGTGTGTGGCGATAAAAGGACAGTCTTGAAGACATCGACGTGAAAGAAATAATTTTAAACAATTTGGGACTCGTGTATGAGTCGATTTCATGAGTTCGTATTCCCATTTTACAACTATGATATTGCGAAGTCCATTGACCAAATATGGTGATTCCTAACATGGGAGTTTCCATACTCGGCCCGGGAATGAAGGAGGAGTGGATAAGGTGGTCTTTACAATGGTGCGTGCTTTTTTTTTTGTCTTTTATTTTAATTTTTATTCCGAGACTGTGATCAAGAGCCTCACCAACAGAAATAGAATCTTACTCGTTCTTTTTTTTCTTCGTTCCAGCTTTATTAAGATAAATCGACAAGTAACACATTAGAATATATTAAGAGTGGATAATTTTTTGAAATTTTTCAATATAATAAAAATACGCGCACTAATAATGAGTTTCTCGTTGTTCATAATCGCGTTTCATTGAGTTACTTTTCTGTCATGTGATAACGAGCATCATCGACCTAGTTTTGTGAGCGGGATTTTTAAACTGTGCAGATGAGCAACGACGACGGGACACATGAGTTTAGTGTCAACATTTTTGTTTGACTTGAGAGTAAAATCTGCTGTGGTTAGAATCACCAAATTTTAGGTATTGGGTTATTTCTTAGCACTGGTCAAATTAATTCAATATGTTCGATACGATATCGGAAATTGCTCAGTAGTAAGGTCGGCGGAAAGTTGGTTCAGAGTTCTGATGTTTTTCTTTCCTTGAACCAGACGAACGATCATTATTTTTATTTTGTTTTATTCTTATCTTTTTGCAATCATGTTCACCCTGTACATGACCCGAGAGCCACTCGAGGTAGGGGGTTACAGAGTAAGAGGTAAGCGGCATAGTTTATGGGTTCATGTAGGAAAGATAACGGTTAACCTTAAACTTGAACAGGTTAAGATTGTAGTGATCTGGGAAGCATCCTCTTGGGAGTCGGTTCCACAAACCAGTGATTCGCGGAAAGAAGATGTTCGAGTGGAGGTTACATCTCACCAATTAAATGCGAAGGGAATGGGGTTGGTTCGCTACAATGTGTGTGGCATGGTGGGTGTTAACCATGAAGGTTAGGACTGGTGGAATTAAGGAATGTATTTCGTCTGAACATTTTCCATGTAAATCACAACAGCGTAGAGAAAGGCTTGCAACGTTTCAACGTGTGGGAAAGGGGTTGTAGGGTGGAAATATTTCCTCACCCACAAGGACGCGGAGACGCTTTTGGACTCTCATCAAGATTGAAAAGTAAAGACCGGACAACTCTTGCCCATATATGGCAGTAGTACTCCATTTTAGGTCTGGTTTGGCTCTTGCAACGATAGAGGGTATCAGGAGGAGTCAGGTACTTGAGCTGTACAGGAAACTGACCCTTATTCCAGCATCAATATGAATTTAAATGCAGTATTAGAATAGCAGCTAGATCTCATAGGGATCGTCATGTGTGAAAGATAACTGTTAAGCGTCGACTTGAAGACGTTAAGATTGTAGTGGCTATGGAAGCATTCTCTTGGGAGTCGGTTCCATAGAGTAGCGATTTGTGGGAAGAAGCTGTTCGTGTGAAACTTCTTACTAGTGGAATATGTAGGAAATGAGGATTGTGCGTGTACACGTTATGGCGGGTCGTATCTGTGTGGGTTAGAAATCGTGGAACTAAAAAATGTAGCTCGTCAGAACACATTCCTTGGAAGTAGAGAAAGAATAGTGCGAGGTTTGCAACGTTTCATTTGTGGGAAAAGTTGTTCTTTCTTTCTTTCTTTCACCTATTCTTTCTTTCTTTCTTTCTTTCTTTCTTTCACCTATTCTTTCTTTCTTTCACCTATTCTTTCTTTCTTTCTTTCTTTCACCTATTCTTTCTTTCTTTCTTTCACCTATTCTTTCTTTCTTTCTTTCACCCATTCGTTTTTTCTTTCTTTCATTCATCTTTCACCTATTCTTTCTTTCTTTCTTTCTTTCTTTCTTTCTTTCTCTTTTTCACCTATTCTTTCTTTCTTTCTTTATTTCTTTCTTTATTTCTTTCAATCCACCCACCCGCTAGAAACCAGCACGTGTCTTGCATGGTGAATGAAGCTTTCTGGACTTTATTTAATGGCTACAAAAGAACAAGCAGCCGTAAAGATCCTCATCTCATCAGTCAACACAACTCAATTGATTCAAGCAAAAGAAGTGTTAGTCTCGAGGTAGTAAATTCCAACCACACTCGATGCTATACATACCTTGTGTCTTACTAACCTAACCTTTTGAAGTTTAAACAATGGAACTCTCAATGTTAGGAAATGGTTAACGAGCTGTTGCCACGGATCCTTACATACTTTAGGCCTTGAGCCAAACTTAAATAAACGTAGTAAATACAGAAATAAGTCTTTTTGCGAGTGTCACACCATGAAGCAATGTTTGGCTCGATTGTTCAACGTTGTTTCATATAGCTGCTGTAGTAAATTCTCTTAATATGGTGCTCTATATTAAAAGCCTTGTGCTATACTAAAGACAAGCTGGTTTAACCCTTTAATGACCACTGTCCTATTTTGGGGACAGTGGACATGAAAGGGTTATAGTTAGAAACCCTCTACTGGTTTTTATGAAACTTACAGTTAATTGCGGATATTTTAAAAACATATAAATAATAATAGATTTTTATAGACCTGTAATTACTATCGGATTTATCCGAAACTTATAATTAATACCGGATTTTTATTTTAATTTTATAATATTAGATTTTATGGTGGGTAATACAAGAAGAAGTCTTAACAATCGGGGTGGTCGGAAATGTTCTCTATATGTAATAAAGAGGAGGGCTTAATAAAAGTGGAGGTCAGAAAATCATTTAAAGAGTCAAATATGAGACATTAAAAAAAGGGGTAGTATTAATAAGTTTCCTTTAAAAAGTCCCCTCCCTGTCTATTAAGCACCAAATAATAGTTGTTTAAATATAAGTATTGTAACCAAGTTTATTTAAGTTTCCCTCTTCCATGAATCTTTTCGGCGTTAAAAATTTGCGATATCCACGAAAACGACAGGGACATTGTTTTGTGGGACTATTTTCATGGCAAACATTCAGATTCTACAGTTCTTTGTGCCGCCAGTTCAGACCTTCACAGCCATTTCCCACAGATGGAATCATATCCTTCGTATTTCATTCATTCCACTCAGACAGTTTCTTCCCGAGAACTGCTACTTTTTGGAACAGACTCCCGTGAGGATGCTTCCTCAGTCACTACGAACTTAATATCTTAAAGTTTAGAGTCAACCGTTATCTATCCTACATATTCTCATCTGTCCTTAATCCGTATGGCTTATCAACACTTTGTAAGTTATTTAAAGCCAAAATGTATTTTGGATTATAAGAATAATTCTTTATTTTTGCTAGTGATTGTTTGATTGATTAACAATTTTACTTAAAATAAGAATATTTTTTTAGAATTCACGTGTCACTGTTTAGCCCATAGTTAGGGGGAGGAGATGGGTCCATACCTTTCCCAAGGGTATTTGTGCATAAGTGAATATAACGAAGCCGACTGCAATTTTTAGAAAGTGATTTTAAGAGTGATTCTTAGCAATGAAAGCGTAAATGATTTTTTTAACATTCTTTTTCTTATGGGAAGGAAGATGAAAAGCAGCTTAATAAATAGAATTGAAGAGAGAGGGAGAGAAACAGAATATGAATGAATGAAAAAAATGAATGAATCAATGAATGAATGAAAGAATGAATCAATGAATGAATCAATGAATGAATCAAAATGGAGGCGGGGAAAATACAGTCGTCATCTTTAAAGCTTCTGAAAACATAAACTATTTCTCTCTACACAACTGCCTAATGAATATGGTAGGTACTGACAGAGATCTTAGAAAAGAGGTGCCGCAATAAGGAATTATGCGGAAAGTAAATAAGCGCCGCCAGATTGTAACAAAAGCTGATAGGAATGCTACTGAGAAAAAAAGCAAAAAACGTTGTTGTATTATACAAGCAAATGCAGGAGTTTTGTTAAGTCAAGTCGGCTGAATTTGCTTTGTCATCAGTTTAATTCTGAGGTACAGAGTTGTGGGCTCATCGCTGTTAGCTCTGCCTTTATTGTTCAAATAAAACTTATCTGACGAGAACATCATATTTGGTTGTTTTTGTTTAGCGGCATATCAACACCTTTATGGGTTATTTAATGCCGCGATCTAAATATTTTGTATGCAATTTTATGTCTTCAACTACGGATATTTTGTGCATATTTTGATACTTTCAAGGCAAACGTATATATTTTAGATAGATAGAGGATGGTCCGAAAATCTTGTCACCCCTTACCTCTCTTAGGAGCTCGTGTCAGTTATCTGAAGTAGAAAATTATATTATGTGGGGGTGACAATACTTTCGGACCACCCTGTAGTTTGTCGATGTTAAAACGTATTGATGGTAATTTACTGTAAAAATTTATTTTTATACTTTAGTGCTGTATTGATTGCAATTTTACTATAAAAATGTATTACTATTGATCATTTTTTAAATAAATATATTGATGGTATTTTTATCATAATGTATTTCTATACTTTCTTAGTGAACGACCAAACAGAAAGAAAAACACTATTTTCCCATAGCTGGGATCCTAACAGATGCTACCACTTCTCGTCAGGGTGGACCTGTGAACAACAGAAATTACGAAGTGGTTTAACGCTCCCCCAAACCTCCAATCTCTCGATCAGAGTTCTTGCTGCCGGATGTAGTTTATCGTCTTACCCAGGAGGCGAACGTCATATTAGAGCATAAAAAATAGACTGACAGCAAACGGTTGGTGTATTTTTTTAAGCGATAAAACAGTGGAATGAGAGCAGAAAATTTCGAAGCACCAAAATTTTCACATACCAAAAGAAAAACAGCAATTTTGAATTCATTTTCAGTAAAAACGGTGCTATGCTAGAATATGGTTCATTTAAGTTTGACAAAGGGTTATGTTTTTAAAGCAAGAACTGATAGAAGTCAGTCTGGAATATTTTTAAAGACACCTCAATGTTATAAATAATAAATGTCCACCGTATGTTTCCAATATTTATGAAGGGTATACAAAGTTAAGTTTCTAAATAACAAAAAAAATAACTACCGTATATACTCGCTTACCATGCGACTTTTGAAGACCTAATTTTGAAACTAATTTGAAGTGAGTCGCATCATACACGAGATATAAACTTCGCGTATGTACTGCTGGCCCTGGAGACGCCGTTGACGACACTATATACACATTTACTGTAGTCATATTAGCTTCAAAATTAGGTCCACAAAGGTCGCATGATACGCGAGTATAAACGGTAATTGCTTTTATGATATGTCTGTTAAAGATTCCGACGAAAACCCCGTTTTCAACGATGTATCTAGTTTTTAGTTTTAAAAAACAATAAAAAAAAACAACAACTCGGAGCTTTTGCACCAGGATAGTACATTTTGAATTTTGGGATTTTATTTTTGTTTCTGTGTGAAATCATAAATGCAGTCTCAGTCGACAACCTGTTGATTGGCAAAGAAAAACAAAAAGAAGGGGAAAAAAGCAACTATAATCGACTAGTAAAGTCACCTGAAATAACCTCAACTAAAATCCTTCTCAGGTTCATCGTTATCCTTAGTGATACTTCCATTTTTTAAAAATTCAAATAAAAATGTTTATAGGTTAGAGCTAAAAGTACTTACAAATAAAAACAGTTTCAAGTCGTGATTAACAATATCTTCTTGGGTGCATCGGCGTTAGGTAATTGCTAACGGTTAACGAACTACTGAGTAAAGACTTCGATCATCACTGAGCGCTCCATAATTGTGGCCTTGTGCTAAATTAAACTGTGCTTAGTAAATAGTAACGATATATTTCTGTTTTCTTTCTAACCAATATGTTTGATACGATTTCTTTTTCTCTGGTTCCAATACTCGTCAAATTTTACTTTCGATTTCATGATTCCATTAAGAAATGTTTAAGACTGACTAGTTATCATTAACCCAACCCACAGATAATAGCATTTATATATTGGACTACGACCGCTACTTCGATGTGCGTGTAGGGTAACAATTAAAGACGCAGAAAGTGGCATAAGAGTGTTGAGTTCAAATTCCAGTCGACGCTGTTGCGTTTGCTTTGTGCAAAAATACCCTTGGAAATGTATGCATATATCGCTTCTCTCCACAGCTGGGCAGACTGCTCTAGCTTCGGTTGTCAAGGGGTCGACGTCTCTGGATTAAAAACCAGTTGGGCATGGGCCATAGCACTAGCAAATAGACTCCATAAAAATAAAAAAAACTACATGTTATGGAAACCAAAGCAGTAACGCCTCAACGTGTTGAGGCTGTGGACTTATATTCCACAGAGATCTCTACAAGGTTAACGAAATGGCCCCTATCTACTTTTGGAAAGAGGTGACCAAATCAGAACTTGTATGGTAAAATTCTAGTTTAATCACGCGGCAGCTATAACTACAGGGGGGTCCGAAATTTTTGTTACCCCTTAATTCAGATGGTTGTTTAGGAGAGAGGTTTAGGGTGACAAGACTTTCGGACCGTCGTATAGTAGTATGCTTTAAAAATATTAAATTGCAAACAATTTAATTTAAGAGCTTCAGACACTGCTTAGTCCAACGATTCTCAACCGGTGCGTCCGGGAGCATTAGTGCGCCCGGACGCATTAATGCACCCTGAAAGGTATCCAGTTACGCCACTAGTTCACAGAAGAATAATTCATGAATTATTTTTATTTTTAAAAAAACTTTATTTTTTAAAATGCTAGAGACACCAAATACATGGCTTCCATGCCTAAGTTAAGATTTTGTCATTTGAGATTTTAAACCGGATGCTAAATTCCTTAATCTTTAAGGAGCGAATAATCCTTTCTCTTGTAGGGGAGTTATAACTAAGTAATTAACTATGACCCCCTAACATTTACATATAGAAAAATACTTGTAAAAATGAGAAACAGTGAGACTTGGAAACAACAAATTGAGTATTATTTATTACCTGGTTGTTATGTGAGGATGGAGACATGAGAGACCAAAATACTGAGTAAAATTGTGAGTTTGGCGTCAAATGTAGATCAGATATGGATTGGAATCTGACAGAATGATAAGATAAAGAATAAGTAAAGTGTATACAGTCTTTCTCGTATGATTTTATAGATGTGTATAATGAAAGTACAGATAATTTAGCTGGAAAATACAAGAAGTATCTGGGGTTTTCTTACCTCGAATTTTTGTTGAGTGCTAAGAGATAACTCTTACCATTATGGTCTGAAAAGGAGCCGAAATTTTCATTGACGCACGTGTTGACGGCCTGTCCGTTTTGACTGCTTATGTGTGTATAGGAGAAAAGTAGGGTCAATTCTCGTTAGTGCAGAAAGCGTGAATTAATGATAATTATAATTGTTATAATTATTTTATTAAAATTATTTTTGACAATATAATTAATTCTTATTTATTTTTTTTATGGACAGGATACCCTTTTGCTTACCTCATGGGATTTAAATCAGTAATTATTAACTTCTCTAAAAAGTAGCAGATTCTTCATAAATCCCTTTAACTGAAAACTATACCACTAATCCTCTTTTGGAATGCTAAACCAAACTTTCATATTTTCAAATTGCATGATTAATTTTTCCTGAGTTTTAGTAATTCTACAAGTAATTCATGAAGTATAAAACAAAATTTGAGAAACACTAGTTTAGTCTGTCGAACTCGCTATAGTTGTAATAGTTAAGTGGGACTACACTGAAAAATCTTAGAGACGAGTTCGAATTCTAGTGGAGTTATTTACATTCACTTATCCGCAAATACTCTTGGGAAAGGCATGAACCCATTTCATTTCCCTTCAGCTACGAATTAATTAGCAGGACTTGTATTTTAAAAAATTATTGCTACAGGTACAAATTATTTCCAAATCTTCAAAGATACCCTGAACCAGCAGGGAAGAAGAAGGCTTACCAGGTCAGGTGGCCATGCCAAATGAACTCTGGAGAGAGCTGAGTCATGTGAGTGTACCTTTTGCAGGCGAAGAGAGAGTTGTATAATTTCACGCCAGTAGTAACTGGTAGTTTTTACTGAACTACTAGTGAAAGCAAGTCAACTCAATACTCCAGGACTATACTCAGTATTTTCGCAGGAGCGCTGTTTTCTGGAAGGTTTCATTTCTCCCCCTAATCTCTCCTTCCTCTTCTCAAATGATTCTCGGCATGAGTGATAACGCCATTCTGGGGCCACTATGAGCTCTCAAGTAAACATTATTCAAGAAAATTATAGGGGACGCTATCATTTTAACAGTGTAGAAGATAATTCAACCCTTTGAACCTTGAGTGGACCAAGTCGTAACATTTTTTTATACGTATTTGATGATTCCATTTCCTGTTTAATTTTTTTAACCTGTTTTTTTTTTTACATTTAGCTGCAAATGTACTATTCATATGGAGTAAAAACCTGTCCACCAAAGTCTGTCTCCTTCGATGATCTGAGCCGGTGACTGTCGTTTAGCTGTTCCCATCACATCTTACTTCCGATGGCTGGTGCTGCTATAATGCAACAAAACGTAAACACGTTGCATTCACGCTGCTTCATTCACAAGTGAAATATTAACATAGCGGTGCTGGTCCGTTCTTATAGGAGTCTGCTTCTCGTCTCACCCGAAAACCATCACTAACTAGCGCCCGTGAAAAAGAATGTGAACCAATTTTTAATTTGCAATTTATTACTCGCGGTCTCCCTGACTAAAAAAACAGTTATTCCAGTCCCCGGCTCAAAACACTGGCGATGGACGAAAGGGGATGCAAATATCTGAAAAGAGATGCCAGAGAAGAAAAAAAATATGAAGAACTACTGTTTTTTCCCCATGAATCTTTGTGTTAGTTCCTAGTGTCTTGATAACGACTGGCATAACTGTCATGTTAATTTTTCCAAAACTTCCTCATCTAGTAAGACTTAGATATTTATCCAGTTTTTCGCTTTCGACTAGATTTTTTTTGTGGTGTGCCGAAACAGCAAAATACGATTTTTGACGCTGTTTTTGATTTACTTTTTGTTTGCGACTAATATATCCGCTGAATGTTTAAAAACCAAAGCAGTTAAAAAAAAAAAGAAATTGGATAAAAAAACAAAAACAAAAAAAACAAAAGAAATAATTGACACGTAGGTTAACCAAGGGTAGCACTACTTAAATTGATTAGTCCGTTCGTAAAATATAGGGAAAAAATTGGGCAGTAATAATTTTTGTGGATTAGAATTCATTAGACCTTTTTCAAACTACGACATTGATAATTTACAATTTAGCACCCGCGCTCAGTTCGCATTAAAAATTTACAGAATACATACATTTATGTGTAATTGTACATGCTTCATTCGAATCTGGCTTGATAAATTTGATAAAATCTGCCGTTTTAGAGTTATCGACAGTAAAAGTTCGGATTCATTCGCGTCGCGGCAGCCATTACTGGTGTTGTTTGCATACATTTGCTGCGGATAGCTATGGGTAACATTCACTTGTCTTGATTATTGCGCAAGCAGCGCACAATTGAGCGTGTGTACGTAAATAGTTCTCTTGCGCAGTAATTGAGACAAGTAAAATCAATAAAAAAAAAAGAAAAGAAGCCCGTTAACTACATTCTTCCGCGTTTAGCTTTCCGCAAACAATGCCAGTAATGGCTGCCGACAACGACGCGAATGAATCCGAACTTTTACCGCCAATAACTCCAAAACGGTAGATTTTATCAAATTTATCAAGCCAGATTCGAATGAAGCATGAACAATTACACATAAATGTAAGTATTCGAGAATTTTTTATGCGAACTGTGCGCGGGTGCTAAACTGCAAATTAACCACGACATTTATCAGAATCGAAAAATATTGATTTTTTTAAAAATCTATTTATATGTGGGGTCATTGTTATAAAATAAACACTGTCAAATCGATCTCTGACTTTTAAAGTGTTATCTGTCCTTAGTTTTTTTCAAATGTTAAATTTGAAACTATGCTTAAGTTATCTATGTAAGAAGACTGATGTTATTTTTAAATATTAATCTACGTAAGACTGATATTATTTTTAAATATTTTTTTTTAATTTAGAAAATTTTAATTTTTAAAAACATTTTCCGAGAGATTTTTTTCAGAAGCACAAACATTTGAGAAAATAGTTATTTATCTCAAATGAAAAACGGATATATAAATTTATCAACTTCTTTACATTTCAAAATATTACGATGTGATATCCCAAAATGTGCTTTAACAAAATGTGACACGGAGATGACGGAGGTGAAGTGTGAAGATGAGGACATGACATTTGTAAATAAAAACCAAATACAGATAACTTTTAAAAATCCTGGATCGATTTGACACTACATTTTGATTATGAACAGGACCCCCATACCTAAATTAATTCGAAAAAAAAAATCAATATTTATCGAATCTGACATTGAAATGCCTCGGCTTGATTTTTTTTAATAATTGCTAACTCTCCACAAAAATATTTTCCCTGTTTTTTCTCCTTTTACGAGTGGACCAGTCGATTTAAATAGTGCCACATACACTTTAGCAGGACTTGATCTATCAATGATTTTTTACATGACATTTGTTTCGTTTTTGTGTGGATCCGTCAACGCTGAAGTGATAAGGAGACGTAAGTACGGTTCACACACCTCCCCAGTCTTAGGAACAGGAGTAGATGCTTATCCCTTTATTGTTTAAGATTGGATTTCCAGCCCCTTCTAAAGTTTTATCGTTCTATTTCACTCGCTAGCACCTAAAGTATTAGTAGCATTATCGCCTTGCTTCGAGTGGATCTGTAAAGGATCTTTTTCTATGTACCGTGTCCCTTCAGGACATTGGCGATCATAGCTCTCCACAATTTCCTGCTCCTTTGTAAATTTTATCTTTTTGCTATCTGTAAGGAGATATCTATACCGTTTAATTTCAGCAGAAACAGACGTTAATGAAATCTTAATCTGGATAATGAATATGTTGAGTTTCGACGCTGAAAAATTTCAATGAGACGAAATAATTTATTAATGATCATCTTTTTGTTTGTTTGTTTGTTTGTTTGTTTGTTTGTTTGTTTCTTTCTTTCTTTCTTTCTTTCTTTCTTTCTTTCTTTCTTTCTTTCTACGCAAAACAAAAACAAAAAAAACTACACCTGTGTAATGAATAACTCGAGGCGAATAAACTTAAGAAAGCTTTATTCAACTTAATACAACTGCTAAACGAAAAGAAAAGAAAAGAAAAGAATTAAGTTAGCTTATTTGTAAGCATTTGAAGTCTGTCCATTACCAAACAGAGGGGGAAGCAGGTTGTAGGAATTACTCACAACAACCTGTCGCATTTCATTCATTTATTCGTTCGGTATTCTTTCTTTATTCCATATTTATTCAGTTATTGATTTAAAAATTCTTCCTTTCCGACTTAATTTTTTCGTCTGTTCGTTTTTTTTCTTTTCCCTTTTGCGCTTTATTGTATTCCAGAATGATTGTTTTTTTCGGTTTTTGTATTTTCTTTCTTAAAGTGTTTTATTTCCTCAGGTACACACACACACACACACACACACACACACACACACACACACACACACACACACACACACACACACATACACATACACACACATTGCATGTATCTTCTTATTGTCTCCATTATCCTCTCTTTTATTTTCATTTTGCTCTATATCACCCAAAAGTATTTTAATGGATTGCAGTTTTACGCCTTTTCAGTCACACCCTTACAAACTTTCACACATTGTCTCTTGGCTTCTTATCTTCAACATTTTCAGCTCTTCGCCCCCGCCCCGCTTTTTGGCCTGGGATTTTGCCAGTGCCATCCGTTGGAATATTATTAGGCAGATCTTTAATTCAGAAACCTTAATCTATTCAGACTCGGATTAACCGGGAGAGCTTGCTATGTGCTTTAGTACACTTCAGTTAGCCGTCTTTAGACACCTGGTCAGCAAGCTAGTCGCACAATGATTGATTTGATTTTTTACGGTTTATCAACCCTTTGTGGGTCATTTAAAGCCAACACATTTTGAATTGTAAGAATAATAATTTTTTTTACTAGTGAATATTGCATTACCAATATTTTTGAGAATAATAATAATTTTCCAGATACAAGCCTTACAATTTAACCCATAGTTGTGGGGATGGGTCTTCTCCAAATGTATTTGTGCGTAAATGAATGCAACAAACTCAACTTGAATTCGATTTACATTCAAAGTATTGTCTCTATCTTTGTTGTTATCACAACGTTTCGGTCGTTGTGTCCTCCGGCTTTCATCAGTGTACATCAATCCGGGTAACCTAAAGTGAATTCCTACGGGACAATAGCCTAGTGGGTTAAAGCGTTGGTTCGAGAATTTGGTGACATAGTAATTGCGAGTTCAATCCCTGGGCCGGGAAGTGTGTCTCAGTGGAAACAGGGTCGCTATTCATTACACCACCCTCACATCCACATAATCTCAGAAATCATTTCAATTGTGTTCATTGCTAACTGAGTGGCCTACTATTGTTACTTAGTGTCATAGTACATTTAATTTAGTAAATAACGTCGATGCACATCTGCCGTAAGCTAATGGTTACCAAGTTACTCTTAGAGTAACTTTGATGGGCACAGATGACCAAGTATTGTTTCTTAGTATCACGGTACACTTCACCTAGTAGACAGTATCTATAGGCCCTTGCCATAAGCACTTTTACGTGGTGCAATGGTTTGCGAGCTTGACTTATTATATAAATAGTGAGTTCGATCCTCATTGGGTGCCCCATACTTTTGGCCATGTGCCACATCTATTATTATTAGGTAATGACTTCGATCCTTACAAGGTATACCATATATTTCTTTAACAGAATGGAGATTTTAATCAAGCCCCAGGAGGACTTCCCCCAAGCAGTACCTCTACCTCTGGAGAGGGTTGGATTTATTGACCAGATCTTGAGGCGTCCCCAAAAGGGAAAATACCGGTATTGCCATTAAATCCACTTTAAATCTCGACCTTGTGTCACATACCGTTGCAACGTTGGCGCCCTGGTATACACTCCTGATCAAAAATTTAAAACCACTTGAAATATTTTTTAAAAAGACTGTTTTTCATGGAAAAATTTTAAACATTTCTTACTTAAGGTTACTAATTTTATAATCTAAAAGGTTATTTAGACAAAAAGTTATAATCTGAACATTTTATTGAGAAATTGACATTTTTATAAAATGAGGCGTTTTACACTTGATCAAAATTATAAGACCAGAGACAAAAATTCTACGAAATTGTACGAAAAGTGTACGAAAACATTCAACAACCAAATTTAATAATGAGTTCCACCTCCACTGGTTTTGATGACTTCAAAAATTCTTTGAGGCATGCCAGAAATTAGTGTTTCCATTAAGCTACGAGGAATATTGCTCCAGCTTCTGAAGATAGCTTCACGAAGTTCATTTTTTGTTGAATATTGTTTGCCATTTCGATAAACATCTCCTGCCATCCATCCCCAAACATTTTCAATTGGGTTCAAGTCCGGTGAGCATGCAGGATGTCTCAAGAGATGGACCCCATTTTCTTGTAGAAAGGTCAAGGTCCACCATGCAGCGTGGATTGCAGCATTATCCTGTTGGAATAACCATCCATCCCCACACAGACGATGGCCCTCCGTCACCAACGATGCTTTTTGTAGCATGCTAACATAATCAGCCACTGTTTGACGACCCTGCACCACCTGGAGCTCCATCGTCCCTCTGTAAGAAAATGCAGCCAATACCATTAGGGACCCTCCACCGCTATGACATGTGGAGAAAATTTCAGGAGGCATGTTTTTATTATGCCAATATTGTTAGAAGCCATCAGGACCATCTAGATTGAATATTTTCTCATCAGAAAACAGGACTTTCTTCCACTTCTCAATGTCCCATGTTTTCCATAATTCGCACTGTCCTTTAGAAAGTTGCAAATCACATTAGTGCAATCCTCTGTTGATTTAGCGTTGATAAAACTCGTGATAACAGCAAGATGAATTCAATGCAGTCATTGCCAACAGAACTAAACGCTTTGAGATAGGCAAGGTCGGTGAGCATTGGGATTATTTATCTATCGATCTCATTCTCTTCATTTTTTTACAACGTGGTTCATCCTTTATAAGTCCCGGAGGCCACTCGAGGTAGAGAGTTACGCTTGGAGGCCTGCCTATCTATCTATCTATCTATCTATCTATCTATCTATCTATCTATCTATCTATCTATTCTTCCTTCCTGCCTTCCTATCTATCTATCTATCTATCTATCTATGTTTATGTCTATCTTAGTATCATTATCTATCAATTTAAATTTCTCGATCGCTACGAAATTCTGTTATTTTCAAACTCTCACGCACAAACACACACACGCGCGCGCGCACACACATACACACACATACACACACACTGGTATTTAGATGCCTTTTTACGCTAGGGGTAAATTGCCCTGTTAGCGACAACAGGTAGTACAGCTGCGCCTACAAGCTGAAGAGTTAGCTTTTAACTTTTGTCTCCGGTTGTCGCATAGGCGAAGTAGTAGTAGTATTTGTGTTCAAAATTGGTATTCAAAAACGCTCAGCGTTATAGAAAATAATTCTTCCTAGTTTGCGACCGGTTTCATTTGCAAATGTTCGTGGACGCTATGAACAAAGTGTTGAGTGATATGCATATAAATCCTTCTATGGCTTCTGCTATCACCTCTAACCTGGATCCCCACATGTCATGTGGGCCTGGTCGTATCCCTGTAGTGTAATAGTTTTAAAAAATGCTACTGGACTGGTTCCTCTTCTCTTTAAACTGTATAATTATTTGCCTTGTTGCCTCTTGCTTTCCTGTTGTTCCAGTCTTTAAGAACTCGAGTGAACCGTCCGACCCTTCCGACTATTGAATTATTAGCCTTCTCTTTTTGGTAAAATACTAGAGGCCCTAATCAATGCTGAATTAGTTAAGCATCTTACATCGCAGTGCCTTCTTTCAGACAAGCAATCTGGCTTTCGTTTCAGCTGCTGATTTATTAATGATTATTGCGGAAAGGGTCTATTAAGCTTTAGATAAGCTTGGTGAAGCTCGGGCTGTTGGTTTGGACATCTCGAAAGTATTCGACAGAGTTTGGCAAATCGGTTTTTTCACAAGTTCAAAAGTTATAGTGTCCCCGGACTGATTCAGTCTTTCTTATCAAATCGTGAAATGAAAGTTATTCTGAACGGCCACTCCTCTAGATCCTTTTGTACTAATATAGGTGTCCCCAGGGCTTTATCCCTGGCCCTACTCTGTTCTTTATTTTCATTAACAACCATTTACTCCGATCTCGATTGTACGTCTGATCAGTTCGATATGGTGAAATTCGCGACTGATCTTAAAAAAAATGACCTACAGTCTGTTGTTAACTGGTGCAATGAATGGCTTGTAAATCTTCACGACTCCAAAACAAAACTGCTCTCTATTAATCATCTGAGAGACTCCTTCCTGCCTTCCATCAGAATGCCTGATGCTAACCTCCACGTGGGTGATTTTCGGCTGACATAATGTGGAAAGACTATACCGAATCCATTGCTAGGTCTACTGCTAAGAAAATTGGTCCAGTGTATCGGTCTCGACAATTTTTCTCTTCTAAATCTATCTTACATATCTATGTATACCATTCGTCCGTGCTTAGAATATTGCTGCCACATATGGCCAAGTGTTCCAGCTATATATTTAAAGGTCCTTTATAAAATCCAAAAAAGAACCAGCAATAATCTAGCATCTCGGTTTCTGTCACTTTCTCACCGCCGTAAGGTTGCTTCCCTGTGTCTTTTTTATAAATTACCTTCGGATGAACTCTTCGCTATGATACCTAGACTTTATGAATTTAAGCGCTGTGCTAGATTGGCGACTTGGTCTCATCAATTCACTATTGAATTGGCTAGATGTAACCGTAAGTTCTATGCTAACAGTTTTTTTCCCTTGCACTTCTCGCTTGTGGAACTCTCTTCTGGCTCCATGCCTTCCAGCCAGTTTTTATCTTCAAAAATGTAAATGCAATATCGATCGTTATCTGCTGTCTTCCTGATTACTCTCGCGCCTTAATACTGTTTCTGCTTTCCAATTCTTTCACACCCAATAACCCCTTGTGTCTTAGTAGCTTTACTGTCTTGCATGGGGTGAATTCGATTAAAAAAACAATTTTGAGAAAAGTGTTTAGCAAAGAATGAAAACTACGTCACTGAAATGCAAAAGCGCATTGGAATACCGAAAGGTGCTTACCAAAAGCTAAGTAAAGTATTAAGAAACAAGAAAAAAATCGTTAGAAACAAAGAAAACTCTACTACATGGCAGTGAATACTGGACAGTCTTCTCACAGATATAGAAGGGAATTGAGGCAACAGAAACGTGGTTCTACAGAAGGATGCTGAGAATACTATGGAGTGAACATGTGAGCAATGACGAGGTTTTAGAGAAAACTGAAACAAAAAGGACACTTATACTTACAATCAGAAAGAGACAATTGAAATTTTTAAGCCCCATAACAAGGAAAAGGGACTTGGAAAATTCAACGCTCACAAGTCATGTTGAAGGTAAGAGCGACAGAGGAAAGCATCGAATAACCTATCTAACAAGCTTGTGTGAATATTTGGCAGAACAGGGGTTAGGAGGGATAGCAAAAAGACAAAGATTGCTAAGAGCTACAGGGGACGGGAAGTTAGGGAGAGGCATGATCGTCCACTGAAGGCTCATGGCACATAGAAGAAGAATTCAACGTTTAATCTTTACCTATTTCTTATGACATCATTCCCAAGTGTTTTCCCGTTTTATACTAATTTCATGTCTTTTGAATTTCATTTACCTTCTAGCCTATATACAAAACCAAAACATTAACCTGAAAACACGACTCATGTTCTTAAATAGCCTCGTCAGATCGAAACTTTCATATGGATCTTATGCATGGCACCAAACCCGTTCAGAAATATGTAAACTGTCAGCTGTATAAAACTACTTTCTCAGATCAATGATGAAAAAAGACTTTGGGCAAGTGAAGCCTCTGAATCTTAGCGAAGGCCATTATTCTTCGAACTTTGTGGACTGACGCTACAGAATCACAAAGAACTGTATCAGGGAACAGAAGCCATATCACTTGAGGCCTTTCAACAGCGGCAACAACTAAACTGGCTAACACATGATACTCGAAGAGAAAATAATAACATAATCAAGATGTTGACGTTCCACGCTATTTCAAACAAAAAGTTAGGAAGGAAACCCCAATTAGTACTGGAAAGAGCCATAGCAACTACTGAACTTGAGAAAATCTATTTTCCTCAAAAATTATTTCATAAATTCCAACCGACAATAGTACTGACTGTTCGCTCAATGAATGCCAAATGTTTCCTTATAAGGAAACGGCTAATATTACCAGACTCAGATTAACTGTGTAAAATCTGACACTAATCGATAGATGTTGGAAGCACCGGATTTAAACTTGGTATGATTCTATTGTTGTTTGAATCCTCAGCGGCGGCTTGTACGTGGATCTCTGACCCAGAAGTTCGTTGGGTTACCTTGATGGATCCTTAATGGCACTTACTGTGAAAATAAGGGTTAATTGATACTATTCCCTTGGTGAGTGAACACAGACTACCTCAGTCAGAAAATGAACCTGATTCGCTGATTCTGTTTAATGTTTTCTACCAATCGTTAGGACAACTTTGCTATTTAAAGAGCCCGCTACAATAATCGCACCACGACTCTTAAAAAATCTTTAAAAAAAAGAAAGAATAGTCAAGATTATCAACTATGTTTATTATAACTCAGACTAGTAAAGTTTATGGTGGCAGGTTGACTTTTTACACGTGGCATTGTATAAGTGATTGATAACAGCCATCCTGCCGCCAACATTAAAAGGAAGTGTTCATATCATCTTTCAGCATGGAGTGGGATATGATTTTGGCATATTCTCCAGTGCAGGCATTACCCGAGCCTATCATGTCTAGATTGAAATTCACTTGGAGCATTATAAGAAAATCCTAAGAAACTCATGATGATCTGAGTTACAAAAAGACTGGGCTCATGTTTCGCGTCCACTCACCTAGGAACTTGATAGTAGAATTGAATTTCAATGCTCGAGCATCTGCCCATCAATGTTTGCATTAGCTTAGCGACAGTAATGCCAAAAAGCTTGTGAAGACCTTGATTTTGAACGTTTTTGAAGATTTTAAATGTAATTTTAAACATCATTCTCCTTTTGACTTTCTCGTAGCTCTATCACAGATACTGAGTGCTAAAAAAGAAACAGTAGGGTATATTTATGATATCAATCGCAAACAATATATATATATATATGTGTGTGTGTGTGTGTGTGTGTGTGTGTGTGTGTGTGTGTGTGTGTGTATACATATATGCATGCATGTGTGTTTATATATATACATATATATATGTATGCATGTGTGTTTATATATATACATATATATATATGCATGTGTGTTTATATATATATGGATATATATATGTATGTATATATATGTATATGTATGTATGCATGTATATATACACACACACACACACACATATATATATATATATATATATATACAAGGAAATAGGTATAAAGTATTGACAAAACAATGTATTGTATTGATTATACAAGCATATCAATACTGGATAAATACTATATATCTGTTTTGCCACACCCTGTATATATGTATGTGCGTGTGTGTATGAGAGAGAGAAAGAGAGAGAGTGAGAGAGAGCATATATATGTGTGTGTGTGAGAGAGAGAGAGAGAGAGTGAGAGAGAGAATATATATATGTGTTTGTGTATGTGCATGTTTGTGTGTGGGAGAGAGATGTCTATGTGTGCGGTCGTGTGTGTGTGTGTGTGTGTGTGATGGAGAGAGAGAGAGCACAACCTCTTGATTTTTTCCCTTAAACTCTGGGAGTGTTGCTCATTATTTCAGTGCAAAGTGGCTTCTCTGTCGGAACTTGAACAAAAGTACTTTCTCATTTCTATCAACCATCTTTCCCTAAGTTCTCTAAAAGTTCTAACATATCCTCCAACTTTCTCTCTCTCTCTCTTTATATATATATATATATATATATATATATATATATATATATATATATATATATATATATATATATATATATATATCCTGTTCACTCTATCCGTTTATTAAGTCCAATCTGACTATCGCTTTGCCTACTTCCCTCTACGTGACAAGCACACAAAACACTTAGTGTTAATCACTGTCATGATTTTCTGGACTGAAGATTTCAGATCAAAATCCAAACTCACTTTCGTTATTAACAACTGCTCTCTTTCTCAATCCCACATTTTCACATCTTTTGCTTGTTAATAATTATATGTTTGAATTTCATTTACGTTCCCATTTGTCTGCTTCAGTTCTAATTTCTATCGTTCATATCTGTTCTAAACGAGGCTTTGCCAATAACTTGGCACAAGGCCATCAGTATGTAATACAAAGGCAGGTCACTGATTGGCCAAAAAAACAGCAAAAAAAGAAAAGAAAAAGAAAAGAAAAACAAAACTCGTTAACAATTACCTCCACGCCGAAGCGTCCAAGCGAATCTGTTATGATACATTTCGAAGGTCATTATTTCAGCTTAAAAATAGTTATCTTAACTCTTTTGGAGCTAATAAAAATAGATTACTTTAACTCTTTTGGGGATAAATAAAATGTATGTAAACCTTTGGAGATACAATATATATATATATATATATATATATATATATATATATATATATATATATATATATATTGTGCTAACCGTATTCGGAAATTAAAAACATCTCTACTACACTCTAAGACATACACATAATGTTCACACTCAATTAAGCTGAAAAATCGAATCATCCTTGATAATGGCTAAAGGTATAGCCGAAAGCGCTCGGAAACATAAAACATTTGGACAGTTCTTACACACCCTTTGTCCTGTAAAGAGAGCTCTTGTTCGAACACAAAAAAAATTACCATAGTACCTTGTCTGTCGTTTTTAATGAAACATATATATATATATATATATATATATATATATATATATATATATATATATATATATATATATATATACTGTATCTGTATATCCTTGCTTGAACCGGCTTCTCTTGGACTGTAGTCGTAGCTCGTGGAGGCACAGTCCTATGGGTAAAGAGAAACTCGGATGAGTTCCACCACGGAATATGTGATCGAGCGGCGCTATATCGAGTCCAATTCGTTACCCGCTTCGAGGCCCGTGGGTACAGTTGGTATGGCGTTTGCCTCCTAACTGTTCGGGTTTCAAATCTCGGTAGTGGATGCACACTGCTGATGAGTCCCAAATATAGGACGACACGGCCGTCCAGTGCTTTCTGCATTCTGTTAAGGTTTCTTCTAGACTCGATGAATTATCTAATTATGATTATTTCAAATCCTCTTAATTATTTCTATCTATCTATCTATCTATATATATATATATATTAAACTATATATATATTAAGACACGTTTCGTTGAATAGTTGAGACATGTTCTGTCTACTTATATTAGATAAGATCATTTTATACTCGCGGATAAGCCTTTTAGCGTCATTATGGAAAGACGAGAGAAAATTGCTGTGTTGATACATATTTCTTTATTTCCAAGTACTTTCGACATATCAGTGTCATCATCAGGGTAATGTTTATTACAAAATAAATATTGTAGTATTCATTATTATCAAAGACAAAATGTTGTGTTATCTGAAAGTTAAATTTCTTACAAATGTTTTAAAAGTTTGAAATGCCGAGGTTGCACTAATAGTTTCTCTTTTTACTACTTATTTCGTTAAAATAAACTCTCCAAACCATACTTAGTTACCTCCCTTTAAATGTTTTCAGCGGTCACGTACTGACGCAGCGTTCCTCACTCGCTCGATTTGTAAGAATTTTAAATTTCAGATAACACAACAATTTGTCTGATGAAGAGACCTAGTTGCCAATCTAGTACCTCGATTAAATAATTTATGTTAATAAACAGTATTAACATAAATACTTTCACAAAAAAAATTCAATTTTTTTTAATTTGCAACTTTTCAGTTGTTTTCTCCATATTATATATATATATATATATATATATATATATATATATATATATATATATATATATATATATATATATATATAATAATAATAAATCAAGAAGGAAAAAGATCCATTTTGGTTATAATTTATTTCATGAATATTTCTATATATTCATCACTTCAGACAAATGTTCATATACATATGATTTTGTAATTGCGCAATCAATAGCATATATATATATATATATATATATATATATATATATATATATATATATATATATATATATATATGCATGCTATTGCTATTGAGTGCGCAATTACAAAATATTACAGAAATAGTATTATTTACTTGTTTCAGTGTTTGTTGTGTATTTTCTGATATTTTTGCTACTGTCATTGCGAGTATTTCTAATAAGAAATGTCAACAGTGTGTATGTATATGTGAGTGTTTTATATATGCGTGAGTGTGTGTCTGCTTCATTTTCATTCTGTCTTTGTCTATGTGAGGTGGCGTGTAATAGTGAATGAATGAGTGAGTGAGTGTGTGTGTGTGTTTGAGAGAGAGAGAGAGAGAGAGAGAGGGGGTGGGGAGGTCGAATGTGTAGGCACGGAATTGATACAAACGAACGGACGGGCGGACAGGAGGGTTAAATAAGCCAAGGATTGAGAAAAAACAAATTTTCTCCACAGAAAGTTTGACACATTTTGACAGCTATTTCCTGAAAAGTATTTTAAGTATAAAAGTTGATATATATATATATATATATATATATATATATAAGTTTGTGTGTGTGTGTGTGTGTGTGTGTGTGTGTGTGTGTGTGTGTGTGTGTGTGTGTGTGTCTGTGGCCTGATGATTGCGTCTAGCATGAAACAGTCTGTCGTCTCTGAGTGCTGACTTCAATGTTCACTTTTATTTTTACATGCGTTCTATCTCTGATATTGGGCACTTTATCCCATAAATATAGCACTCCTTAAAACTATATTTCTTCATATATATATATATATATATATATATATATATATATATATAATTACACATATACCTATGTTTGCCAACGTAGATGTATGTGTAATTAATAATATATACTTCATAGCTCTGTTTACTACATTGAGAACTGTTTTGTCGGCACAAAAAATTAAATAAATATTTATTTTATCATCTGTATGTGCATGTAATAGCGCCCATATCTTCTAAAGTCTACCTCAGCTTTATAATCCTAACGCTTGTTCATTCTTACGCTAATACAACTGCACATAGTAACCTTCTTCCTTGCGTGACGCTTGGGCCTTGTATTGGATGAACATCAGTAAAAGAAATTACTTCCTTTCATCTTTGATGTTCGGATTAAAAGAAAAGTGCCAATTTGGACATTATTTTAATGCAGTCAGAGAAGTCAGTTGTCGCAATAAAATGAAAAGCGATGTTTTTGAATGAAGGAAATTTAAAACTAAGAGCTCGTCTTGTCGTTTTGACGAAACTCGAAACTTTTTGGCCAACACGTAGAATGCGTTATAGTAGAAATTATGATGGGGCCACAGCGACCTATTTATTTATTTTACTCACATCCTAACTTAGCTTACTCTGTTTAAGCTTACCAAGTTGATAATCCTATCCCCAGCCTATCCTCAGAAAATCCAGCTCGTCCGACACCTCCCCTGACTCATTCTGAGGATGGGTGCCTTCTGGTATTTGGGGCAGATCACATTTTTGTCTGTTCCCTTTTATTGTATTTGATGGCTATCAGAATGGGTGTCTCATTGTGGTGTAATGGTAAGTTTACAAGCTCGGCTTTTAGTATTTTTTTATGTTATTGTTCATTCGGTGTTGCGTTGCAGCTTAGACCAGACACCCAGTTCGTTGACGTGATCCAGCTTCTTCTAGTCAAACTCTTCCGGCTTAAAAATTACCCTTCGGCCAGATCATTACCCACAAGTGAAAAACAAAACAATTTCTAGCAATAAACCAGATTTTTATTCTTGGCTTGTAACCTACTGCTATAAGCGAGCGAATTAGAGATGAGGCGTAGGTGAGGAGGGAGGTACACAGTCAAACGGGTGTCTTCCCTATCAGTTCTCCGAGACCCGTTTCGTCTCTCTGTATGCCTTTTCGCGGGATGGTCAGTTTTATAGATAAAAATTTTCTTCGTCTTGTCATCTTCGTCTAAATAAGTAATTTATCTTTCTTCCGTGACTTTCTTTCTGTCTGAGCCTCTTGCTCTGTACTTTGAAGTTGACTTCACTTACTGATAACCATCAGTCGAAAGTAAATGTTCCGTATCCATTTTTGCAGCATGCCCAGCTGTTTTCAATTTAACAAGACCTCAGCTGACTCATATTGCTACACGGATACAGGGTTGTTGAATAGTTGTAAGAATAGTAGATTATGTAAGTATATTATGTATGTTGACCCTGGAAGATGTTAAGATTGTAGTGGTTGAGAAAGCATCCTGTTGGGAGTCTGGTCCACAAGGTAGCGGCTCTTGGGAAGAAGATGTACGAATGGAAATCCCTTCTTGTTAATAGAATACGGATGGCATGTGAGCATGGCATGGTAGCTCTTACCTGTAAAGGTCTGAGCTGTCAGCCTCAAAATTACATGATTTTGTAGTCTAATAACATAGCCAATTCTCGCTCAAATGATCTCAAATTTTACCAAAATGTGTAAAAACTAAGTTAACTCTGCGGACATCTCAAAGAGAATATATTAAGAAGATGAATCAGGCGTGCCAGTGATAATGACAATGTACTGTTGAAATGGCCACCACGTTCACCTGACATGACACCTTGTGATTTTTTCCTATGGGGCTATGTGAAAGGACAGGTCTATATCCTCCTCTTTGTACAAGCCTGGAGGGACTTTAGCAGAGAATCACTGAGGAACTGGAGAATGTTATGCAAGACATGCTACAGCGTGTCTGACAAGTGCTGGGCTACCGACTTAATGTGTGTTGTGTTACAGGTGCTGCGTATTTTGAACATTTATGAAATCGTTTATAAAATCTACATCCCTTTGAATAACGTGTTCGAATTTTGATAAATAAGTCTTTTATTGTTCAATACGAAGCCTATTTATTTTCGCTTGTCTGGGACATGTAATTACTCAGATATTCACATTTTAAATGATATCAGTTGTTTTGGGACATTTATTTCGTTTGAATATTTTGATCGATCCTCATTTGTTGCTCTATATTTTTTGTCTTGTGCCAAAACTAAGCTTCTTCTTCTTCTTCTTCTTCTTCTTCTTCTTCTTCTTCTTCTTCTTCTTCTTCTTCTTCTTCTTCTTCTTCTTCTCAATTCAGGCTAAATACATTACTTGTGCATTTAAAAGCTAAACATCAGATTTCCATATCTTTATTATAAGGAACCCTCCCTGATGATTTTCTACGGTCTTGGAGTGGTCTTCAAAAGAGCAATTCATTGATGAAGATAACAGTGGTTACCCAGGAATGGTGAATAGAGGCGCATCTTATGGCTCATTTTAACGCCAAGAACACGTTCCTCACTCTTTTACCACATCATTGTAAATGCATTAAGGTCCTTTGGTACTTGTTAGATGTTGTCCTATTGTTACTGGTTGCAATGATCCCTTCCTCAATCCAATCAGGTCACTGGTTTCCAAGTAATGTTTAATAAAATGGCAAAAGATAAGCTGTCCGACGGAGATAACTCCAGGTCGATGAACTGCTAATAGTCAAATAGGAGGAATAAATAAGGAATAATCATTGGCCCGTCTGCATTTTTCCCTTTCAGCCATAGTGGCTTAACAATGACGATAGTTTTATAATAATTAATAAAAATAATGACATTTAGTGACAATATTTGTAAATAATTATAATATATATTCTATAAATAGGAAGTAAGTTGGCGTTTAGTGGATGCTGCCGAGTGTAGCAGTTTTAAGCGAGTTAGAAAATAAAACATAAGTCCAACCTATTTGACAAGTGATTTTGTTTTTCATCTGAAATTGTTGATCGAAACTTTTAAAGACGAATTTTCGATATGAGATATGGAAAAAATATTTCGTAAATTTACTTTATAAGGCCTATAAATGATGCAATTGCATCCTACGAATCTGGTGGAGTTGAAAGTCATTTATGGCGAGATATGTGCCGTCAACGGAAGTAAGCTCTTTATAAAGTTACTACGTTCTTTTTTTTCCACAGGAAGAACGAGAAGCATTTCAGAAGAAGACAAACAAGTCTCAGCTTCACGCCCAGTTCATCCCATCTGCAAATAATGGTTAAGCTGACCTTTTATGACTCTATTTCGCGAAGGCTTCCTTCCTTTCTTCCTCTTTTCTTTGTTTCTCTATTTCTTCGTTTCGTTTCCTCTTTCCTCCATTTTCACTGTTGACTTCTGTAATTGTGGTAATCGTGGCCCTTTGCTAGATAAATCCGTCATTGTTATAAGGCCGACGGGTTAAGAGACAGTATTTCTCTAAGGAATATTTGAGAGGAGGAGAAGAGGAAAAACTTTAAAATTACTTTATTTTTCGATAAGCTGAGCTTATGCCTGTTTTTTCTTTCTTTCTTTCTTTCTTTCTTTCTTTCTTTCTTTCTTCTCTAGCACGAAAAATTCAGTGTGGGTGTTGAGGAATGTAGTCTTCTGCCAAAAATACCTCCTCCCCGCAGAAATTGACGCCTTCGACCCAAGTTCTCCCTTGTTGCTCGTCTCTTCTGACTGTTTGTGCTAGACAAAAAAAGACCCAGTGCTATTTCACTCTGTTATTTGAAACGTTTGTTACATTCTTTACCAACTTCAACTATTGATTCCAACACACTTCCTGGTTTATAACACAGACAAACAGTGGAGAGAAGAGACGAGTTTAACTGACTTTTGACTAAATTACCAAAAGACTTAAATACAGAAATCTAAATTCCACTGAACTTGCATTTGTGGATTTACATGTAATTTCGCTTTTTTTTTTTGCTTACATCATAGAAAAATTAAACATAAAAGTCAAAACCGATGCTGCTTTTTGTATTTTTTAGCCAAATTATGGGCACTGCTTAAAACTGATATGAAATAGGGTAAAATTTTGAGAGGTGATACTTTTTTTGTAAATTAGTATTCATTATTATAATCATGCATTGGATATTGCTGTCACATCTGGTCTGGTGCCTCTGGAGATTCTTGATAAGATAAAAAGAAGAATCTGCAATGTCACCGGTCCTGACCTGCCATCTCGGCTTCGGTCACTTTTCCACCGCCGTAATGTAATTTCCCTGTGCTCGTTTTTTTAATACATATTTTCATGGTAATTGTTCTGATGAGTTTTTCTTTTTACGACTAGATTGGAAGTTTGATGGCATCATTTTACAGTTGAAATTGCTAGATCTAACCGTAAGTTCTATGCTAACAGTTTTTTTTCTCTAGCACTTCTCGATGGTGGAACTCTCTTCCGGCTTCTTGCTTTCCCGTCAATTTTTATCTTCAAAAATTTAAATCCAATGCTAAATGATCTCTTCTGTCTTTTTTATTCCTGTTCATTCATTGTTTTCTCTTTCTCTCCTTAATAAAGTTTTTCTTTTTCTTATATTCTTTCACACTCAGTAACTCTTTGCGTATTAATGGCTTTGTTGCCTTATTCGCAAGAATTGGCCGCAAGAGAAAACCTTTAGAGTAAATTAAAGATTATGAATTGAATAGACACAGATATATGTCTTTAGAGGGAGGACGAAAAATTTATTTCTTTTTTTTTCTACAGAAAGCTAGGAGTCAATCGTAGTCCGGATCATCGAGTCAACGCAAACGATCCTTTCCTTAGCTGCATATTATGTGCTTCGCCAGCTCTACATGTAGTTTTGAATTCAGAGTTTTTCTTCACCTAGACCGGTTGCCACCCAAGGCTATAGAACCCAGTCTGTGAAGGAGTCGACCGTAGTCAGGATCATTGAATCAATGCAAACGATCTTTTCCTTAGCTGCATAATATGTGCTTCGCCAGGTCTGCATTCAGTTTTGAATTCTGACTCTTCCTTCTCCCAAAGCGGTTGCCACCCAAGACTATAGAACTGAGTCTGTGCCGCTATTTACTCATAGCTGGGGAGATAAGAGATGGATTAATACCTTTCCAAAGGGTCTTAATACGTAAGTGAATTTCTCAATCCAAGGCGCCACCTCTACCTGAAGAGCTAAAAGGTCTAATTAGATGCAAAGACTGTGAAAAATAATAGTTGAATATTGTCGTGCTTCCACAAAACTGAATTTTTCGTACGCGATCAGTCGCTGAATTTATCCTTAGGAACACAATTTGCAATTTTGAAACCCACCCCTGTGGACCGTATTTTGTGCAGGTCTGCATTAGACCTTCTTCAATTCACGATATACGTCCGAACCTAAAAAATTGCTTTGTTATCATTTTAGAAATGAGTTCTTGTTCATAATATAAATACAAAATCGATCGCTGACTTCTTAAAGAGTGAAATCCAGCATTCTCTGGAGATTACATGGCAATTCAGCACTTAGGTAATCCCTTCTTAATTCATCAAGAAAAAGATGTATATGATGACAGCTCCAATCAGTTAAGATCAGAACCCGTGAAAGCCATGTATAGTCTTTTATTTTCACTTCCTTCTTTTCGTCTTCCTGCGTTTGCTAACAGTATTTATTAAGTTCAGCTTAGTCATAAGCGAAGGAGACTGAATGAGGAACGAAATCATTGCAATAGAAATGGCTTACAGGTTGTAAGCGAATCGATCACTATAACATGTTTTTTTTTTTAAATAAATTTTGTGCTTTCTTCTACGTTACGGAAAATATTTCTCGGCTAATCCCGCTTTACTTCACCTACTCCCGAATATACCGAAAACAGGAACATTTACCAGCGCAGGAAAAGTAAATCTAAATCATTGCCCAACCGTTACCCTGGGGTTACCCATTTGTTTTTATTCCAATACTATAAATCAAACATGGGTAATGTTTTCCGACCAGTGGGCTACATGAGTTATAGCCCGTCAAAAAGCGGGACGAATTACTAAAAGGATTCAAGGTCATTTTTCTTTGTAGGAATCTCAGATATTTTTTACTACACACAAAATGGGACAAAGTTGATTGTTTTTTGGGTGGGTGGGTGAAGAAAATATTTTTTATAATTAAAAAATTGAAGTTTTGGTTTAATATTATCACTCATGACAGTGTGATTAACACACGCTACTGAAAGTGATTTGTTTCTAATTTATTCATTTGAAAATATAAAAATATTTTTTTAAATAAAAAAAAATATTTCTTCCGTAGATGAAAAAAAAGTATAATGAACGTTTCCCGTATTTAATGCAAAAGATATTTACATGTATGATCTTCCTTAGTGAAAATCGCCAATTGTTTAAAATGATGAAAAGCGTTATCATCAGTGAAAGGTTACTAAATGCACTTAACCATTATTTACGTGTGTGGTTATGTCTGAGAGAGTGTGTGAGTGAACAAGTCGAGAAAAGCCAAAACGGCTGCATTTTGCTTATGACTGGCATAATTATAAGATTAACACGAGCCGGCCTCAGATAGAAGATGAATTTCTAATTTCTCAATCTATTTTCTAGATTAAACTTGATAACCCATATTTTATTCCAACTAAATTTAAAGATTTAATAATGGTGTTGTTAATTAGTCATTACCAAAATTAATATATTAATTTAACGTCCAATAATTTTGGTACGGTTTAAAATTACAGTTCATTTACATAAACATTACCATAATTAATATATTACTGCAGGCACCACTACAAGTTAGACTAAAGCAGTGGCAACAATATTTTGCATATGTAAATGACCAATGTAAGAAATGGAAGACAGTTTCAAGATGGTGATATTTTATATTTACTAGAATGTTTTGTAACACGCGTCAGAATTTTTGTCGAGATTTACAAACTCTACTCACCCTATTGTGTTTATATTTACAGTACTCCTACTGTGCATTATATTTTACCAGAATGAAATATATATAAAAAAACTTAAAGAAATGATATGCAAAAAAAAAAACAATATTGCATTTTTATTAAATAAGTATTTATTTTAATCATTAAATTGTTTTTAAAATATTGGAAGTATTTTGCAAGTTAAATAATAATAATAAAACTTTTAATCCCCACCCTAAAAAAATAATGAAAATTTATTGTACTAAGCTAAGCACCCTAGTAAAACCAACTTTGTACTCAATTACCTGTTTGCACTTCTCCAGAAAATTTGGTTTTGATCGGTCAATGTATGGCTATTTTAGAGACTGTGACAGACAGACAGACGAACGGACTAACGGTAATCATAGAATTTTATATATAGACTAGACTACCCGTGACCCGTTGGGTTACTGACGGTTCAGGTTATAAAACACTGAAGTTGATTTCAACATTCCATTGAAATGAAAGTTAATTTTATTATGATTCAGTTAAATATTTCAATTCGTTCTTGTCATCATTAGTCTGGTTTACAAGTTAATGTTTAACGTTTTACTGATTGTTTACGGCATTTAATAGGAATAAGACTTCCGGGATAAACTTAAACTTTAAATCAGATTAACATAAAAATATTTTTAATATGCCAAAAATATTTTAAAATCATGTTCACTTGAAAATATTTTTTAAATATGCCAATTTCAAAAAAAAATATTTTAAATATTGTTTGTTTAAAGAAAGCTGAAATATAAATAATTACTCTACAAACAACTGGAAGAAACGGCAAAGCGGGATCTCTTTGTGTCTGTCTTTAACTTTAAAATATTTTTATAAAATTTGTCTGAAGAAAGCTAAAATAAAAAAAAAAATACTGTATAAAGAACTCGTAACTCATTATGCGCCGGAGGGACACACCACACAAGCATGCGCGCAGTCACATACTTTTAATATTATATAGATAGCTGGATAGATTGTTTTTATTTAACCGAGTTAAAAGAGAGAAAATACATAAGTATACACGCAAAGAAAGGAAGACATTAAAGTTAGGAAAATGTAGCTGATATACGTGTGTGTGTGTGTGTGTGTGTGTGTGTGTGTGTGTGTGTGTGTGTGTGTGTGCGTGTGTGTGTGTGTGTGTGTGTAAGTTCAGTTACTAAGGGGAAAAATATTTCTTTGCTCGGGATAACTCCAACGGGAACGGTTCCCGTTGGAGTTATCACTCAAGCATGCTGGGAGGGAAAGGGAGGGAAGAGGGTGAAGACAAGTGTTCCGTTTTTATAGGAGCTTGACAGCACCACCTAACGACTTTTTGGCAAAACTATGTGGGGATAAAACACAATATTAATCTTACGTACAATAATTTTGGTAAGGTTTCAAATTTCAATTCATTTATATTTTTACGAAGAACTTTTTATAGTGAAATTGTCTTTTTTGATGAACCTTTTCATCGCAAGCAATCTTATTTGAAATGTTTGTAGACATAGAAAATATGTCTTATAGAAAAAGTCCATACATTTTAATAAATAGCTTTTCTTTTCTCGAATACACGGGGATGGGGGGCATGCGTACTACCATTAAACGCCTCCCGACTGGGTGGGGGCGGATTGGAAACCTTTTCTACCTACATTTATACACGTTACAAATTAAACTAACCATAACTATTAAAGGATGAAAAAGTTTCGCGGATTTTGTTTTATCATTCTGTGGTCTTTTTTTTTTGTTGTCCAAATTCTTTGTTTTGCTCATGCTAAGACTCGACAAAACACTATATCAAATTCACTATATTTATCCATAATGTTGAATGTGTTAAATTATTCAACTTTTAGCAAGAAAAATCTCAAGTTGATGTTAAAAATTACCGCAAATTATATTTTATGATTAATATCAATTGTGTTGATCTATTTAAGATAGCATGATTTGTTATGACATGCCTCTAATTTGTATTTGGATACATTGTATTTATTTTCAATTAGTTGAATTATTCACCTATATTGCGTATTAGCTTAAAAGCCGTCCTATTGGACGGCATTTAAGCTAGCTCCGGCGGAGGACTCTTGATGGGGCTTTCATCACAATAGGTAGGGAGGAGTATATGCGATAGGCAACAATATACTACAGAATAACTCAAAATTGATCGCTGCATTTAAGTACTGCATTAATATTTAAGTTTACCTTTTTAAAATTCAACTATAATTCTTCTGCTGCCACTTAATTTAAAGACAATTTGATGTACGTAGGTCTTTACTTTCAGTACAAACAATTATTTTTATTTCATGGGTGACTTTCGCTGGATTTCACAATTAATTTCGATTCTTCCCACATTTATTTCCAAGTTAGAAATATTGTTATCGTACAAAAAATTCGTCGCAAAAGATCACGTAAAAAAATCGCTGAAAACAATCGCAATAATGAAAACTTGGCAAACCAAAATTTCAGGATTGCGGGTCCGGATCTGGCCCGGAATGTTTTTAATTTGCTCACGGAATTGGCCTGATTCCAAAATGGTATGATATGTTGAGCTACAGCCTCTAGGAGTAAAGTTGAAAAAGTGTGACACAGTGACACACTGACATTCGCATTTATTTTATAGATGATCCATTATTGTACATAATTCGGTTACAATAAAATTTACATTTTATATGAATACTACCTTTTGAATATTGAGATGTGGTGGAGTGGGGGACCCGTGTCATAGATTGGGTGGTGGGCAAGAGACCCTTGCACCGGACTTGCACGGGGGTCTTTCGATTTAAAAATATTTAAAAATTTGAGAGCGGGCCACTACTTTATTTTTCGAAGAGAGAAAAATAATCTCAACGAGTTGTACTATTTTTTAAAAAAATAAACCAGAGATGTAGTCAAATAAAAAAGGTGTCTTTTAATTTTAAATATTTTAATAAGAGTACCACCCACCATCATTTATTTAAGAGGCAGGGGTACTCAAAGTTTAGAGAAGAAAGAGAAGTACAAGCATATTGACCAAGAGAAGCTGGCGTGTAGTTTCAGTTGTCGGTGAGTCTTTTGATCTCTAGCCGCTTTGGCTAGAGAAGAAAGTATCGTATGGGGTAAATTTGTATAGACGAGTTGGCGTTTTAAGTTGACACACTACGAACTTATACCGAATCTCGTATTTGTTTTCAAGGAGAAACAAACTTGATGGCCTTTGAATTTACTCAAGCCAGCAGCAGCTGGTTGGAAATTCATTTTACATCGTAAAAGTGTTTTCTATTATATCCACAATTTTAAAATCCTATTCTAAATTTTATTTTGAACGGTTTTGCGTTTTCTCGGAGACTAACTTTTTGATTTGTTGTAGTTTTTAACATCCCTCCAAAATCTTTATATTCTAGCAATTTCTATTATTAAATTTTGAATATTACGACCTCTTTTTGTATTAAAATAATTCTTGTATCTCCTGATTTCGCTAATTTGAGTATTTCGTTTCATTTTCATTCTGTCCAGTTTCTGCGTTTTGCAATTTCCGCGTAATTATCTGTCGTTTGGTAAATGATAGAAGATAGCTTCGTTCATTCATTAAGTGTAAATGATGATCTACCGTGTACATTTTTTCTAGACATAGCTTTTCGGAAATATTGAATTACTGAATAAATTCGGGACAACCGAAATGAAAAAAATCAATGATAAACAAAACTCCGTTTTAAGGATTGGGGAATCATTATATATATATATATATATATATATATATATATATATATATATATATATATATATATATATAGGTAACTATACTCGTGTCGAAAAACCTTCGAATTCTTGATTTAAAAATAGCCAAATCAATCTCGAAAGGGAAAAAAGGTTTTAAAAAAGAAAGAGCCAGGAACATGAAAGTCTGTCGAAAATAACCCTGACCCTAACGATCTGCCTAAGTGAAACCTTGGTAGGTTTGTCTGGCTAATTAGGTTTGACTATATATATATATATATATATATATATATATATATAAGGCTCAAACATTAATATATCATGGTTATAATTTATTACATTGGAATCGTAATCACGATCCAATTCATCAGTTTGATGAATTGGATCGTGATTACGATTCCAATGTAATAAATTATAACCATGAAATATTAGTGATTGTGGCCTTTATATTATATTCTTGTTCTGTCTTGTACATTGAGCTCTACCTGTATTTTATCCTCTTGGAAATATATATATATATATATATATATATATATATATATATATATATACTGAACACTAATATTATTATCAATATATATATATATATGGTCGATATTTTCCGGTCCACAGATCGGTACAGACACAGCGTCAGTAGATGTGCGTCGTTGATTAAAAAGCATATAAATTATTTCTGCAAGTAATTTATTCTGGTTTATGTTACACACACATATTCCTTAGTATGACTCTTGATCACTAGGCCTTTAGACACTGATTGTATTTTTAACTCTATCTCTAATCAAACACTTAAACGTTTATACTAATAAAAAAAATAATGTTATATTAAAATAAAAGCCATCAACTGTTTAAAAATTCCTTCGTTTGCGTTTCGGGTGAATTAATATAAATTAAACGCAATAGACGTTGAAAGATCCCAAAAAGAGATGTATCTTTCCTAGAAAAACTGAAGGCTGCGTTCTTTCAGTGGCCTATTGGTAAGGCACACTTAGCTTAAAAGTGTTTTCCACGATTGAAAAAAAATATAGTTTCGATTCCTGCCGGCAGGCACATTTTCTTTAGTAGAACTCTTGGCTGGTAGACGTTACATTCACTGTTTAAAAACAAGAAATATGTACTCCTTTGTGCGATCGCACACACTTACACGCGCATATATAGATATATTATTTATGTAAAATTAAAGGCCACAATTTTTTTTTTTACTTAACTTCTTATATCTTCGCATGTAGGCCAGTAATTATTGTATTTTTTTAAATCATATCACCCTGCACAAGGCTAAAATGCCTGTAAGACACAAGGGGTTTCTGAGTGTGACAGAACAAGAAAAAAGAGAAACATTATTAAGGAGCCAGAACAATAGAAGAGTAATCAAGAAGACAATCGATAACCATTGATAATTTTTGCAGATTAAAGTTGGCTGGGAAGCATGGAGTCGGAAGAATTCCACAAGCGAGAAAAGAAACTGTTAACATAGAACTTACGGTTACATCTGGCCAATTCAACTGTGAATTGATGAGACTTTGCTGCCAATCTAGTACTGCGTTTAAATTCATAAAGTCTAGGTACTATAGCGAAGAGTTCATCCAAACAATTACAATGAAGTTATTTATAGAAAAAGCACGGTGAAGCTACACTACCGATATAATTCCTACTAATTAACTCGTAGCTGGGGGTTGGGGAGAAGAAGTTGATTCGTACCTTCTCCAAGAGCATTTGTGCGTGTGAATATAATGAACCTGACTGGAATTGGAATACGCCTCTCCGGTTTCTAATTCCGAGCCGTTATCCATTACACCAACCGCATATCCAAGCTTACAACACCTGGTATTTCTAAGCGGTCATCCATCTTGCTATTGTCTTAATGACTTTCCGACCTCGATGTAGGACCGTGATGGTTGGTATAATAGATTCATGAATTTCCGAGCTAGCTCGACCGAATAAAATATAAGGCGATAATGCCACTAAGACGCGATGGGGCTACCGAAAGTGAAAGAGATTGAAAACGACTTTAGAAGGAACCGGAAACATAATCCTAAACAGGAAACAATGGATAAACCTCTACTCCTTTTTAAAAGTCCCGAGAGGAGTGTGTACTCGACGATAGGTTTTGGTTTGGTTTGTTTTGTTTTGCAGCATATCAACGTCAATGTGTTATTTAATGCCGACAAGATTTTTATTGTTGGTAATATTTTTTTTCAAAAATGTATTGCTAGTAATATTTTTTCCTTCAAAAATGTATTGCTGGTAATATATTTGTTTTCCTTCAAAAATGTATTGCTGGTAATATTTTTTCCTTCAAAAATGTATTGCTGGTAATATTTTTTCCTTCGAAAATGTATTGCTGGTAATATTTTTTCCTTCGAAAATGTATTGCTGGTAATATTTTTTCCTTCGAAAATGTATTGCTGGTAATATTTTTTCCTTCGAAAATGTATTGCTGGTAATATTTTTTCCTTCGAAAATGTATTGCTGGTAATATTTTTTCCTTCGAAAATGTATTGCTGGTAATATTTTTTCCTTCGAAAATGTATTGCTGGTAATATTTTTTCCTTCGAAAATGTATTGCTGGTAATATTTTTTCCTTCGAAAATGTATTGCTGGTAATATTTTTTCCTTCGAAAATGTATTGCTGGTAATATTTTTTCCTTCGAAAATGTATTGCTGGTAATATTTTTTCCTTCGAAAATGTATTGCTGGTAATATTTTTTCCTTCGAAAATGTATTGCTGGTAATATTTTTTCCTTCGAAAATGTATTGCTGGTAATATTTTTTCCTTCGAAAATGTATTGCTGGTAATATTTTTTCCTTCGAAAATGTATTGCTGGTAATATTTTTTCCTTCGAAAATGTATTGCTGGTAATATTTTTTCTTAAAAAATGTATTGCTGGTAATAAGTCTTTCTTCAAAAATTCATTACTGGTAATATTTCTTTTACAAAAATGCATTGATGGTATTAGAATCTATTTTTACACCTTCATAGAGTTTTGACCCCAGTTTGGGGGTTAACTATTTGCCCATATCTGCGATCCTACCTAATATGTGCTACCACTCCGGGTTAGGGTGGACCTATATATGAACACCAGTAATTAAAAGGCGGTTCCACGTTCCTCAAATCCTCCTGATCAGAGGTCTTGCTGGTCGATGTAGTTTATCGCTTTACCCAGGACGCCGTATTTTTTTTTTTTTTTGGTGTTACCCTTCTGCAGACGTGCAGTCGGCGTGTTCTGAAGCCCCAGCCGACAGGGCATCTGGACAATAGGTATAATATCAAGACAAAAATAATCTTTACATTCAAATAATAGATATAAAAAAATCTTCGTTTCATGAGAGATAACACATGTAGTATCATGTATCTTTCAAATTTAACGTCCTAACCTTTTTACCATTTCATTTAGCACCCCCCACTCCACATGAGCTGTTACGTGATATCTATCCTCCTTTACGGCAGCGAATGTTGAATGATTTCCTCAAAGCTGAAGAAGAGATTCGTGACAACGGAGATATGGCTCTACAGAAGGATGCTAAGGATATCATGGACCGAGCGTGTGAGCAACGATAAGGTCTTAGAGAAGTTACAAACAAGGAGGAGGCTTATACTTAATATCAGGAGGAGGCAGCTGAAGTTTCTGCGACACATAATGAGGAATGAGGGCCTGGAGAATCTCACGGGTCGAATAGAAGAAAAGAGAGACAATGGAAAACAACGCGTGACATACCTGGCGGGCTTAAGCAAGTGAATGACAGAACGTGGTCTGGGAGAGGAAGCAGAGGGAAGGAACTTGTTGAGAGCTGCAAGAGATAGAGGGAGGTGGAGAGCCATGATCGCCTACGTCCTGAAAGGAAATCCCACATAAAAAGAAAGAAGTTTCAAGATATGATTTAGCCCATATAGTAGAAGGCAAACATAGTTGTCTCCCCCTCGAACTACTCGACTATAAAAGAAATGGCCGAACCTCACTTATGAGAACTAGTCGAATTGCAGTGCATAAAGCTCCCGTAGAAGCTTAAACGTTTGCCTGTTTTTCTTTACAGCCTTTAGGTTATCCGTTGTTTCTTCGATATGTCACGTGAGTGTCAAATTCTCCATGCCTTCTTTCTTCATTATCTGTCCTAGAATTTTCAATTATATCTTTTTGATTCTATATATAAATGTTTTTTTTTGTTTCCATTTTCCTTAGAACTTCCTCGTTGCTCGCATGTTCCGTCTATGGTATTCTCAGTGTGCTTTCCTCACGGTTAACATTTGACTTAGCTCCGCAGTTCAACTCTTTATTTCATGGCACCGTGCTTGCACCATTAAAGTGTGCGAGGTTGTGGTTCATCTGCTATCAAATATGGTGACAACCTCTGTCACAAGATACCCATAAGTACAATAAGGCTGAAATATTTAGAACACATTTTTAAATCCATTGTCGGCACATGACAGAGAGAGAAAGAAGGAGAGAGGGGGCAGAAAGGGAGAGAAGGAGAGAAAGGGAGAGGGAAAGGGGTAATTGAAACTTGGTAAATGCTGCAGACAAAATTCTTCCGATATTTTTCATGATACATAGAAAATTATCAGTGCATAAAGTCGGTGTTTAGTGTCCTGGTTCGCTGTCAGGTGCCAGTACCAAAACATCGACCTGGGTTTAAAAATTGCAAGGTGTAGAAACGAGAAATAATCTTTAATAAATAATAAAATGAAGCGGCCTTGTCTTCCATGAGAACAATAATCCGAACGAATTTATTGAAGGAAGAAATTAGCTCACACGAAATCGAGAATGGAGTGGCGTCAGATTTGTTCTTTTATTGGAAAATAAAAGTAAGGCTATATTATCCGATGGTTGGGTGTCGGACGAGTAAAAAACTTAAGTTAAAGCAAAATCATTTATTTTAACAAGAAAATAATCTGAAAAAGAAAAAGGGTAGGGAACTACAAATTAATGTGATTTGAGTCAACAGAGGTTAGTGTTCTACAGAAAGATACTGAGAATACAATGGATAGAACATGTGAGCAACTGGGAAGCTTTAAGGAAAATGGGAACAAAAGGGACACTTGTCCTTGGAATCAGGAAGAGAGTCGATATTTTTAGGATACATAATGAGGGAGGAAGGAAGGCATAGAAAATTTGACACTCACAGGACATATCCAAGGCAAGAGGGGCAGAAGGGAAAAAGCGAGCAAGCTACCTAACGAGCTTGTGTAAATGAATGGCAGAACAAAGATTGGGAAGGATAGAAACATTGCTTAGAATAACAAAGGATAAGAAGTTGTGGAGAGTCATGATTGCACGTGATCTGAAGGGACACAGCACATAAAAGAAGGTAGAATGTGAGTTCCATGCAATATCAGTTCTCCTATATGATAGTGAATATTGGAAAATGTCCTCATAGATTAAGAAGACAATAGAACTATGGTTCTACAGAAGGATGCTGAGAATACGATAGGCACATCATGTGAGTAATGAGGAAGTTTCAAGGAAAATGGTAACAAAAAGAACACTTATAGTTAGAATCAGAAAGAGATAGTTGAAGTTGCTGGGGCACAAAACGAGGAAGGAAGGCTTGGAGAATTTGACACTCACGTGGCAAGAGAGTCAGTGGGAAACAGCGAGTAACCTACCTTGTAAGTTTGTGCAAATGGATGGCAGAACAGGGACTAGGAAGGATAGTAAAGGGACAAATATTACTTAGAGCTACGAAGGATAGGAAGTTGGGAAGAGCCATGATCACCTACCTAACGAGCTTGGGTAAATTAATGGCAGAACAGAGACTGGAAAGGATAGTAACGGAATGTTTGATTAATTTGTTGTTGTTTTTTTTACTGTATATCAACCCCTTGTGGTTCATTTAAAAAGCCGAAACCTATTTTGGAGTGTAAGAATAACAATTTTTGTATTAACAATTTTTTTAGAATACTATTTAACCCATAACAGGGAGAAAAAGATGGATTTATACATTTTCCGATGTTATATGCGCGTGAGTGAATTTAACGAACCTGGTTAGAATTCGAAATCGGTTCTCTGATTTCTCTTTCGGGGCCTATAGTAGCGGGAGAAATAGTGTTTAGAACCACCACGAATAAGAAGTTGTGGAGAGCTATGATAGTTCACATCCTGAAGTGACACGGCACATAAGAAGAAGAAGAAAGGGTTAAGCATAAGACTTGGCCACCTAAGAAGTTTATACCGTATGAAAGAATTCATCTAATTTCAAGAAATGTCAACTCAGAAAGTAATGGGAATAAACTAGTTCTTGTTCAAGAAATTAAACTTCTTTCTTTCTTTCTTTTTTTTTTTTTTTTTTTTTTTTTTCACAAAAAAACCACCAACCGTCTTCTCGGTGTCAAATCAAATAACAGCTAGCTAAAAAAAAAACAACAAAAAAAACTCTGTCTTCTTTTCAAAAATCCTTTTAACTAATTTTAACCGACCTGTGAAGACTTGCGTTTAATCAAGGGGTGTACTTTTTTTACTTTTTCCACTGACACTTCAGGTCCATTTCTTTTCAATATCAGGCGTGTGCGTTATTTTTTTTATTAAATCATTTTGTCCCAAGCAAGACGATAATGCCACTGAGACGCAAGTGGATTAATGAGAATGAAAGTGAATGACAAGACTTTAGCGATTAAACAATAAAAAAATTAAAAAAACAGAAATCAGGGAGACCGAAAATGGCGGTTGACGTTACGTTTACATTTTTAATGAGTGCGAGAAAATGCAAGCTAAAAGGGCACTTTTACTTAACATCAGGAAGAGACAGTTCTCGGACACTAAGGAAAGACAGCATGGAAAATTTGATACACATAGGATAGATTGAAGGTAGGATGAGAAAAGGAAAACAATACAGGGTAAATTTGCAATTAAATCCCGGAAACCAATTGTAATGAAAATTTCCATTCTGGTGTAAATGTGCATGCTTATTTCGAAAACAATAATAAAAGCTTACGGAAGAAAACCGTTCAGGAGCTATCGACAATATAAGTTCAGCCTCATTCGCGTCGCAATTACAGCCCAGCCGCCATTACTGGCTTTGTTTACATACATTTGCCTCGAGTAGTAATGCGCTGAAGCCTCACTTGTCGTTGATTACTACGCAATGCGCGAACTTTAAATGAAATTTCATGAATTGCGCAGTAAACAAGACGAGTGAGAAGATCAGTAAAAAGGCCGTTAACTAAGTAAGCTTCTGCACATTACTACCTGAAACAAACGTATGTAAACAACACCAGTAATGGTAACCGGGCTAGACGCGAATAAGACCGAACTTATATTGTCGATAATTCCTAAACGATTTTTTGCTGCAAACTTTTATTGTTATTTTGGAAATAATCAGGCAATTTCACACAAGGATGGAAAACTTCATTACAATTGATTTTCGGGGCTTAATCTGTAAATTGACCCAATGCATAGAGAGCTTGAGTAAATGGCTGGCGGAAAAAGTTTTTTTTTTTTTAAAGCATTTCACCCCAAGCAAGGCGGGAAGCCACTAGCACGCAAGGGGTTACAGAGAGTTGGAGCGAGAGCAAAGAGGAGTGATAGAGGAAAGGATGAAGAGAAGGATAGGGGATAGATCAAGGCATCTGGAGACGTCGATTTACATTACATTTGTATAGTTGGAGATTATAGCTATCAGGGAAACAAAAAATGGGGCGGGAGTACCACAGGCGAGAAGTGCGTGACATGAAGCTATTGGAGTAGAAGAGACGGCTACATTTAACAGTTTCGACAGTGAAAGGGTGAGAGCGAGATGTCAGTTTAGTTGAACGCTTAAATTCATGAAGTCTGGGAACCAGCGAAAGCAGCTCATCAGAGCAGTTACCATGAAAGTATTTATAAAAAAGACAGAGGGACGAAGGATAACAAAATGACAAAATTTATTAAGAGCTCCAAAGGACAGAAAATTGTGGAGAGCCATGATAGCTAACGTTCTGAAGGGACACGGCACATAAAAGAAAAAATGGTGACAGGGAAGCATGAAACTAGAAGAGGAAAAGAATAATAAGCATAACAGGATTACTGAGAGTGAAAGAGAATGAGTAGAATTTAGTGATAAAAGACAAGGAACGAACAGAATCTAGAAAGACAGAAGATGGCGATTAACGTTGCATTTAAATTTTTGAACAATGTATTAACCGGGCTAGACGCGAATAAGACCGAACTTATATTGTCGATAATTCCTAAACGATTTTTTTTGCCGCAAACTTTTATTGTTATTTTGGAATTAATCAGGGAAGTTTAGGGGATAGATCAAGGCATCTGGAGACGTCGATTGACATTACATTTGAATAGTTGGAGATTATAGATATCAGGGAAACAAAAAATGGGGTGGGAGTTCCACGGGCGAGAAGTGCGAGACATGAAGCTATTGGAGTAGAAGAGACGGCTAGCGGCCTTGTCTTCCATGAGAACAATGATCCGAACCCATTCGGTAACCTTTTCGTTTTCCCTGTGCTATGAAAATATTTTTTAGAAAAGGCACTGGGAAGTCACGTCACGGCCTTGGGAAAGTGACTGAAGTCGAGGTACCAGGTCAGAGCCGATAACATTACAGACACTGTCGATTTTGTCGAGAATCTCGAGATCAGTGTGAGAATCTCCAGCAGTGTGAGTATTTGTGAGCATAGCGCTCAAGTGTTACGATAAAAACCAACAAAAAGAAAATGAAAAGAAAAACACATCAATAATTATTAATAACAAGGAATCTAATCCGAATAATTAATTGCTAAAAAAAAAAAAAAACTCAAATTAATACGAGTGCAATAGTCGCCACGATTGTCAATTTAACTGCAAAGATGAGTTTTATAAGGTACATTACTTATTATTGGTATCAATGTTTTTAATGAATTCGGTAACCTTTTCGTTTTAAGTTGCGCCCATGTTCTCAAGTGTTATTTTAAAATCTATCCTTCTTCTTTTGACTCCTGTTTCTTAATAGAGCGCAATTCCGTTTGTTTTTTCAGTTCACACTGCCAACCTACATTCACCAACCTACATTCGCTAACCAATAGCAAGAACTAGTGATTAGCCTTTGCAGTCTTCCCAAACAAGGAAAGATTTCGCAGGCTGATAGAAAGATCAGAAGGCCGGTCGTCTGCTTGTTTGCATTGTCCGTCCGCAGCAAGAAGGAAAGAAAAGTAATGTGCTTTTACCATCAGGCATTACTCATTCATTCCTTTCTTTACACTCAACTATTTTTTGTGTTGCAAAAATTAATAGTAAAATAATCTAGTTAACTTAAGACGCCGTGACGTGGCTTCCCTGTGTCTTTTCCATAAATATTTTCATGGAAATTTTTCTAATGAGCTCTCCTCCTCAGTAAACCAATGGCATGAATTTAAGTGTAATATTACATCAGCAACGAGATCTCATCTTTTTACTGTTGAAATGGCTAGATATAACCGTAAGTGTTATTCTAATAGATTCTTTTCTCGCCTGTGGGACTCTCTTCCGTTTCGATGCTTCCCTGCCACCTACGAGCTTCAAAAATTTAAATGTAACGTCAATCGCCATCTTCTGTCTTCCTGAATCCTGTTCTTTTATGATTGGTACCACCAAAATGGATACTTTTTTCTGCAATGAAAGTAAAAAATCAACATTCCCTGTTTTAAAATATTTGCCAAAAATCAGGAAATTATCCGATTCAAATGAAATTTCCAGGTCTTATTCATACACGAATGAATATTTTTTTTTATTACTGAATATGCTATTTCATTAAAAGAAATTAAGGAGATATTTTTTCGTGGTATGTTTTACACTCTCTTTTCGATATCGCATGTATATATTTTAATTTGGTGGGAGGGGGTTCGCCCACATTTTCTATCGTTATATAAGAAGAAATTAAAAGATATTATTTCAGTAAAGAAATCACCCAATATCGATTGTGATAAAATCACCCAATATCGATTGTGAACATACGGAAAATTTGGCCAGCATCTTGCCAAAAGCAATTCAATAAAACCAAAAAATAATAATATTTTGAGACTTGGTGCTTTAATAAAACTGGTTATTTTCTTTCAATTTGGACAGAAAACAATCAAAACTTGATATTTATTTTTTTTTAAAAATATAATAGATTTTAATGAACACAATTGTTCTTTTCAAGTCTATACACTTCCTGGAAGACAAGTGATAAAATGACAATGCTTCACATCTATGTCCCTTCAAGATGCGGGCGATCATGGCTGTCAACAACTTCCTATCCTTTGTAACTCTTAGTAATTTTCATCTTTTTATTATCCTTCCCAATCCACGTTTTGCCAACCATTTAGTCAGACAGGTGGCTTGTTACCTCCTTCTTCTTTTCGCCTTCGATGTGCCCTGTGCGTATCAAATTCTCCAAGCATTCGTTTCCTCATTATGTGTCCAAGAACTTTCAGCTGTCTCTTTCTGATTCTAAGTATCCTTTTTCGTTTTCATTTTCATTAAAACTTACTTGTTGCTTACCCGCTTCATCTATTGTATTGTCAGCATCCTTCTGTAGAACGATATTTCTGTTGCCTCCACTTTTCTTTTGAGCTGTGAGATAACTGTCTAGCATTTACTACCATATAGCATAATTAACGCTTTACATAAAAATGTACTTTTAGGATTGTATATTTTCTTATATTCACTTATTATTAGGATGAATTGTATTTGTTTTTGTCTACCCTATCGGATTCGGTATTTTAAATTAGGTTAGAGGTTTTAATGTTTATCAAGTCTTGTTTCACCAACCCAGTTTCAGTGAGAGAATTTGAGAAAAGTAATTGAGTAAATTTATGCTCCAGTGGGTTTTATTTTGTTTTTGTTCTTTAATACTGCCATTCGGTGGTCAGTTAGGATTTGTCTGTGATGCCTGTTAAGAATTGTGGGTCATAGCCAGTACTTACTCTTAAACATACTTGATGTGCACATTTACATAAGAGTACTAGATAGTACCCTTTCCAGACAAGATACTCTTGAAGAGTAATTTTGAGAATTTGATTGGTTTCAGAGCGTTTTATTCTTTTTAACATTTGTGTGTCACTTAAATATATGTTGCGCGCGCGCGCGCACACACACACACACACACACACACACACGAACACACACACACATTCAGAGAGACACACACACACACACACACACACACACAGAAAGAGAGACAGACAGACAAAAAATAGACAGACGGAGACACACATACTTTGAAGTGGTGTAATGATTAGCAAGCTTGTCTCGGGTCACACTGGGTGGCCAATATTTGAAGTCTTGCACCAAATAAAAGCTACGCTTAGTAAATTAACGCATACACTCGCGCGCTTTGATGTGGTGTAATGACTAGCAAGCTTGTTTCGCTAGTTCAATTATAACTGAGTAGTGAGTTTGATCCTCACCGGTAACTCCACACATTCGGCCTTGTGCCATATCTAAGCTGCGCTCAGAAAATCATTTATAATTTAGTGGTTAGCAAGATTGTCTCGCTAGTTGAATTATGATTGGGTAGTGAGTTACACCCCCATTGGGTGCGCCATATTTGATTGCTTGTACCACATCTAAGCTCCGCTTAGTAAATTACCAAACGCACACACGCGCGCACTCTGATGTAGTGTAATGGTTAGTAAGTTTGTCTAGCTAGATCACTCACGCATACACATTAAGCCAGTTTTATTAAATTTGACAGAAAAAAATGTGTCTGTTCAACTTTTTATTGTATCTTTGTATTATTGTATTTTTTTTAATAACTTGTTGCACAGATCAAAATTGCAGATAAATTGTTCAAAGTTATGATTTCCTTCAAGTAAATTCAGCTGTATCAGTCATTATCTGGAAGGAAATGTTCTCTTTATCACAGGCAATTTTGTCAGCTACAGTTTAGTATTTTTGGAATGCTACATTTTAAATTTAAAACTAAGTGTATTGCATAAATGAAGTCATGTGTAAAACGGTTTCACAGAGCTTAACAGCACCAGAAAACAACTACACCAAATGTTTTCTGTGTATTATAATTAATTTAAACATGTTTCATTAAAAAGTATAGACATTTTATGCCTATTAAGTTTGATTGTCTTCTTTTTCTAAATTGCGAATGATTTTTTTGTAAAACTGGCTGTTGTAGAAATATGAAATTTCCAAAATCTATACAATTGCAGCGTCCGAGCTTTCAATATAAAAAATAACCATGCATTAACCTTTAGCGCTCTGCATTATTGATATTACTTGCCACAGCATTCATTTTCAAGGGCCCTCAATTACAGTATCCTTACTGTTATTTTCACTCAAAGTTGTTTTCTGTTGCCATAGCAGGAGATGACAACACAACTATGAAATTCAAATACACTGTTCTTCAAGGATCAGAGTCACATTTAGTGGTAGGATAAACTTTTTGTATAGCAAATGAAGTCACATACTGCGTGATAAAGGTTAATAAAAATTGGTCCTGGGTATGACGATAAACTACATCCTGCAGCAATCCGAGAGATTTTTGAGAAACGTGAAACCACTTCTTAATTGCTGTTGTTCCCAGGTCCACTCTGATCTGGAGTGGTAGCACTGGTCAGGTTCCCAGCTATGGGTAAATAGTAAACCCCAAAACAAAAACAAAACACTATGTGTGTATAAAAATACATTTTTATAGTAAAATGACTAATACATTTTGAAAGCAAATATATAATCCTATTCCTACACTTCTTGAGAAATGGTAAAGTAAGTTTAACTTTGGTTAATAAATCCTGAGTATAACGATAAGCTACATTCAGCAGCTGATCGGGAGGTTTTGAGGAGCGTGGTACCACCTCTGGATTACTGCTCTTCTCAGGTCTCTCTGACTCGGGGTGGTAGGACCAGTTAAAGTCCTAGCTATGGGGAAATAGTGATCTCTAAAAAACACTATGAAAGTATAAAAATACATTTTTATAGTAAAAATATCAGCAATACATTTTTATATAAAAATTACCAACAATACATATATATGATAAAATTACTAACAACGCATTTTTAAAGCAAATGACCAGCAATACATATTATAGTACAATTACCAACAATACATTTTATAGCAGAATGACCAACAAAACATTTTATTTGTAGTTGAAGGCAGACGATTGCGTTTAAAATATATTTAGTTGAGGCTATAAAATTGTGTGTTAAATAATTCGGCATTAAATAACCCATATAGGCTGATATGCTTCTAAACAAAATCAACCAAACAACAAACAGGAAAGTACTATTTCATGACATTGAACCGTGTACTATCCTGCAATTTATTAAAGACTTGAGTATGACCTAAAACTACCCACGACAATGGAATCTCGACTAGGGACAGAATTAGGTTATCCCGAACCATTGTTGCCTACAGGTGATCTCTGGCTAAAATTTAGCACCTGTTTGTCCCCCTGCCAGGGTTACGGTATTTTTTTTTTTTTTAGATGTGTATATTGGTACGTGTCGGCGTTGATATGTGTGTGCATGTGTATAAATCATACAGGGGAGGATCAAGGAAAAAACGAAGGAGGAAAATGATTTTTTTCCTTCGACATAGCCTCGTCTGGGGATCCTCTCTGCCCAGACGCAGAGATTTTGACCAGAACAGCTGGAGACGAATCTCCAACTCTAGACTAATTCCCGAAGAAAGGCTATTTGCCAACCGCCCCACGCGGTCAGATGTGGCACAAGACCGAATTTAACGTGGGGTAGCCGAACCCGTAGGCTCGGGCAAAAATTCTCCGTAGATCCCGTAAAAAACGGGGTCGGGTAGCTGTCTACCACCAGACTCTACCCTTCGGCATAGCCTCGTTTGGGTTCCTCTCTGCCCGAAGGCAGAGAGTTCGACCAGCTCAGCTGAGACGAATCTCCAACTAATTCCCGCAGCAAGTCCCCACTCACTATATATATCTACTGATATAGTCAGTCCACATAGGCGATAGGGAGTGTGGGACATTCTATTACAACACCTCTCCCTGAGCTAATTTTCCCATGAAATTTTGCTCAATACCTCTTCTTTTTGGGGTCAGGACATAATTGTTTGACTTTTTTCCTCTTCCTAGTAGTTTTCCATCTCACCAAAATTATTTCACCCCAAGCAAGGCAATAAAGCAACTAAAACGGAGGGAGTTATTGAGTTTTAAAGAGTATGAAAAACAAAAAGAATAATACTATTAGGGAGAAAGAACAATAAAAGAACAATAATTACGAAGACAGAAGCTAATGATTTAAGATTAAATTTTTGAAGATAAAATTTGACCTGGAAGCAAGGAACCGGAAGAGAGTCTCACAAGCAAGAAGTGTGACAGAAGAAACTGTTAGCATAGAACTTACGGTTACATCTAGCCTTTACATCAACTGTAAAATGATAAGACCTTGTTGCCAATTTAGTAAATTGCTTAAGTTCATAAAGTTTAGGTACCATAGAGGAAAGTTCGTCAGAATAATTATCATGAAATATTTATCGAGAAGGCACTGAGAAACTACATTACGGCGGTGTGAAAGTGACTGAAGGGAGAGATGCAGATTCTTCACTGGATTTCAAAAATTGTCTAGCAGGACATAGTGAACTAATTTTCCTAGCAGCATTGTCGCTATTCATTCGTGAAAGATCATTCACAACTTAGAAAAAAAGATGGCATTTAATAGGCATAAAATGGCTATACTTTTTAATAAAACATTTTTAAATGAACAATTGTTGGTTAGTTACAGTAAAATGATTAATTTATAGATAATATAAATATTTTATACAGTATATTTATTTTCATCTACTAGGCTGCATATTCGAGAAATCTTATTAAAGAAATTGTTTAATAAAAAATGGAGTGTCTACTCAAATATAAGTATCCACTAAAAATAACATTTATAGCGATAAAATGTGAGATTGATAAATAAAAAATTAATAATTTCTTTAATATATATATATATATATATATATATATATATATATATATATATATATATATATATAGCATAATGAGAAGCCACGTTAGATTTACGTTAGAAATATTCAAACACAGTTGCATTCCACATCACGTGACGTCCGCGTCTCGCGACGGACGCTACTTGAAAAAAACTTCTGAATACAGTTATTTAATTTATTTCTGACGAAAGATCGGGGCAGATCTGAAATATCAAATATATATATATAAAAAGAATATAAATAAATAATTTAACAAAAAAACATTCAATTTTTTTAATTTGCAACTTTTCAGTTGTTTTCTCCATATTATATATATATATATATATATATATATATATATATATATATATATATATATATATATATATATATTTAAAGAATAAGTCAAGCATAAAGTCATGTGTTTATCTAAACCAGGCTATGAAAAGAATCACCTTTAACAAGGACAATATATATATATTATATTGTCGAGCACTATTTTATTAACACCACCACTCAATGTGCGATATTTGATATTCATATCTATCTCTCTCTCTCTCTCTCTCTCTCTATATATATATATATATATATATAGTTTTAAGGGTTGCTATATTTATGGGATAAAGTGGCTCAATATCAGAGATAGAGCGTATGTAAATATAAAAGTGAACATTGAAGTCAACACTGAGAGGCGACAGGCTGTTTCATGCTAGACGCAATTGTCAGGCGGCCTGACGATTGCGTCTAGCATGAAACAGCCTGTCGCCTCTCAGTGTTGACTTCAATGTTCACTTTTATATACATATTGTTATGGTCCAGGTTAGGACCAAGGAAGAACAACACGAACACAAGAGTAGAAATAACGAAGATATATTACACGAAATAATAATACAAGATGTGGAAGGTGTTAGTATGACTGTCAGTCTGGTTTGGAGTGAACTATTATCGGCTCGACTCGATTCGTCCCTCTCTCTTGAGATGCGTAGTATACATAGTGTTAGGAAGAGTTCATTCTGTAGTTATAGGTAAGGACCCATAACACACACACACACACATATATATATATATATATATATATATATATATATATATATATATATATATATATATATATATATTGGAACGCTCACATATCTACAAATATTCTTTGTCTATGATTTTTAATCAGACTTTTTTTTATATCAGCAGCCTAAATATCAATTGCACAATCAAAATTTTTGAAAATCGCTAATTGATTAACTTTTCGGAAAATCATTTGGACAATTTCTCGATACCCTTTGTCCCCAAAAGAAATCTCACGTTCAGACACCAGAAAAATCTGATTAAAAACATTAGCAGAAATACCTTGTTAGTAAATTTCATTGAAACATGCATTTGAGAGAGATTTCTATTCAAATCCCCAATACATGTATTGTGTACTAAATGCCGCCATTAGAGCTAATAGCATGGACAACCTGAAGATTGTATAGAAACTTTGCACATGAAGAGGCTATCCATTAGTGGCGCATTTCCTAATAATAATAATATTTGCTCTGCTATCAAGCACTTTTGTGTCTCCCTAAAATTCATTTTTCTACCCCTTAGTGGGGACTTTTGCTTATTATTAAATTAAAGAGATCCGATTTGGATTTATTCAGGCGGAAATAACTTTGATGGACAAGATAAGTTATGTATATATATATATATATATATATATATGTATATATAAATAAAAAGGAAAGAACAGTAAGATATAAAATCCGGTGTTCTTATAGATATTTTTATTTTTACACAATAGTGCTCTATGTAAATTTAAATTTACAGAGCATTAATATTATAAATTAATAGATTTAAAATATGGTTTTACCGCTACACAAAAAAAAAAAATTGAACCCTCTACCACCCCTTGTCTAGATGAATGGATTTATCGGTAACCTTGGAAACCCTCAAACTATGAATCTTTCCTGTGCCGTTAACAACCGTAAATTTTAAAAAGTAAGTTACTCCAAAATTCGCTTGATGAGGAAATGGAACTAATGTCTTTGGTTTAATAACAAAATTAAATTCAGGGGCTTTAGCTTCCATTTCTGAAACATGGTCATCACTGTGTAGCGGTAAAACCATATTTTAAATCTATTAATTTATAATATATATATATATATATATATATATATATATATATATATATATATATATATATATATATATGGGGGTAGTTATGTGTATTTAAACAACTATTTCTAAACATACTTATAAGTGTGTCCTAACAGAGCGCTTAAAATTTTTGTCTCTCATTATAAAATACCATAGAGAATCTTCATAATTAACAAATAATACTGACGACAGGCCATTGACTGAGTTGGACAAGGAATTCCGCAGCATTTAAATTTGTTTTTCTAATATCTGCTCACCTCACATCAATTTTAAAAAAATTGTCATCACTTTTTATTCTTAATTTTTAAAATAATAATAATAATAATAAGAAGAAGAAGAATGATAAGAATAATAATAAGAAGAAATTAATGAAAGTTTAGCATTCCATTACTTCTCTATTTTTTCATGGTTGTGAGTGGGTAGTTGTAGGAAGACAAAAGATAGGTTTGTGGGTTACAGTCAACTGCATAATAATCTAGTAAAAGAATGCATATTTTGTAGTTGTGTAATATATATATATATTGCCCTTGTTAAAATGGTTCATTTCATAACCTGGTTCAGATAAACACATGACTTTAGACCTTATTCTTATTTCATATATATATATATATATATATATATATATATATATATATATATATATATATATATATATGAATGAAGGAGTGTGCATTCCTGAAAAGTTAAAGTAAAAATTTGATGGGCTGTGATTCTGTGATACTCTATTAAATAAAAACAGGTCGTCTATTTCAAACAGTTATACATTAAGAATAACATTTCAAGTTTGAAGTGATATATATATATATATATATATATATATATATATATATATATGTGTGTGTATGTGTGTGTGTGTGTGAAAACTATGTATACATAACGTACAAAGTGATATTGGTAGTGCTTATGGCGGTTGTTGTTGATTATCGAGGTGCTCATCGACATGCCCTTCTGAGTGAAATGAGTTTTATGTTGGATTTGAAGAGACCACCGCAGCCACTGCATGATAGGGTAGGAACTTTCAGGGGATGGAGAACTCTAGTTTTTCTATGGACTCTCTTCGTCTCTCCTATTTGACTTCTCTTGTTTTCGAAGGGTGGTGTTTTTTGGGAGAAGAAAGGTCTTTGCACTTGAAACCATTGTCTGCGAATTATGTTTTATATATATATATATATATATATATATATATATATATATATATATAACGCGTGTAACAGAAAAATTATCCAATTTTGGAGAAGTAAATTTATACATTAAGTTTTGAAGTGTTGTATCTTACAAATGATTAAATATATCTTACTGGAATTTTTTGAGGTTTTTATAACACTATTGGACTCTCAATTTGAGAATTAAGAATGTATAATTACTCTTGAAGCTTACCAGAATTACCATGATGAAATCAATTATAAATGAAAATGTCATGTTCATCATTAATTAATATCTAAGGATCAGAAGCTCATGAAGGATTGAAATAAAGTTCAAATATATATATATATATATATATATATATATATATATATATATATATATATATATATATATATATTATTCCATTATATTTTTTCAGCTTATTCAAGATGATCTCGCCCTCTCTAATCTTCTAACTTTCTGTCCTGGAGTAACAAATTGCCTCACTGGTTTCATGTACAATTTTATTTCCAAGCCTTTTTTCACTATTTTTTGGACTGTCATAGATGAAACTCCTCTCTCACGTCTCAGTCGTCTTATGAATTGAGTTGGGTCTTTTTCTAATTGATCTCTTTAGATATAAGTTGAAATGATGAACTCTATTCCTGTTGTGACCTCCTGATCCAGTTTTCCTTTCTACTGTTCTCTCCTTGTAAAATTTGATCACCGTTCTCTTGATAGTTCTTGAATTGAATTTGAAGATGAAAACCAGAGTATGAATGATGATCCCATTACTGAAGGCCTGAATTAACATTTTCCTCTCACCATTGCTCCGTTGGGAAGACAGAGGGTCTAACACAAAATAATTGTAACCTGTTCTGCTAATAACCCAAAGGATTTTTCGGGAATCTTTGCGAAATATGATGTCAAGAAGGCATCTTATTCGAAAACCTGGAAAATGAAGAAGTTCAATTAGTTCAGCATTATTTTTTTTTTATGGGTATCAAACATTTTCTCGGGTGGACAATTATGCTGTTACAAGATTTGTACAATTTTGCTGTTATACCCGATATATATATATATATATATATATATATATATATATATATATATATATATATATATATATATATATATATATATATATATATATATATATATATATATATATATATATATATATATATATATATATATATATATATATATATATATTTAACATCACTACAAAAATAGCTATTTTGTTTCAACATTTCTGGTGTCTTATCAAGTGATGGTGTTGATTGCTGTATTCGATTATATATATATATATGTATATTATTGTCATCCACAGACAGACTGTTCCTAGCTAGGATCGAAACCCGACGGAATTGGCGTCAGTCGGAAATTCTACCACTAAGCCGTCGGCGCACGGCAGGGATGAGGGTGAATTTTAGCGAATTTATTTTTATATTTTAGATAAACACACAGTGACTCAATTCTGCCAAAGTGTCTTGCTATATTAGCTTTAATAGTCACTGTTTACAAACACACGCTTCACTCCCACAGAGCTCAACCGAAATTAATTTTTCAGGAACCAATATTATTGTCATCCACAGACAGACTGTTTCGCTGTATCACACCTCATCAGTGTGGCTAGAAGTCCAGTTGCCTCTAGCTAGGATCGAAACCCGACTGAATTGACGTCAGTCGGAAATTCTACCACTAAGCCATAGAAAAATTCAATATATATATATATATATATATATATATATATATATATATATATATATATATATATATATATATATATATATATATATATATATATATATATATATATATATATATATATATATATATATATATATATATATATATATATATATATATATATATATATATATATATATATATATATATATATATATATATATATATATTCGGTTATATATATATATATATATATATATATTCGGTTATATGTATATATATATATATATATATATATATATATATATATATTCGGTTATATGTATATATATATATATATATTCGGTTATATGTATATATATATATATATATATATATATTCGGTTATATGTATATATATATATATATATATATATATATATATATATATATATATATTCGGTTATATATATATATATATATATATAATATATATATATATTCCCTACCAGTCACAAATTGGTATTATATATATATATATATATATATATATATATATATATATATGCGTGTGTGTGTGTGTCACTATGTAGTTATTTCACCAGTAAATGATGCGCCCTCTGGCAGTAGGCTTAAATTCATGCGGTCAAGGTTCCAATGTATTTATGCATTTGTAGATATTTGTGTATACATGTGTATTTATATTCTTTTATATATCATTGTGCGTGTGTAATTATGTTTCTCTATCTTTGCGTCTTTATCTGTGCTTTCATACATCTTCATGTCTGCATCCTTTTTTTCTGTGTGCTTGTTCTTATGTGTGCGTGTGTCTGCTTGCGCTTATGTGCGTGTGTATGCGTGCCCAGTTTAGCGTGACACATACCACCATTTCAGACACCCCGAGAGGATTAAATACTCAAGAGTAATTACAAATATCAAGATAATACTGATAATCATTCTATGGGAAGCCACGCGTGTGTATTTGCAAAGTAGTAATGAAAAAGGCTCAGACTGACCTACTTTCTGACTAAGTCAGGCAAAAATGAAGAAGCCTCAGAATTTTATCAATTCCTTTCCCTGTCGGGTCCATAGTTAGTTCACCTCGCTCTCTATGAAACATTGGGTTTCTTTCGACGCCTCATCTAAACGAAAGCTGACCAAGTATAGAAGAGGTCGTATTCATTCTGACATGCAAATAGTAGGCGTTAAGGTTGGAATTTGGATTCACAAACAGTCCTCAATCGCATGCATGCACACTTTTATGATAGTGCAATCTGGTTTGAATTCCGAGTTTCCTTGACTGGTTGCCAGCCAAGGCTATAGGACCCAGTCTGTCCTGCTATGTTACCCATAGCTTGGGGAAAGAGATGGATTCATACCTTCCCCAAGGGAATGTAAGTGAATGTAATGAACCCGACTGGAATTTAAACTTGACTCTCCGATTCTTCATTCTGAGCCGCTAACCAGCATGCCTCCATTTGCACACACACACACACGCACACACATATGTGTGTGTGTGTGTGAGTATACATACATATATATATATATATATATATATATATATATATATATATATATATATATATATATATATTTAAATAAAAATAAAAACAGACCACTTTAAGGTTCCATGTAATAAATTATTTCGCCACAGCCCTTTTAAAAGACCGCGGATCATCAGACTTTACTTCCAAAGGTTGAAACGAAAAATGAAAAGAAATTTACATATTTTTGACGGGCAGTACTAAGCATATGCAAATTAACGAAGTGAGGAAGTGAGGGGGGAGAGAGACATGATTGAGTTAGATGTAATTTAAAATTTCTATTCTTTCAAATTTAATATTGTTTGAGGAAGTCCAGACATTGACACATTTAATCGGTTAACTTAATGGAAGTTATATATTGATATAGAAGGGGGAGAGGAGAAAAAAGACGTAAAGGGAAAAAGAGAGAAGGAAGTTATGAGAGAAAGTGTCACTAGTTTTCTTTGGAATGAAAGGCCCGAAATAGACGCTGTTGTTTAGCTTTACTTTGTAAGTTCATAAATATTATAATGTTTGATATAAATTTGAATGTTTAAACAGTCTATAAGGAATTTAATTTGATGTTTGTTAGCGATTTAATTTTTTTTTTAAACTTTATTACAAAATTTTTGGGGATTTAATATGAAATAGTCGATTAGAAAAATATTCATAGAATTTACATTAAAATACTAAAATTTTATTTTAAAATATAAGTTTACTTCTAGTTGTAATTGAGTATAAGGTGATATCTCTTTCAGTTTAAATTTTATCCATGAATTTAATTTGAGACTATTTTTAGATTGGTAATTTCTCTTACTTAAAGTTTAGTTTTTAAGTTAATATGGAGTGATATTTGAAGGTAATATTAGAGATCTTGCTCTGTCATATATTGTATACACATCCATGCAAGTTTCACATATACATACGTTCTTTTACATATGCGGTCACTCATACAGGTATACATGTACCAATATACACGGGTAATTTCATGTACTAATACCTACATATATCTTTTTAAATGTTTACGCATACTGACATACACACACACACACACACACACACACACACACACACACACACACACATATATATATATATATATATATATATGTGTGTGTACTTAGTATTTCCCTAAAAAAAAAAAATTTTTAAATAATATTAGGTGAGGACTTTGGTATTCAATTATCAAAAAATCTAAATATTTTATCATCAATAATGATTATTAAAGGGTAATACATTTAAATTCAAAATTAAATTATCAATTTAAAAAGATTTTCTCCATATTATAAAGAATTCCAATTGGAGAATATTAAGGGAGAAAATGGGGTAAAACATTAATAACAGACCTGTAAGTCCTTTTTTTAAAATATTCTATATATCCATACACACACACACACACACACACACACACACACACACACACACACATATATATATATATATATATATATATATAATCGTCCAGCATGACGATTGCGTTTAAGCATGAAACAGACTGTCGACCCTGGGTGTAGACTTCAATGTCAACTTTTATATTTATATACGCTCTATCCTTGATATTGGTGCCTTTAATCCATAAATATACCATACCTTAAAACTATATTACATATATATATATATATATATATATATATATATATATATATATATATATATATATATATATAATTTTGTATAATTTTATATATCGGCAAATAGTATTTAGAAAAATATGACAAGCTGGTAAATTTCTTGTGACGTGTTTCATCCGTTAGGATTTCATCAAACTGGGATGTTGCCACGTCTGCACATGCGTACGAAATGAAAGATGCAGATAGTTTCAAAAGTTTTTGAAAGAACATTTTTTAAAGAATATTTTTTGTTTCAATCTACCCAAATTCTCATCTGTATTCTTTTTTTTCTTTTTCTCTCTATTACGTTTTTCCCTGACTATCCCACAATATGATAATATAAAATCTACCAAGAATGGTGATATATTGTAAGAGCCTGGACGCAAATTTACCGTGGCTGAACTAGCGAACATGGCACTTTCCGGACATTTTCGTCTCAGAGAAAATAATCCACTGAGACGAAAATTATTTTCTTAAACTGTAAATGTAGCATCAACTGGCATAGATTTCACTGTTTAAGAAAAAACAAAAAAACAAAAAAAAAACCACAGATATCAGCTTGAAAATGTGCACCCACTAAAAACAACATCCATAATAATAAGCAATAATGTTGAATTTAAATCCATTTGTGTGTTTCTGTTTTTTGGTACGAAAATGAAACTAGCTGACAGATTTGAGCAAGTCCTAGCGAGAGATGCGCGTTTCTTTAAGAAGGCAATTGAAATTTGCTTTTTCATAACAGCTTCCTGTGACCAAATTGGTAATTAGCCACCTTGACCGTTTAAGTAGTTTTATTGATAGAAAAAGGGGATACAGGTTCAGTTCCTGTTGGGAGGCACATTTTTTTAGGGGATTTCTCAATGTCGACCAGTGGATTTTAATTTAACTGTTTAAGAAAATATAGAGAAAAAACAGGTATGTGAAATCAAACACGTATACACACTAAAGGTAGCGAGCACAAAAGTATAGGGGCATATACAAGAAAGATGGTTTTTTGAGACATCGAATTGTTGAAGCTGTGAAGTCAATATTCACAGATCAATTGATTCGAGTGTGGCAAGAAGTGGAGTACTGTTTCGTTGTTAGTCGAGCAACACATGGTGCCCA
>OZ038485.1:106738008-106773008 GCA_964036315.1 Acanthosepion esculentum | reverse complement strand
CGCACGCACACACGCGCACACACGCGCGCACACACACACACACAACACACAACACACACACACGAATAAAAATAAAAATAGATTAAAAAAAGATAAAAGTAGTTAAAAATGCCTCTAATTTATGTATATATGCCTGGGTGTATGTGTATGTGTATGTATATAAATGTGTGTGCAAATCTTTATATATATATATATATATATATCGATCCGTTGGTATATAATCCGGGTGGATCCTAGTAATAATAATTATTAAAACTGAACCACAGAGAGCATATGTATTTTTTACAGAAAAAAAAAAAAAAAAAAAAACATGCATAAAAAGAGACAAGAGGAAAAATATTGTTAGCCGAGGCGTTTCGTTCTCGGAGAGACTTTTTCCAGGCAATGTGGGATTTATTTTTTGCACGTGTTTATATATAAAAGCGAGGCTCATTGGTTTATCAAGGCTTTTGAGAACGTTCATGAATGTTCATCAGGTGGTTGAAAAGTTAGTCAAAACATGTGGAGAGCACAATGTGTCATAATTCAAAGTCCAGCAAAAAGTAAGCGAGTAATATTCAAGAATTTTTTAAAAATGAATATTGTTTAATTGTGATTAATTGTTAAGGTATGTGATGGATTTAACCGTTAGCTTTTGGTTTTTCAACATATTTGAGGTCGTGTATGTTGGCTTGGGGAAGTAGTAATTCTTTCAAGAAAGGTCAGATTGGGAATATATATATATATAACAAAAAAAAAAAAGAAAGAAAGAAAATACAAAAAACAATCCCTGATTTAAAATCCAATAAAAAATCTGTTTTATCTTCAGAGACCCCAAGGTATTGTCTTGACACACAGTTTTGTCTTTCTTTCATTTTGTCAAAGGGAGCATACACTCTCCGGTGAAACGCGTCGTTAATAAATTTTTCACTTAGTTTCATCATTTTCACATATGAATATAAGTATAAAATACAGGCTAATTAATACTAGTGGTAGTAAAGTAAAGTGACCAATGTAAAATAACAGAGCTAAAATTTAGGCTAGTAATAATAGATATGTATTTTTAAGCACTGTTTGGTACAAGTCTGAGTTTCATGCATGAAAATTGTTGAAAATTGCTGCATGCATGAAACTCAGAGCTTTGTGGAAAAAATGGATATCTATTATTAATATATATATATATATATATATATATATATATATATATATATATATATATATATATATATATATATATATGATATAATATAATATAATGATATATATTTTTATATATGAAGAACAGTATTGAGGAAATTGTAAGACAAAATAGAAAAATTTATTTGTGACGCGTTTTATCCGTTAAAACTTCATCAATGAAGTCCCAACGGATGAAACGCGTCACAAATAAACTTTTTCCATTTCGTCTTACAATTTGTCATATATATATATATATATATATATATATATATATATATGTGGGGGGGGGCAACAAATTTTGCTTGTCTGATTGAATAAATTGCAAACATTATGTCTGCTTATTTTTATCATAATCCTTTCATATTCACTAAAATTTTTCCGTATATTACAATCAAATGATGCTAGAAATGCACTGTAACAGTGAAAATCACTTTTATTTCCCAAGTCCTTTCCATCTCTTTCTGAGATCATCGTCAGGGGTGCAACTGGTAAGGCAAAAACTATGTGTAGCTATCCATTACTGTTTTTTTTTCTTTTGCGTTTAAATACAACAGCTAACATTTATGCTTACGCGTTCATTAGAACGTGAAAAGTTATCCATCATGTAATTTTTTCTTTTATGTCGAAATGTCATGGTCAAGAGCGCATTAAAGCGTGAAAAATGTTCTTTTTATGGGCATCTCGGAACATTACTACAGTATTATATTCGTAGCTGATCTTATTCAGTGTCAGCTTCAATGTTTTGATGTAGATTGCTTCGAGGATTTGTAGTTTATATTACATAATGTTTGTAATTTATTCAATCAGACATGCCTATACACACACACACACACACACACACACACACACACACACACACACACACATATATATATATATATGTATATATACGAAAATAGAGTTTGTAATAGCTTATGTCTAATGAAGAAAAGCAATAGTTCAAATTCCCGAGTAGTCAAAACCCACCTTACACAGTTCAAATTGTCCGGATGCTCAAAACACACCGTACACAGTTCAAATTGCACGGGTGCTTAAAATCCACTTTACACAGTTCAATTTGCCCGGGTGCTCAAAACACACCGTACACAGTTCAAATTGTCCGGGTGCATAAAATCCACCATACACAGTTCGAATTGCCCGGGTGCTCAAAACACCCCGTACATACTTAAAATTGCCCGGAAGCTCAAAACCTACCTTGCGTTTATTTTATTTTTGCTACAGTAAGGTTTAGATAACTTTTGTACTTAAGCTTGGCTATAACTTCTTTTAACTATTCACTTCTCAAAGTATATTTGCTCAGTGGAGAAAAAAATACTCGATTTAATAGCAACGCTTAAAGTAAACAAGCAAGAAAGCTAGACACGGACATTTTTTTTCATCATCACTTAGTATTGGCTGTCTTTCTTTTTTTCTGTTTTTAATGAAGTTATTAGTTTTTGAATTGTTGAAATTTTTTCCAGTTATACGCCCCCCCCCCAACTTGCCTGGCAGCAAGGCCATAGGCTATGATTAAACTCTGTCGCCACTAGTCAGCGGCTGTCTCTGCATTCTGTATATTTTAAGATCTGTTCTCAAACAGCCAGGGCTTTTAACAATGGCCGATGCTTGACTGACATTTCATCCAAGAACCGACTTGCATATTTAAATTGCTTTCCGAAAGGCAATTTTCTTTTTCTCATAATTGAAGACTAACTGACTGTGAATTATCAGGCCTTGGTATGTGAACCTATAAATGTGAACGAATGTATGTGCGTATGAGTAATTGAGCATATGCCAATGTGTGGGTATGTCTATGTGCATTTAAGAGAGGTTTCTGGTAAATACCTTTATAAGACAGTATGCGAATAAGCAGAGTCATATTACAGGTGCAATTTTACGAGTATTGTACTGACCAGTCAAAGGGAAGTCAGAATTGGTTAACATGTAAGGCGTGCAAGCCATCGATAGTTAGTTCAGGGGACCCCACACAAACTGCTAACAGGAAAATATTACGACAGACAGTTTTCCTTTTGGAAAAAAATTGATTAATATTACAGGTGCAATTTTAAGAGTACTGAACTGATCAGTATTGTTGATTGATTTGTTTTTATGGCTTATCATCACTCTATGTATTATTAAAAGCCGAAATGTATTTTATTTTGTAAGAATTATTCTCTTTTTTTTACTAGAGGTTGATAAGCCGTAAAAAAACGTTAACAATGTTTTTGAGAATAACAATGATTTTTCCAGATACAAATTCTAGTATTTAATCCATAGCTGAGGGTAAGAAATGGATTCATACATTTCCCAATATAACAAACCCGACTAGAATTCGACCTTGTCTCTCTGATTTCGCATTGCGGGCTGCTACCCATTCTCCACCCACACATCCCGAACTGATCAGTAAAAACGAAGTCAGAATTTTGTCTTCTGATTATGTGGGCGATGTATTTATCTTGAATATCAGTTTTTAAAATCATTATTTATATTCATGAAGCTTCGTTTAGTCTGACACAGGGCCATCAGTGATTAATTGATTTGTTCGTTTTTTACGGCTTATCAACCTTTTGCAGGTTATTAAAAAGCCAGAAAATATTTATAGACTGTAAGAATTTAAAAAAACATAATGATTTTATTGATACAAGTTACAAGTTTTACTAATTAACCAACAGCTTGGGGTGGGGGGAGAAGAGAAAATCATACCTTTCCCAAGGGTATTTGTGCATAAGTGAATATAACGAACCCAACTGGAATTGGAACTCGATTCTCTGATCAATAATTCCGAGCAATTATCGATTACACTACCTGCACCTGCGAGGCTTACAGCATCTGGTATTCCTAAGTAGGTACCAATCTTAGTACTGACCAGGCCCAATATTACTTAACTTTGATGATTGTACGGAAACTGGTGTTCCAACCTGATGTGGCAATAAGCTGGCACAAGATCAGATGGGAGAAAATGGTAAATGTTCTGACAATTTTGACATTTGCAGCTAAGAACCGTCATGCTGCATATCTTTTATAGTGAGCTCAGTATATATTGGAGACACCACAGATCAACTTCTCTTAGAACAAAGGTTCCATATTGAAATTCAGTTCATAGAGACATGAAACCAGTCTTCCTTGGTCCAATGGAGATATTTTCTTGCCCAGGTGTGGTGCAGTAACTGATGTAGTGGTGTTAATCATAAAATCCTTGTTGTCAACAACTACAAAATTCAGTGTATGTTGTACAGAGTATTGATTAATGGGTTGAGAGGACACTAACATTGAATTGGGATGTGATTTGATACAATGTTCCTCTTCGTTGGGCAGCTACCATCCTTGTCAGTTACCAGTGGTCCCATTCTTGCATCACAATGCCAGTAATGAACTGCTGTATTGTGGAACCGACTCCCAAGTGGATGCTTCCCCAATCACTAGAATCTTAACCTGTTCAAGTCTAAGGTTAACCATTATCTTTCTCACCTAATTCCATAATCTGCACATGTTACTCTGTAACTCTCTAGTCTTAGGCCCTGTAAAGGGTGAACATCATTGAAAAAAAAGTCTTACGCTACTGACATGTACCAGGAATTTACATATTCCTGTTATACTCTTCCTACTGTGACCTAAGAAAAATCCTTCAGCAGTTTCCTCTTTGAAAATAGAGTTCCTATCTTTCTAGCCCTAACCATAATTCTGTGATCAAATGGTGTCAAATATTGCCATCATGGTCACCACTATATTGTCACAGCTACACTACCTATTTACCTACTATAGAGTGAAACCATACAGTGTAATTTTTTTTTTTTTTAACTTTTCAGTTTAGCGGCTTGGTCTTTCCTGCTCCAATAGTGATTTTCTTTGGCTCAGTTGAAGTGAAGTAATTGATTTTGTTGTGTCAATAATGGTAGCCTTGTCAAGGTCAACAACTATGAAAACCGATGTTCAGCGCATTCACTAATGTGTTGAGTTACACTAATGTGGAACTGAGATGTCTGATTTGGTACAATGTCTCTTTTCATTTGTTGGCTACCACCCTTGTCACTCACAGGGGGCTCCATTCTATAGTTTTCATGTGCTGCCAGTGTCTCTCCTCTCAAACTTGCTACTTTTACACAAGAACCTAGAGAAGTTGTCACCTTCTAATGAGGACATTTGATCTTTGGCATCTTCAGATATGAGTGAGCAGTCATCATATATCTATCTATCTATATATATATATATATATAAAATCTGATGATCCGCGGTCCTTTAAAAGGGCTGTGGTGAAATAATTTCTTATATGGAACCTTAAAGTTGTCTGTTTTTATTTAAATTATTAGCTCTGATTTACATTGAGTTCTCTGGATTTTATCCTCCTTGGGTTTACCCATACGGATTACCTAGTTTTTCATAAACTAAATATATATATATATATATATATATATATATATATATATATATTCAAACAGGTTTGGTTAAATAATTTAGACATATGTTAACTAGTTTTTTGTTGTGATCATTTCAAGTTCATGGATTCATTTTTTGGTAGATTTAAAAAACTGAGTAAGAAAAATACCAAAATCTTTCAAGTAGTTTTTATTTTACCAAGGAATTTCAATCGCATCTGAGACTATCTTCAGGTGTTAAGTTGTCTGTGAGTATGTATATGTGTTTCTGTGAATTTAAAATATTTCTACTGTTTGTTTTTTTATTGCTTATTCAGTGTTCTAGATTTCAAAGTTCAAAGGTTCATGTGCTAAATTAAACTATTCGAAAGAAAATTTTGGTATTTTTCTTACTCAGTTTTCTAAATTTACCAAAAAGTTAATTCATGAACTTGAAAGGGTCATAACGAAAACTAATCGACATGATATGATATGGCATATGACTAAATTATTGAACCAAACCTGTTTGATTGAAAAATATACTGCCAATATATATATATATATATATATATATATATATATATATACATATATATATATATATATATATATATACATATATATATATATATATATATATATATATATATATATATATATATATGTATATATATATAAGCAAATGTGTGGATGTAGATCCGACGGTATGATGAAAATGTGGAAAAGACAAAGCAAAATCCGAATATGTGAGTTTACTGTTTTTTTATTTTATTTTTATCTTTATTCTTTATTTATTTATTTTTATTTTTATTTTTAACAAAAACAAAAACAAAATAAAAAAACAGTAAACTCACATATTCAGATTTTGCTTTGTCTTTTCCACATTTTCATCATATATATATATATATATCTGATAAAGAACAAATAGGAAATGTTTATAAATCTAACATGTTTCAGTTTTATTAAAGCTTCATCAGAGAATTAGATACGAAAAAAACATTTCTGGCATTGGTTAACCAGACTTCATGTGCATTTGACTAGTCAAGCAGTATATTTATGTGTGTAAGTGTACCATAATTCTAGTTTGTCCGTGAAGGATTTGAATGATAATGTATATATGTTTGTGTCTGTGTGTATGTGTCTAGTAGGTATTATTTATGTTTGGAGGTTGTTTGCATGTTTATATATATATATCTATATATATATATTGTCATCCACAGATAAACTGTTTCGTGGTATCACAGCTCATCGGTGTGGCTAGACGTCTGGTTGCCTCTAGATAGGATTGAAACCTGACTGAATTGGTGTCAGTCGGGGATTCTACCACTAAGCTGTTGGTGCATGTCAGGGATGAAGGTGAATTTAAGCGTATTTATTTTTAGATAAACACACAGTGACTGAGAGAACTTAATTTGATTTACTGAAGAGTCTTGCATTATTAGCCGTAATAGCCACTGTTTACCCCAGAGAGCTCAAGCGAAATAAATTTTTCAGGTATATATATATATATATATATATATAAAACATTGTATTTCACAAAAAAGACAAAAACTGTTAACCAGGATATTAAAATAAAACAATGATAAAATATAATTAAAATCCTTAACAAATATTTAGAGAATTCAAATATACAGAATATCCAATAAGCTATTAATAGCTAGAACTTTCCACTAGATTAACAATTTACTTATAAATACTTATACACTCATTCCATTTCTCAAACTGAAATACTTGGCTCCACAGATAATTCACTTCAAAAGTTGCCTTAATATTTAACTCCTGATTATATATATATATATATATATATATATATATGGGAAAATCTGAATGGCCCTTTCACTACAGAATGAATAATTATCGCAGTCGAATTAAGTCGACTCCCCATGAAAGATTATTACTTGTAGAACAACATTTCAGCCTAGAAAAACACGATTTTAAAACCCTTGCCAAATTCCCTATAATTGAGAGAATAAAAAAGTTCAGAGCAGATAACATTAGAAAGATTTTAGAGTTCCATGAAAATAAGTGGATCCTGCGTTTAAAAATGCACTATCCAGATGGGCTTAATCACAAACTTAACAATATAGATAGTATTAATATATAACCCCACAAATCAGGAACTACCCACATTTCTCACCCACACAAGACAGACATGCTTACGGAGGTGTTGAGGCCTCACACTTATACACACACCCACATGAATGTATACACTTACACACATCATACTCACTCACTCCCTAAGAACCAAATAACACACACATACTTAACAGAGACACATCCCCTTTCCAGGAACCAATAAAACTGTCAAAATGCCCAAGGGAATTCAAAGCAACATGAATCCATCCAGCTCTTATATCAAATAACAACTTAAAAGAGACTGTTTGATCAACACAAGGACTGACCAAAATTCATGTTAACAAAATAAAAAAACAAATGAAAACTACAGACAGAAGTTCATTTTCTCCATCAAGACATTCATTTCTGTAGTTCACTGCTACCAGCAAGCAGAAATTTTTTTTTCTCCTGATGATGGCCATGTTGACCAAAACTAGTTGAGGAATCTAAATGAAATAATAATAAAAACGAAAGAATATTAATATACAACCCAGTGTGTCTGAAGATTTTAATTTTTAATATTTTTATTGTTCAATATATATATATATATATATATATATAATAGACAGATAATAATGAAACAGAATCCTCTTGACACTTAATGACCTGCCGCAAGGCCATAAAATGCTTCTTTAGACCAACTAGACAGCGACCGCTACTATCAGATTTGAAATAGGGACCCCAACATAACCTGACATAAACCTTCTGAAGGGGACTGGTCTGTAGATAAAAATTAATTCTTAACTCTTCGACCATCTAACCAATATGGCCGACCCTAGCCGTTTCCATAGTAACTAATGTTGCAAGAGACCATACTTATAAACACGCGCAAACCACAAGATAGCTTATTCCCAAATTCTTGCTTGATGAGGAAGCGAGACCAGACATCTTAATGCAACTTAATTTCAAAAATTATATTGAGGGTCTCGGCTCTCGCTTTTGAAACATGAGAACTCTTATGTAGCGAAGAAATCATTTTTTTTTTTTTAAATATTATAATATATATATATATATATACAAGTTCCATTAAAGATGACTGACAATGTACAGTGATTAGACATTTTATTTAATTTTTCTTTATTCATATAAGTGTTCCCTTTTCTGGGTATAAAGTGTGTAAGAACTGTTTGAATGTTCGATATATCTGAGCACTTTTGATTATTCTATTAGCCATTATCAATGAATTTTTTTATTTTTAACTGAATATGTAGATTTTTATATATGTGTCTTTATAGTAATAGGAATGTTTTTTATTTTCCAAACACGGCCAGCACGTTGTGGCCAGGTTTATAGTTAATATTATCGAGTGTTGGCTTTTTCTTTTTGATTATTAATGCTACCATTACTTTTATCCATTTTTTTTTTACATCAGGATGAGACTATAATAGTACTTTCTATGTGTATGTTTGTAGGTTTCTGTAGGTTTACATGGTCTCCTTTTAGGATCAACAAGATTCAAACGAATAGAGGTCATTACATTTGAGGCCGGCTTGGCTGCAAGTGTTGCCTGAAGATTGTCAGTGTTGATAGCCTTTGAAGCACCACTCCAGATTTTCTGTCTGTATTTATTTCCATAGCCTTTTCTGTGTTTGGATATGACTGCAAGGCAGTGGAACCTTAAAATCAGAGTTATCCTTTTTTTAGGGTTAATAAGGTCATCACAAGCCACTGTAGGATTACAGTATTACAAACAAAATCATATATGAGATACAATGAAATAAGCATAGAAATAAAATTGCTTTAGTATACATTTCATAGAAATGATTATGTATTTTAAAGAGAAACATCAGGAAGAGACAGCTGAAATTTCTAAGGTGCATAATGAGGAAAGAGAGCTTAGAAAATCTGATACTCACAGGACAGATTGAAGGCAAGAGGGGCAGAGGAAAACAATGCATAGCCTACTTAGTTTGTTTAAGTGAATGAATAGCAGAACAACGTTTGGGAGAAATAACAAAAAGACAAACCTTATTAAGAGCTACAATGGACAGGAAATTGTGGAGAGCCATAATTACCAACATCCTGGGGGGACATATAACAAAGAAGAAGAAGAATCTATGCAAATTTCTTGCTCAGATTACAGATCAAACTGTTTCTCTTGTATTGTCATTTACTAAGCTAAGCTTAGTTCTGGAACAAGTATGGGTACCCAATGAGGATTGAACTCAGTAAAAGTGGCAAACAGACTAGCTCCAATGCTTTGTCTACTTTAACTTCATCTTTTCTCATTTTTAAATTACAGTAAATCTCTGTAAATTTGTTTTTATTCTTTTTCATGTGTGGGCCATTACTTGCCCTCCACATATCTTTGACAAATATGTAATCCTATTCCTACACTTCTTGAAAAATGGTAAAGTAAGTTTAATTTAGGTTAATAAGTCCTGGGTATGATGATGAACTACATCTGGCAGCAAGGCCTCTTAATTGCTGTTGTTCCCAGGTCCACTCTAACCCAGAGTGGTAGTACTAGTTAGGGTTCCAGCTATGAGCAAATAGTGAACTCTCAAACAAAAAAAAAACACTATGAAAGTATAAAAATACATTTTTATAGTAAAAATATCACCAGTACATTTTTATATACAAACAATACATATTTATAATAATGTGACCAACAATACATTTTATAACAAAATAACCAACCAAACATTTTATATGTAGTTGAAGGCATACAATTGCATTCAAAATATATTTAGTTGAAGCCATAAAATTGTGTTTCAAATCTCAGCATTAAATAACGCATAGAGGTTTGCCACTAAGCAAAATCAACCAACCAACCAACTTAGCCTAATAATGAAAATATTCTAATAGAAACAGTTTTTAATGCTATATGAGAAGAAGGAATTACTGGAAATAAATTATGGAATAAAAAGATTATTTAATTTATTTTCAGAGTCACCTAATCAAAGCTAAGAATTTGGATAAAAAATGAAGATAAGAATAAACTGGTAAAAAAATTTAAAAGCATGCACAAATAACCATGCCTTTTTGTGTAACAAGGCGTTTCAATGTAAGATACTGCTCAGAAACCTTGAGTTTATTTGGTAAAGAATATTAGAACAATCTGGGACATTTGCTAGGAACAAGCCATCTGCATATGAATAGAAGAATGAACTGTAAAAATACACTGCATTATTTAATTTAGAAATCAGAAAACTAGAAGCCCTACCATGATTTATTATTGCTGAACACAATCTTAACAGTATTTACATTAGTCGGACTATTGTCCTCATCTTTGTCGCCATATTTGTCACAATGTTTCGGCCGTTGTACGCTCCGGCCTTCTTCAGGTGGTTGGAATTTCGAACCGAACCCTTTATTTCGATCACTGGGGTAGACTGTTCTAGTTCCACGAGCCATGTTTGATGGATGTCAGTTATCAGTTATCACCTGCTAATTTTCCCTCTGAAAGTTCTCCACTGCCTGAACCGGGTATTGAACTCACACTCTTTGGGTCTGTCACTGGATCTAACCAAATATAGAAATATAGACAGAATCTTAACAATATAATAATAATATATTATGCAGATGACAGTGTAATATATATTGATGACAGACACAGAAAGAAAACTTCAGGAATTCCTAGACAAGGTAGTAAAGGAGAATGAGAAGGACTAACCATTAATTGTAAGAAAACAGAATGTAATGTCATTAGCAATCAGTCTGTTTGTTTATTTATTTATTTATTTATCTATCTATCTATCTATCTATCTATCTATCTATCTATCTATCTATCTATCTATCTATCTCAGTCTCTTCATTATCTCTATATCTATCTATCTCACTCTTCATTATCTATCACAGTCTCTTCCTTATCTTTGTATCTATCTATCTTAGTCTTTTTATTATCTATCACAGTCGCTTCATTATCTATCTATCTATCTATCAATTTATACAGATTTAGTTCATTTTACATCTATTTTTATTTATATAAAGTTGTAATTATGTTTTTTTTTTAAATAATGATTTAATTAAACATAAATGACACTCTTGAGGTTTCTGTGTTGTCATTTGTGTTTTTGCCAGAGTCTCAAGCTTCACACATACCAGCTCTATTGTCTCATGAGTCGTCACTTTGGCAGATGTTCTATAACTTACCCACCTATTTATTTTGTATTATTAAATTTAACCAAACAAAAATAAAAAATGAATACATACACATGCACACATTGTTGTATGCTTGTATGAAATTAACACTTGTCTTTGGCAATACTTTTTTCAATCATTTCACTGCAAGCAAGGCAACAAATCCACTAAGATGCAAGAGGATTACTGTGTCTGAAAGAATATAAGAAAATGAAAACATTATTGAGGAGCAAGAACAAAAATTAAGAAGACTGAAGATAATTTAAATTTCTGAAGATCAAAGTTGTCTGGAAAGCATGAAGTCAGAAGAGAGTTCTACAAATGAGAATTGCGAGAAAGGAAAATGTTAGCATAGCACTTGCGGTTACATCTAGCCAATTTAATTGTGAATTGAGACCTTGCCACCAACCTTGTACAGGGCATAAATTCATAGAGTCAAGATACCATAGAGGAAAGTAATATTAATTTTGTAAAGATACAAAAATGTGACATAAAGCCAAAAGGAGTAGTTGGGAAAGGCTGGTCCTCTTCTGTCATATAATTAAAGCTAGCTAGCCACAATTACTGACCCAAACATACCACAGCATTCCTTACACCAAAACAACATATTCTTACTTACCATTCTTACTACATCCACCATAATACGTCAGTCTCTATGAAGTCCTAAATTGTTTTCAAATGTGCAATTTTATGTCGGTGGGGGAGGAATAAAAAACGCAAGATTAAAAAATCTAACCACAAAGTGTACTATAGAGGAAAGCTCATCAAAATAATTACATTGAAATCATTTATAGCCAAGGCACAGACAAGCTACATTACGACGGCGGTGGGAAAGTAACTGAAGTCAGGATGCTAGGTCTAGCAATTGATTCAATATTATCTTTACACTTCATAAATATATATACATATATATATATATATGCATATATATATATATATATATATATATATATATATATATATATGCAGAAATATAGTCTTAAAGTGTGCTATATTTATGGGGTAAAGTGCTCAATATCAGAGATAGAGCGTGTGTAAATATAAAAGTGGACATGGAAGTCAGCACTTAGAGGCTCTAAGTGCTGACTTCCATGTCCACTTTTATATTTATATATATATATATATATATATATGCATATATATATGCATATATATATGCATATATATGCACATGTATGCACATATATATGCACATATATATATATATGCATATATATATATATATATATATATATATATATATATATATATATGTAGAGAGAGAGAGAGCGAGAGAGAATGAGTGCAAGTAAAAGCTTTGTCGTTTAACTGATTGATGTTTCTTTCAGCATCCCATCTCCAGAATTTTGCTGACTGACTCTCTGGGAATCACTCCGTCCACTCATCAGGGTATCAGCAATTGAGTGCTTAAGGACATCTAATTAATTTAACTGAGAGAAAATGTTACCAATAGTACTGTACTTAAATTCATACAGTCTAGATACCATAGAGGAAAGTAATATTTATTTTGCAAAGATGCAAAAATGTGATATAAAGTCAAACGGAGTAGTTGGGAAAGGCTGAACTTCTTTTGTCTTATAATTAATCCTAGCCAGCAACAATTACTGACCCAAACATACCACAGTATTCCTTACACCAAAACAACATATCCTTACTTACCATTCTTATTATATCCACCATAATACCTCAAAATCTCTGTAAAATCCTATCCAGTTACCATATGTACAATTTTTTGTCTATAGAGGAGGAAAATAAAAAACAAACATGGAGGAAAAATTAGAACAATTACCATGAACATATTTATACAAAAGGAACAAGGAGGATACATTATGGTGGTGGGAAAGTGATTGAAGCTGAGATGCCAGGTCAGAACCATTGACATTGCAGATTCTTCTTTAGATTTTATCGAGAATCTCTAAATATATAGCTGGAGCACCAGACCATATGTGGCAGCAATATTCAAAGCATGAACGAACAGTTGACTTATAAATATATAAGATAGATTCGGATGAGAAAGATGGTTTAGCACAACACAGTGAAGAACCTTTCCTAGAGGCAGACCTAGCAATTGATTCAATATAATTTTCCTATTTCATGCCAATGGAAAACATCAGCCTGAGAAATCACCATTGAAAATTGTATTTTTTTCTCTGGTTTATGTAATTGAAGTTTTATACTGTAGTTGGTTGAATCATATATTTGCTAATTTACGTTAACACTTTCCAGAACCCAAAGTTATATTTTAATTCATCTCTTTTAATTCAGAACTGATCTCTGATAAGATCTGAAATGGATCTAATCTGATCTATACATGAAAACTAAACAAGAATTCAAATGACAAAAACAAATTAAGAAGCAATTGAAACCAAAAGCACACTTATACTTAACACCAGGATAAGACAGTTGAAATTTTTAGGAAACATAATGAGGAAAGAGGGCTTGGAAAAATTGATACTCAAAGGACAGATTGAAGGCAAGAGCGACAGAGGTAAACAATGCATAGACTATCTAGTGAGCTTGCGTAAATGTATTTCAGAACAGGGTTTCAGAAAGATAACAAAAAGAGAAAATTTATTAAGAGCTACAAAGGATAGGAAATTGTGGAGAGTCACGACCATCAATGCCTGAAGGGCACAGCACACAGAAGAAGAAGAATTAAACCTATTACGTTATAATTACAAAGGAGAAGAAAGGATTACAATAAATTTCTTCTATAGATAGCTATCAACAATGCTGGGGATAAAACGATTAAAAACACACACACACACATATCCATATGAAATAAGAACGAAGCAAATATGAATTCTGACGTTCATAATTAAAATTTAAAAGAGGGCTTAATACAATATAATAGTAGAGCAATATTCTTTATTTTAGGATATTATATCAAAAACATATGAATAACACTACACAAAACCTTAGTTTCTAGTAAGAATGGTAAGGAAGAATGTGTTGTTTTGGTGTAAGGAAAAAAGGTTTTGTGCAGCATTATTCACATGTTTTGATTTAATATCCTAAAATAAAGAATACACACACACACACACACACACACACACACACATGAATATATATATATATATATATAAAAGTAAACATTGAAGTCAACACTCAGTGTTCACTTTTATATTTATATTTACATATGCTCTATCTCTGATATTGAGCACTTTATCTCATAAATATAGCACACCTTAAAACTATATTTCTTCATATATATATATATATATATATACAAGTGTCCTTCTTGTTCCCATTTTCCTCCAAACTTCCTTGTTGCCCATGTGCTCTGTCCATGGTATTCTTAGTATCTGTAGAACAATGTCTTTTTTACTTCAAGGCTTTCCATTCTTACCCAGAATTCACTGTTATATCGAAGGACTAATTTTACATATCAGTTCAGTACTTCTTTGTTTATAATGAAAATTTCTTGATATTTTAATACTTTCTTTAGCTTTTGGAAATGAATCTTCCACTATTACAGTGCAGCTTTGGATTTCTGTGTAACATTTTTTTTGTTGTCTGTTATAACACTTGCCTCAGATAGTTAAAATTTCTGTATTTCTTTGATTCTAACATCTCCATTTTGTAACTTGCATCCTAGGCAGTCCTTCTTGCTTACAACCAGACATTCAGTCTTCTTCAAATTGATGGTTTGTCATGAAAATTTAATTCCTTGAATGGCCATATAAAAACAAAGATTCTTTACCTGGCTACTATCGACTGCTGTCATCTGCAAAATACACCTCTTGTGAAATTAGGCCCTTTGTGAAACAATGGTAACATTCTTGAAAGTTGTTTTTCTAGAATATGTTTCAGTAATGTAGTTTAGTGGTTCTGGCTATCAGAGATGTCAGCAAATCTTTCAGGGTATTTTTCTGTTTTGGAAATAGTAAAAAATCACAGAGACTTAGTTGGGTGAAGAAGATTAATGGACTACTTTTGTAATGGATTTCTTAGCCGGGAACTCACAAATTCCTAACACACCATGCACAGATGCATTGCCATAGTGGGGAATCCAGTTGGGGAATGGTAAATATACAGAAAGAGAATTCACTATTTTTAGTGGATACCCATATTTGAGTAGATGCTCCATGTATTTATTAAACAGCATATTTATTTATTTTTTTCTACTGGCCTGAATGTTCGAGAAATTTTATTAAAGAAAAATATGCACTGTCTAGTGCTGGCTTGACTTGACTGTTCGTAAAATGAGTAGTGTATATTTCAAATATTTGAATAATCTAAACAATTATTAAACATCTTAAACTTAATAATGCCTGTTTTAGGCTTAATTGTGCTCTATTATTGCTAATATTAATCAGCCTTCAAAGTCTATTGTTTTGTTCCATTTTTATCTTGAATATCACAATGTCAAAACAATGAATTTATCCAGATTATTGTGCCATAACTGCAATTTTGCTTAAGATCTCTTTGAAGGTTGAGTAGGTGAAAATTTTGCCATGTAAAAATATTCAACTTTTCCACAAAAAAGGAAGAAAGCAGATAAAGAGTAAATCCCAAATTTTGTTATTCCAGAAATACTTGTGTGGATTTACAAAAATTGTTTTTCTTTTTTTTTTTAGTTTAGTTTCTTCTTATGAAGACAGTTTTTATATGACAGGAAATAGACTAAACACAGAAATATTTCTTAATAACTTGAACTGTTTCATTTGGCAGTAAAATGCTTGTTCTGATGCATCATGGGAGTATTCTATATTTTATTTAACTCTTATTTTTATTATCTAAATTTTTCTTTCTTTATTGTTATTTACCATTCTTATCTGAATTTTATAGTATTTTTATTGCTTACCTTAGAATTTTACTTTTATTATTCATTATTTTGGATGCCAAACTAATAAGGGTTAGGGGTTATTTAGCTATTTTTTTTGTTGTTATCACAATAAGCTTAATAATGCATGTTTTGGGTTTAATTGTGCTCTATTATTGCTACTATTAATCAGTCTTCAAAGTCTATTGTTTTGTTCAATTTTTTTTCTTGACTATCACAATGTCAAAACACTGAATTTATCCAGATTATTGTGCTATCATATTTTCTGCTAACCCCAATTTTGCCTTGGAGGCAACAGAGTTCTGAAGTATGATGTAATATCAGTGATTAATCTCCTTTCATACTTGAAATAATTCTTGAGCTTCAAATGTGTATATGCATTTTTGGGGAGAGAAGAAAAACATCTTGTACGGATTTTATAAGTTAATTGTGTAAAGCAGTACCACTTTGGTCCAACTAATTAGATGAGTCAAACAGGAAACCAATTTTTTAAATTTATGTCTACACTTCTACACTCCTAATGTGAATTATGTAGACACACACACACACACACACACACACACACACACACACACACACACACACACACACACACACACAAACACGTATATATTTCTAACGAAGTGATGGATTTTTATTTACATTATTTACATTATTTGGACGGTTATCCTCATCTTCATTGCCATATTCACAACGTTTCGGCTGTTGTATGCTTCGGCCTTCTTCAGGTGATTGGAATTTTGAACCAAACCCTTTATTTCATCCAATAGGGTATATTATTCTAGCTCCTCATGTGATGCCACTTCCGGATATCTCAGTTATTTCCAAGTTTTTTGGTTCACCACTACTGTAGCTTGGTATTGAAATCGCAACTTTTTGGGTCTAGTCACTGGATCTAATCAACATCTTTATCCAGTGGTCTATGTGTCTTTGAGATATCCAGAAGAGGCATGGCACGTGGAATTAGAACAGTCTACCTTGGTGGACAAAATAAAGGGTTCGGTTTGAAATTCCAATCACCTGAAGAAGGTTGAAGCATACAACGGTCGAAACATTGTGAATATGGCAATGAAGATGAGGATAACAGTCTAAATAATGTAAATAATTATAATACCTCATCTCAGAGATATAGACGGATGGTAGATTTTTATTTATTAATCTGACAGATTTTATTACTTAAACATTATTTTTAGTGGATACCCATATTTGAGTAGATGTTCCGTTTATTTATTATACATTATATTTATTTATTTTCGGCTACCAGCTTGAATGTTTGAGAAATCTTATTAAAGAAAAAAATATGTGCTCTCCAGTTCTGTGTTGCCTTGACTGTTGATAAAAATGAGTGGTGTCTGAAGGAGGAACCTAAGTTTGTTTGGTTGAGATGTCAACAAGAAGGTGGATGCACGAGAATCATAAGTAATGAGTTTGTTGACCCTTGGAAGACAGCCAATGGTATTAGAATGGCCTTCTTTGTCTACAGTGAATTTGTAAAGGTCAACTTTCAGGTATAGCTTAGAAGAAAACAATGGCATTCAAACTAAAAGTCATTTCCATGCATGATAATTAGTTGTACTAGCACTGCTAGTACAACTAATGAATACTCAGATAATTTGGGCTTTGCAAATGAGAGGATTATAGTATGGCTGTGATGTTTCAGGATTTAAACCCCATCAAGAACTCTTAGAACATTGTCAAGATGTGGGTTTATGAGAACAGTAAGCAATTTGTACCCAGAAACAAAATTTGTAAAGCAGTGTGTGAAACCTTCATCCTTCTCCTTTTGATAGTAAGCTGCTTCAAGTGATTAGAAAAAATAGAAATTCTATCATTACATTTCGGCTTTTTTGCCACACTCAGCTTGTTGTGAATAGTTTTCTAGGCTATTTGTTTGAATAAATTATTATTGGTTTAGTCATTGGCTTTCATTTATCCTTAGAGATGTTCAAACAGATTTTTTAAAATGATTGCATAAAAATCGGAACAGTCTAGTTCCCAAACTTTTTTCTCTGGGCCGCATTTTTAGAATGAAAATTTGCTTGTGCCTCACCAAATTATGTGATAAAAAGTACATTTAAAAATAAAAAAAACCAAAGAGTTGCAGAAAGATAACTGTAGATTCGAAGTCGGAATATTATCATTGATAACTCTCTCCTCCAATTTGCGGAGCCTAGTGACTATATTCTTAATACTTTATATAATGCAAAAATATCACAATGATAAAATCGGTCAGTAATTATTTATACCAAGACTCGTGCATGCAACATGCAATTACAAGTAATCCATAATAATATTTTAAATTTTGAAATCATATTTATTTTTAGCATATGAATTTTTTGAAACTCTTTCCAAATCTTTAATTGTCTTTCAATTATTCCAATTCACCTGCTATTCTCTTCTGCCACACCTATGAGATGCACTGCATCATTTGAAAATAGCTGGTCTAGAAAGTGCATTTCTGTAAATAATAAATAAACACGGTATACCTTCTGTCCTGGGTATGATGATAAACTAAATCCATGTCCTGGGTAAGATGATAAACTATGTCCAACAGCAAGGCCTCCAATCAGGAGGTTTTGAGAAGTGTGGAACCACCTCTTAATTGCTGGTATTCCCAGGTCCACCCTGACCTGGGGTGGTAGCACCTGTTAGAGTCACAGGAATAGGCAAATAGTTGACCCCCAAACTGGGGTCAAAACACTATGAAAGTGTAAAAATAGGTTTTAATACCAGAAATACTTTATAAAAAAGAAATTTATTACCAGCTATACATTTCTGAAGAAAAAATATAAACCAGAAATAAAAGTTTTGTCAGTATTAAATAACCCATTGAGGTTGATATGCCATAAAACAAACCAAACCAAACCAAACAGTATATCTTATATAGCTTATACAGCAACCACTCTTTCATATAAACTTATGTGCTATTCATTGAACCAAACAGTTTTTTAAATCCATTTGTAAAAAAAGAAACTAAAGATTATAAGACATGTGCATCCAACATAAGTGACAAGAAAAAAAGATTTATTGCACTACAACATTCTTGAATACATAAAAAATTATTATTCTAAACACATTATTTAAAAAAATAATGGCACAGTTTATTTCTTAAAGAACTCTTAACTTTCTTTCTTTACCACCCACCATAATAATGACACATGTGAGTCGAAAGTTTGGGACAACACAACACAGATTTTGGCCAATTTATCCACACAAACCAACTACATTCAGGAAAAAGATCTTTGTACATTAGAAAAAAAAAGATCATTAAATATAATAAACACAAAATGTCTATTGTTTTTTTTAATAATACATGTTTAAAAGAAGAGTTCCTTCCCAAATATGCCAAATTTAAAATAAATTGTATATAGATTCAAAGAGATGAGTTTATGAGAGCAGGAAGCAATTCGTACCCAGAAAGGAAATTTGGGAAGCTGTTTGTGAAGCTATCACCCTCAAAGGAATTATTAAATCAACTTCTTCTTTTGACACTAGGCTGCTTCAAGTGATTAGAAAATATTTTCATTTCTATTTGTGAACTAAAATTTGAGGATATTTCCACATATGCAAAAGACTTCCATTTGGCTAAAATCTTTTGACATCCCAACCTTCTAATTATTGTATTTTTTTTATTTGTATAAAATATTGGAATGCAATGTAATCAAAAATTAATAATATCTTAAATGAATGAGTTTATATGGTTAAATTTGATCTTCAATCCATCATTAGTATTTGTAGCTTAAATGGCAGAGCAGCTGTCATGCATAGGCAGGTTTTCCAAATTATAAGTTCATGTCTTGCTTAGATATGACTCTTTGTTGCCAATCTGTCAACTAATGGTTATCAACTTTTTTTCATTGCAACTGTCCAGATTAAACACTTTTTATGAAACCCCAAAAAAAAAAAAGTGTTTAATCTGGACAGTTGCAATGAAAAGCAACTCGATTTTAGTATTAAAGAAATGGTTGATAAAAAGTGTTTAATTTAAGCTTAATGAAGGAGAGAGTAGATTGCAGAATTCGGGTAAATCAATGTTTGTGCCAATGACAGGTGGAGAGGGCTAGAACTAGATAAGACACTTAGGCATCTTGACTCCATTTGTCGTAAGAATCACTGAAAAATCCTTTGAGTTATCTAGCTAGAAAGAGAACAGGTTAAAATCATTTTTTGTCAGCCCCACTGTCTTCCCAAATGAGCAACGGTGAGAGGAAAAAAGATCATTCAGGTCGTCAGTAATGATATCAACGTTCATACTCTGGATTCTATCTTCAAACTTGATTGTTTTGAATTCCAGCAATAACTTTGATTAAAATTTTGGTGCAGAAACTAAGGTTTCTTTTATGCTACTTCCTTGTTTGATGAATAAATTCAGCATTCATGACAAGAGAGACAGATTATCCTCTCACAACTCAAGCAGATAATCCTTTTAATCCAATTACATTTTAAAGCGGCAATCACTTTACACATTCATTCAACCAGTACAGTTTGTGTGTCAACTCTTTCTTAATATGTGGCACATATTTCTCTAATTTATACTTTTCAAACACAAAAAACCTGATTGACTTCACACCAAGCAAACCGATCCCTTCTATATATGTGTACTCTAAAGTAAATAAACATATGATGACATGTGAATGCATACACATACACCCATTTATTTAGTGCTTGTTAGAGCATGATAGATGAGAAACCCATTCGACTATTCAATGCCAGTGAGTACTTACTGAGCTACAGTCAATTTGTGTCAGACTAACTTAAACAGAATAAATATTTTTAGCCATTCCAAGATGTGGACAGTTGCTGAAAGGTTCTAAGATAGATCCACTTTTCCAAACCCTACCAAATGATCAGCCATCAAAATTTTTAAGGTCTTTCTTGGTTAGACTTAGAACTTTACAGCAAACCATCATATGTACACATTATTATTAATTTGGTAATAATAATAATATGCATACACATAAATAAATTTATATATAAAAATCATTGTCATCTGAAAATTCCATTCCATACCTACCTCATTATTTGAATTCTGACTTCCATGTATCTAATATGTATAGCGATCGGAGATACTTTTTTTATCAGTGTCAAACTTAACTGATAAATTGGCATGTCACTAAGAACAATACAATATTTTTTTTCTCCTAGTTTCATTTCTGAATAATCTTGAAACAATATTAAACTTGATGCTTGGTTAACTTTAGAATTTGACATTTGAAATTTTAATTTTAAATTTAACTGTTAACTTAAAATTTAATTTTTATATTGATTTCTAATTTAAACTAATCTTAACTTTAATGCACTAATAGATTGTACTTAGGGTATATTGTCATGTTATTTTGAATTACCATATACGTCTATTCTTCTGATTGGTCATCATAGGTTACATAATATAGTTTCCCCTACTGAGGGGATTTGGTTGGCTTTTGAACTCTTAAAAACATTTATTTTCCATTCAACATCATCACTTGATAAGAAACCAGAAGTGTTAAAACAAAATTGTAATGTTTGTAGTGATTTTATAATATGCATATGCTATAAATTTGAATATATATATGTATATATATATATATATATATATATATATATATATATATATATATATATACATCCTGGTTACGATGTTAAACTGCATCCAACAGCAAGGCTTCTGATCAGGAGGTTTTGAGGAAGCGTGGAACCACCTCTTAATTGCTGGTGTTCCCAGGTCCACCCTGACCCGGGGTGGTAGCACATGTTGGGGGTCCCAGCTATGGGAAAATAGTGAACTTCCAGGTCTTTTCCAGAACATTGAAACAATGATGTTGCCAACTACACTTTTTTGGAACAATGATGTTGCCAACTATACTTTTTTGAAACAATGATGTTGCCAGCTATACGTTTTTGAAACAATGATGTTGCCAGCTATACGTTTTTGATATATTTAGTAAATACTAGATCTGGCATTAAATAACCCATAGTGGTTGATATGCCATAAAACCCCAAACAACCAATATATATATATATATGGAGAAACCATCTTTAGAACCACCATGCTTTAGACTGTCTCAACCATAAAGTGAGTTGATGAACAAGCAAAGTTGAATAGTGCCTTATAATCACAAATATTTCTCCAACTCTTGAAATTTTCATATCTGTTCAGTTTGGTATCCTAAAGTAAACAAACCAATTTCGGAAGGAGTAATGGATTTTTATTTATTAATCCAACAGATTTTTATTGCTTAAAAGTTATTCTTAGTGGATACCCAAATTTGAGTAGACGCTCTGTTTATTTATTAAACAATATATTTATTTATTTTTGTCTAACAGCATGAAAATATGTGTTCTCCAAAAGGATTCGAAAGTGTGTCACACGACAAATGTAAACATATAAACATATACATATACACGTACAAAATATATAAAAAATGCAACATACACATATAGATATATATATAAACATATACATATATATATACATATACATATTTTTTTTTAAGCATTTCAACCCAAGCAAGGCGGGAAGCCACTAGCACGCAAGGGGTTACAGAGAGTTGGAGTGAGACCAAATAGGAGTGATAGAGGAAGGATGAATAGAAGGATAGGGGATAAATCAAGGCATCTGGAGATGTCGATTGACATTACATTTGAATAGTTGGAGATTATAGCTATCAGGGAAACAGGAAGAGGGGAGGGAGTTCCACAGGCGAGAGGTGTGAGACATGAAGCTATTGGAGTAGAAGAGACGGCTACATTTAACAGTTTCGACAGTGAAAGGGTGAGAGCGAAATGCCAGCAGATTCAAGAGACAGCTCTCTAGCCAGCGAGAGATGTTTCTTGATGTAAACTCCAAGGCCATGCATGTGGGTTTGAGAGTCTTTTATAAGGAGAGGAAGGTAGCTGGGGATCGAGAGGTCAGACGAGAGGATAGTTGAGTCAAGGTTAGTCTCACAGAGAGCCAGTATATCCGGGCAGTTTGCAATGAGGAAAGATTACACACTGCAGAAATTAAATATGTATATAATGAAATGTATTAAGTCTGACAATTATTTCATATATTTTCTATTTTATACATTATTTTTATAGATACAATGTATTTAAGTAAATACTCTGTTTTTAATTAAACATTATTAATTCCATTTATCAGCCTGAATATTTCCATTTTGTTCATATTTAGTATGAGATCTCCCTAACAAAAACAATCAGCCCCTATATGAAATATCTTTGAAACAAACGTTCAGTTTTCTCTCTTTGAATGTGAGGACAACTTTGTTTATGCTAGTTATGAAAATAAAAAAAAGCACAATTAGATCTTATTTGTCTATATTTCTGAGATGAGGTATTATGTACAGTATTTACATTATTCGGACTATTGTCCTCATCTTTGTCGCCATATTTGTCACAACGTTTCGGCCGGATAAAGGCGTTGGTTAGATCCAGTAACAGACCCAAAGATTGTGAGTTCAATACCCGGTTCAGGCAGTGGAGAACTTTCAGAGGGAAAATTAGCAGGAGATAACTGATAACTGACATCCATCAAACATGGCTCGTGGAACTAGAACAGTCTACCCCAGTGATCGAAATAAAGGGGTCGGTTCAAAATTCCAACCACCTGAAGAAGGCCGGAGCGTACAACGGCCGAAACGTTGTGACAAATATGGCGACAAAGATGAGGACAATAGTCCGAACAATGTAAATACTGTAGATCTTATTTGGAAACCTATTCCTTTATCATGCATTTCTCAAACAAGAACACTCACACAGACATTTCCATCTATCTATCTATCTATCTATCTATCTATAGCAGTCTGTTCATATCTATCTATCTATCTATCTATCACTTCCTTTCTATCTATCTATGTCTTACTTCCTATCTATCTATCTATCTATCTATAAATAAAGGATTCAGTTTGAAATTCTCTGACAATTCCATGATAGTGTTTAAATGCTAGAAATTGTATCCCTTTGTAGTTTTACCATCTTTACAGAATGGGAATGCAGACACAGATGAAAGGGTTCAAGTTTAGTTCTCTGTCTGAGTAATGCTTCAGTAATGCTTTTGAACCCTGCCCTTCATCAGACCCTTGTATTTCCATTGTTTTCTGCCTATAAAAAAAAAGTTACTGCTAACTAGACTACTATAAGCTTTAGAATCTGATACCATCACAAAACAAGTGATGTAAAGCCAACATGAATTTATTTACAAGGAAGCTTTTTTGTTGGATCATATTCCAGATTCTGACTAATTCTTCAAATGCCTTACATTAACCTTGAAAGCTGGCAACTCGTGTAATTCGAGTAAATCTGAAAACATGAAATCTCTTTGAAACAAACGTTCAGTTTTCTCTCTTTGAATGTGAGGACAACTTTGTTTATGCTAGTTATAAAAATAAAAAAAGCACAATTAGATCTTATTTGGAAACCTATTCCTTTATCATGCATTTCTCAAACAAGAACACTCACACAGATATTTCCATCTATCTATCTATCTATCTATCTATCTATCTATCTATCTATCTATCTGTCTATCTATAGCAGTCTGTTCATATCTATCTATCTATCTATCTATCTATCTATCTATCTATAGCAGTCTGTTCATATCTATCTATCTATCTATAGCAGTCTGTTCATATCTATCTATCTATCTATCTATAGCAGTCTGTTCATATCTATCTATCTATCTATCTATCTATAGCAGTCTGTTCATATCTATCTATCTATAGCAGTCTGTTCATATCTATCTATTTATCTATCTATAGCAGTCTGTTCCTATCTATCTATCTATCTATCTATAGCAGTCTGTTCATATCTATCTATCTATCTATCTATCTATCTATAGCAGTCTGTTCATATCTATCTATCTATCTATAGCAGTCTGTTCATATCTATCTATCTATCTATAGCAATCTGTTCATATTTATCTATCTATCTATCTATAGCAGTTTGTTCATATCTATCTATCTATCTATTTATAGCAGTCTGTTCATATCTATCTATCTATCTATCTATAGCAGTCTGTTCATATCTATCTATCTATCTATCTATCTATCTATCTATCTATAGCAGTCTGTTCATATCTATCTATCTATCTATCTATAGCAGTCTGTTCATATCTATCTATCTATCTATCTATCTATCTATCTATAGCAGTCTGTTCATATCTATCTATCTATCTATCTATAGCAGTCTGTTCATATCTATCTATCTATCTATCTATCTATCTATCTATCTATCTATCTATCTGGTGTAACAACAAAATTGTTCAAATCATGTAACAACATGGGATAATTGTCCATCCCACAAAATGTTTAATATCTAGAAAAGCACTAAACTAATTGAGTTTCTTTTTTTCAGATTTTCAGATAAGACATTTAGCCAACTTGACACTATTTGTTGCAAGAATCACTGAAAAATCCTTTGAGTTATTCAGCTAGAAAGAGAACAGATTAAAATCATTTTGTGTGAGTCCCACTGTCTTCCCAAATGATCAATGGTGAGAGGAAAAATATCATTCAGATCTTCAGTAATGGTACCAACATTCATACTCTGGCTTCCATCTTCAAAGTACATTCAAGAACCATCAAGAGAACAGTGAATAAGTTTAAAAAAGAGGGAATAGTAGAGAGTAAAACTGAATCAAGAGGTCACAACAGGAAGAGGGATCATCATTTCAACTTAGAGCTAAAGAAATCAATTAGAAAACGTCCAACTCAATCCATAAGATGTTTGACACGTGAGAGAGGAGTTTCATCTATGACAGTCCAAAGAGTAGAGAAAAAAGACTTGAAAATGAAATTGCACATGAAACCTGTGTGGCACCTTGTTACTCCAGGACAGAAAGTTAGAAGATTAGAGAGGGTGAAGATCATCTTGAATAAGTTGGAAAATGATCCTGGAATAATATATATATATATATATATGTATATATATTTATATATATATATATATATATATATACACACACACACACACACACACACACACACACATATATATATATATATATATATATATATATATATATATATATATGAACTTTATTTCAATCCTTCATGAGCTTCTGATCCTTAGCTATGATTAATTGATGAACATGTCATTTTTCATTTATGATCGATTTCATCACAATTCTTCTGTTAAGCTTGGAGAGTAATTATACATTCTTATTGCTCAAAGTAGAGCCCAATAGTGTTATAAAATCCTTCGAGAATCATAGTAAGGTATATTTAATCATTCCTAATATACAACAGTTCAAAGCTTAATCTAATAAATGGACAATTTTGCTGTTACACCCGGAACATATATATGAGATAAACTCAATGTAAGCGATATAGTGCATGTAAATATAAAAGTGAACATGGAAGTCAACATTCAGAGGAGACAAACTGTTTCATGCTAAATGCAATCATCAGGCCACATGTGGCCTGATTGTGTTTAGCATGAGACAGTCTGTTGCCTCTGCTATCAGTGTTCACTTCAATATTCACTTTTATATATATATATATATATATATATATATATATATATATATATATATATATATATTATAATAATCCAATTTGTCAAAATTATGTATGTATTAGCTTAATCAGTTCATCTGATGACAGTATTAAAATTGTTTTTTTGTTAGAATATTGTTATAGTGATTGTGAGGAGAGTGATCTTTCAGACCTCCTATCTTGACAAGATCTCTGAGGCTTGGCTATAGTCTTATTGCTTTATCAGTTTCCAGTTGGGAGGGTTAGGTTTGGGTTAGGGTAAAGGTTAGTTACATCACTCATTATCCCAATGATAGCATCTGTGTGCATGTTTAGTCGCATCAACATAAACAAACCTAGTCCAATGAAGCTCAAAGGGATGAAAAGTATTACGCGAAAACATTTTCCACTTTGTCATAAATCTTTCCTCCACATATATATAATACTGTCTGCAAATGACATATATATATATATATATATAAATAAATATAGGTGACTATACTCATGTCGAAAAACCTTCGAATTCTTGATTTAACAATACCCAAATCAATCACGAAGGGAAAAAAAGGTTTTAAAAAAGAAAGATCCAGGAACATGAAAGTCTGTCGAAAATAATCGCACAGATGCAGGTTCAAGGCGCAAAGAAAAAACCCCGATACGAGTAAACAACTAACTAAAGAGCTCAATACAAATGTAGAGCAAATATATATATGTGCGTGTCATTCACAGACAGTACTGTTTCACAGCTCTTCCGTGCGACTAGACATCCGAATGCCTCAAGCCAGGATTGAAACCCAACTGATTTGGTGTCAGTCAGAGTTCCTACCACTGAGATATCTTTAATAGACTTTAAAAAAAACAGGAGGTAGTGGATTCAACTGGCTGCCTGATTTTTAAAATTAAAAGCTCTACATGTTATTTTTACTTTCATTTTATTTTTTTCACACGTGTATTGAGCATTTTTTAATATTGTTCCTGGTCTGATTCAACTCTGACCATTAACCTTTTATGTTTGGGAAGTTTTTTTGGCTATACTCTGTATAAGGCAAAATGTTTCATTCAGGGCCCTTAAATTTGGTAAGCATATTATTATCAGATACAGCGGTGGTTTGAACATAAGAACTTTTTTCTCATGAGAGTTTTATCAAGCATGTCTTTTAATCAACAGAAAGCCATGTTTCTGTAAGTACTAATAATACAAAATTTAAATTTCTAAATTTTAAAATTTTAAATTTCCTATTAGCTATAATTTAAAAAGAATCATTTTAGTGTCATTAAGACAAATACAAATGACGTATATAGTATTTCTGTTTATAACAAAAATATAGTGTCATTTATAATCTAAGTTTTGAGTAGGATAGAGGAATACTCCAGCTAGTATATGCATATGTTGACAGCATAATAGATGATAATTGTTTATCTATGTGAATAAAACTATGCCATTATGTGTGTGCGTGTATGCATGCATGTGTGTGTGTGTGTGTGTAGGTGTGAGATGCTGGAATTTCTAAATAGCTGGGCCAATTTTGATGTTATCACAGTTGATGGTGAAATGATTTGGATGCTAATAATTGTAAATTAAGGACATTTTTTTTTCTCAACCGAATATTTAAGCAGGTTTAAGTCACTGTCCAAAGTTGACCTTTTTTGTTAATTTTGACAATGCTGATAGGGTTGCAGTTAACAAATGCCAAATGTGTTTATTTGTCTATATTCATTCACTGCAACTAGATCTTTCTTTCTTTTTTCTTTTCTTTCTTTCTTCTTTTCTTTCTTTTTTCTTTTTTTCTTTCTATTTCTTTCTTTCATTTCCTTTTTTTGATTTTCATTAATTTTCTTCCTCACACACACATTCCGATAGGCATGTCCTTATTAACTGGTGTATCTGTTGTGTCTGAGTGTGTACAAATGCACATGGCTTATGAATATATATATATATATATATATATATATATATATATATATATATATATATATATATATATATTTATTAAAGTGGATGAGGAAAAGTTCTTGACCTCAACTAAGAAAGAATTTTTAAAAAAATTGATGCTTTGTAAATTTTTGAAAGTAGGTTGGGACAAGAATTTTAGCACTCCCATTTTGTGCCTGTTTGTGCTCTGTGTGTGTGTGTGTGTATATATATATATATATATATATATATATATATATATATATATATATATATATATATATATAACAAGGTAAAAGTTTCTAATAATAACAATAATCCTTCATCTTTAATCCTTAATGTGCATATATAAAGTAATAAATAAAATTAAATGTTCAACTTATCTTTCCAACTCAGAGTATCATGGAGATATATTGACTAATATTTTTTTAATCGCTTCATCCCAAGAAAGACAGTAAAGTCACTAAGACACAAGTGCTTACCGAGTGTGAAAGAATAAGAAAGAAGAGAAACATTATTAATGAGCAGGAAAAATAGAAGAGTGATGAAGAAGATGGTAGATAATGATTAACATTGCATTTCAATTTCTGAAGACAAAGTTAGCTGGAAGATATGGAGTCGCAGGAGAGTTCCACAAGTGAGAAGTGTGATAAAAGAAACTGTTAGCATAGAACTTATGGTTACATCTAGCCAATTCATCTGTAATATGATGAGACCTTATTGCCAATCTAGTACTGCGCTTAAATTCATAAATGGAAGAGTGCTACTTTCGCTAGTTCCCAAACTGCATGAATTTAAACATGCTACTAAGTTGGCATTTCAGTCCCACTCTTCCACTGTCAAAACGGTTAAATGTATCCGTCTCTTCTTCCCATCTGTGGAACTCCCTTCCTCTTACTTGCTTCCCTGATAGCTATAATCTCAAACTATTCATATGCAATTTCAATCAACATCTCCAGATGCCTTGGTCTATTCCCTGTCATTCTCTTCAACCTTTCATCTATCATGCCTCTTTACTCTTGCTCCCACTCTCTGTAACCCCCTTGCGTGCTTGTGGCACCCCCGCCTTGCTTGGGGTGAAAAACTTAAAAAAAAATAATTAGAAAGTATTTCTAGAAAAGGCACAGGAAGATACATTATGGTGGTAGGAAAGTGACTGAAGCCAAGATGCCAAGTCAGGATCCATATCATTGCTGATTCTTCTTTGGATTTTATCAAAAATCTCTAAATATATAGCAGGAGCACTGGACCATATGCAGCAGCAAAAAGAGTACTATGATGCAATTCACTCCACCAAAATTTTGGAAACAGAATGCTTTACTTAGAATTCACACCAGAAGCACCAATACAAACATTTCAGGGTGTTTGGGTGTCAATCTGAGAATCGTGCAGAGGATATGAAAAGAATTGGATGAGTTTAATTGTGATTATGAATGTGTTTGGAGTGATCACTAGTGATGGTGATGTTATGCCTCCATTCATCCCACAGGGCCTCAGACTCAACACAGAAGCCTACATCAAGTGGCTTCAGAAGGTAGTGCTCTCCTGGGTCAAGAGGGTGGCTGTTGGCAAACACTATATCTGGCAACATGACTCTGCACTATGCCACACAAGCAGGAGAACACAGTCATGGCTGTGAGACAATTTCTGTGACCACATCACCCCTTGTATCTGGCCAAGTAACTCTCCAGACTGCAAACCCCTTGATTGTTATTTGTGGGGTGCAGTTGAGCAAGAAACTAACAAAACTCCTTGTAACACTAAAGGCAAGGATTATGGTAGCATTCACCAACTTAAACAAGGAGTATCTGTCTATATTTCTAAGATGAAGTATTATGTACACTATTTATATTATTCGGACCATTGTCCTCATCATTGTTGGCATATTTATCACAATGTTTCGGCCGTTGTATGCTCCAGCCTTCTTCAGGTGGTTGGAATGTCGAAATGAACCCTTTATTTCACTCACTGGGGTAGACTGTTCTAGTTCCATGTGCCATATCTAATGGATGTCAGTTATCAGTTATGGGTATTATAAACCTAATGTCTTCAACCCTCATTTTTTTACCAGATCTCATATTGCAATTTTTTGCTGTTATCATATTATGTTTTTTTACCAGAGCTCATATTGCAATTTTTGGTGTTATTATTGCTTTTCTCTGGCACTCTTTATTACTGGTTCCCATATTGTATTCATTTCTATGTTTGGTTGAATCTCATAAGTAAGACCCTCCCCCTCCAGAGGAGAACATGACTAAAGACTGTGTGTACGCCATCCCGTACAGCTGCGGAAAGAAATATAAAGGGGAGACAGGCCATCTCCTTAAGGTAAGTCTTCAAAAAGACCAGAAAGCTGTAACACGAGGGGAAGTGGAAAAATCAGGCGTGGCTGACCACATATGGAGAGAAAAGGGAGATCACTGCCATCTGTGGGATCAGGTTGAAATCATATACAAAGAACATCATTGGAAAATTTGAAAAGTTAAGGAATCAGCACATATGCTAGGCCACAAAAATCTCCTGGTCCAACTGAGCATAGAAATGAATACAATATAGGAACCAGTAATAAGGAGGAGTGCTAGAGAAAATCGATAATAATGATGAAAATTGCAATATGAACTCTGGTAAAAAACATGCAAGGATAAAAGGAAGAATTTCAATATGAGCACTGGCAAAAAAATGTTTGTTGAAGACATTAGTTTTATAATACCCAGAAATTCACACACAGATATCCTCAAGGATAAAGTGGATAAAGGTGTTAGTTAGATCCAGTGACAGGACCCAAAGAGTGTGAGTTCAATACCTGGTTAAGGTGGTGGAGAACTTGGAGAGGGGAATTAACAGGAGATAATTGATAACTGACATCCATTAGACATGTCATAATAGTCTACCCCAGCTAGCAAAATAAAGGGTTCAGTTCAACATTCCACCCACCTGAAGAAGGCTGGAGCATACAACAGCTGAAATGTTGTGATAAATATGGCGACAAAGAAGAGGACAATAGTCTGGATAATGTAAATAGTTAAACAAGGAGACTGTCCAGAAAAGTTGTAGGAGATTCTGAAATAGTCTGGAGGCTATGGCTGAAGCAAAGGCGATTTTATTGAATACATTTACTCTTTAGTGTTTCAAGATATTTTTATGTAATTTTGGTAAATATATCTGTTAAAATGAGATGTTAGTGTTATTTTCATTTATATATAAAATGATTAAAAAATGCTTTTATTTTATACAAGAAATATTTATGTTTCTTTATTTTGTATAAGTTTGTATAAAGACCAATGAATGTTTTTTGTTCAGTATTTTGTTGTTTATTTTTTATAAATTTCAGACTATTTTTCTGGTTTCCACTAAAAATTTAAATATAAATTCTCAAATGTCTGGGCACTTTTAGTTTTCAAAAAACAACCAGCACAATACAAAAAACAAAAGTTATGAAAAGCAAAAATACTCAGACATTGGATAATTTACATTTAAATTTTACTACAGAAAAATCAGGAAAATGTTCTGAAATAAATAAAAAAAAAACAACTTTAACAAAGAATTGCATTAATCCTTAACGAAACTTGTATATATATATATATATATATATATATATATATATATATATATATATATGTGTGTGTGTGTGTGTGTGTGTGTGAAATTACTTAATTATAAATGATTATAAGATACAGTTAACATTTGTTTTTTCTTTTTCTTTTCAGGTAAGCGCATCTTGTTGATACTGCAGCTAATTAAAAAATATCTAAATGAAAACCCCAATATCATCTCTCATCTCCAGATGCAGGTAGGTGATGCTAGTTATAATAATCCTCAAGGCCAAAAAGTTGGGATAGAAGACTTCAGAAGTCACAGACTTGAGAGGGCAAAATTTAATAACATCTGATCATAAAATCCAAAACCTTATTCTTTATTAATACAACAAAGGAAGAATATCTTTAAAAGATTCTAGCATCATTCTAACATTAAGTTAGATTGGTTTATTTTATTTATCTTTTTATTTTTATGAGACAAAGCTCACAATGAATTGATATAAGGGCAGAAATAAGTGAAATGTAAGTCCAATTTGTACTAAAAGCAAAATGGTAAACATGGCTCCAATCTTGAGATATATAACCAAAGCACCAGATTTAATATGGCAGCAATATATCTATATATATATATATATATATATATATATATATATATATATAAAATGAAATGAAGAGGTTATAATGGTTCCAACGAGAGAAAAGTGTGTATATTAAAAAGAAGAGAGGTACCGCAAACTTTTTTGGTTGTAATGTGGGTTTTTTTAAAAAAATATTATTCTTTATTTTTCATAGTTTTACATAGTTTTACAACACGTGTTTCTGGTCTTACGACCGTCTTCAGGTAAAGGGTGGAGATTTCCACATATTATTAAAAATAATTATTAAAAATAATTAATTTTTTCCTTTATGCTTTTCAATGTTACATCTTCTCTATATGAGACATTCTCTGTTTTTGTGTTGGTCATTCCAATGTCTTTCTTTAAATGGTAGTATATATATATATATATATATATATATATACAGGGGGCTACAAAAGAAAGTATACAATAAATACAGGTACAGAACAAATGCTGGGGATTGATATGTTTATTATTGATGTTATTTTTGATATGTTTGTACAGTGTAACCCGGATATAAGAGAATTGTCGGGGCCCCGGAGAAGAAGTCTCTTATATCCGGGTTTATCTTATATCCGGGTTTGGTCTATTTTGTTTTATTAACACAGGCTCTAATTTGGGACCAGAGAAAATCTCTCTTATATCCCGGTTTCTCTTATATCAGGGTCTCTTATATCCGGGTTACACTGTATAATCAATATAATAAATTTTGTGTGCACATTTGTTTGTCATTAATGTATACCTACTTTTTCACCCTCAGCATATATATATATATATATATATATATACATATATATATATACACATATATACATATATATACATATATATATATATATATATATATATATATATATATACATATATATATATATATATATATACATATATATATATATATATATATATACACATATATATATATATATACATATATATATATATATATATACATATATATATATATATATATATACACATATATATATATATATACATATATATATATATATATACATATATATATATATATATATACATATATATATATATATATATATATATACATATATATATATACATATATATATATATATATATATATATATATATATATATATTACCTAAAAAAAGCACTCTTGAATGTAGTACAGAATTTGCCGTTGCTTTTTTGATCAGTGATGTTTGTTTGTCAATGTGGTGTCAATAATTAATTATAAACCAAGAACTAGTTGATTGATTGATTTGTTTTTTACAACTTATCAACCTTTTAGCAGATTATTTAAAGCCAGAAATTATTTTTAGATTTTGAGAATTTTTTGTAGATAATAATAACTTACTGATACTAATTAACTCATAGTTGGAGGGAGAAGAGTGGATCCATACCTTTCCCAAGGGTATTTTAACATTTTTTTAAGCAAATCACCCCAAGCAAGACAGCAGTGCCACTAGTATGCAAGGGGCTACAGAGAGTGTAAGTAAGGGAAAAGACTGGGTATGGGGGAGTAAGAAAGGATAAAAAAAATAATGGAGGAGGATAAAAAAAGAACGTGGATCAAGGCAACAGAAGGCATCAATTGACCTTACACTTAAATTGTGAAGAATATAGTTATCAGGGAAGCATGTAAGAGGAAGGTAGTTTCACTGTAGGGAAGTGTGAGAGAAAAAGCTGTTCAAGTAGAAGTGGTGGTTACATTTAACTGTTGTTTTGACAGTAAAAGAGTTGGACCGAGATGCCAACCTAGTAGCATGCTTAAATTCATGCAGTCAGGGCACCAGTGAAAATAGCTTGTCAGAGCAAATACCATAATAATATTTATATAAAAGACAGAGGGAAACCGAATTACGTCTGGACTGGAGCTGGTACTCCAAAGCAGGACCAATCACATTGCATATCCGTCTATGGATTTTGTCAAGAACCTTGAGAGAAGCAGTGGGGGCACCAGACCATATATGGCAACAGTATTCCATGCATAGACAAATGGTAGATTTGTAGAAGGATGGACTCAGA
>OZ038485.1:106653008-106730508 GCA_964036315.1 Acanthosepion esculentum | reverse complement strand
GTCTATGTCTGTGTGTTGATATGTCACAAAACAAACTAAACCAAACCAAACACACACATTACTATTAACACATAACCTACCACCTTACTGTGCTTACATACACATTTTGGTCTCGATAAATGTTCATCAAGTCTCAGTGAATGTTAAAAAGTGCCATTTATATTTCCATGTTCAGAAATTCAAAAATACACCTTTGTTTTGTTCATACTTTCATGTAAGATGCCATTTTGCCAGATTCCTGTAACAAGGCAAAAAAAAAATATGGGTTACTGGCAGGAAGGTTCACCCTCTATTGTCATATCACTTACAACAGGCTCTGATGTTATGGGTTGGTATTATAAAATAAGAGGCTTTAATTTTTTAACAACTCTTGTGTGTATACATGTGTGTGTGAGTGTGCACGTGTACTACATTTTCTTTCTTTCTCCCCCTTTTTTTGGTTTACCTTTCGGGGGGGGGCTATACCTCACCCCCACCCCTTTACCTTGCATCTGTTTTTTGTGAAGAAATTAAATATTTACTCATTGTTTGATACTTTGAATATAAAAAACGAAATGCAGGTCATTCATACAACCCCAATTCATTCATTCAACCCCCAACGACCCACATTTTAGGCCTAGAGCTGGATAAAAGGGATGGTCTCTATCCCTCTAAATTACTTATCCTCCTCTGTGAAATTGAGGTTAAAAGTCCCTAAATAACCCCATATAAAAATATATGACCCTATTAAAAAAAATATTTTACCATCTTTTTTTACTTTTGTTTATTTGACCTAAATAACATGAGAAAAAAATGAAGCAGAGTCCTTGACCCAGGGGCTAAGTAAATGGAGTTCGACTTGTGGCATTTTTCAGTTTCAGGTTATTGGAATTATTTTTTTAAAGCAAGGGTGGAATATCCTGTATTCAAAGATATCCGCCCATGCCTAAATTGCAGCCCCCTAACCAAGAATATTTTCTCAAGTTTACACTTTACACAGGCACATTTAGCACACTGACCTACATTCCATCTATAAAAACTGCTTCTGTCTGTAGGTAGAAATTATATGAGATAGTGCTGAAAAGTTCTCTGCCATACCAAGAAGAACTCCTCCAACCCCACAAAAATCTAGTATTTGGTCATTTGGACAGATTTGGGAAAGTGAGTCTGACTAAAAACATTACAGAACATATATATATATATATATATATATATATATATATATATATATATATTGATGCATGTTTCATTAAATAATATAGACAAGTTTTGTCTATTTATTTTAAGCAAATTCCTTCCATATTGCCTGATAAGCTTAATAGCATAATCATTGAAAGATGAAAGAAAATCGCAATATTTTAATCCTATCTAAGCTTTTGGCTTACATAAGCCATCATCAAAGATGACAATTACATTATAATAAATTAAACAATACACAGACATAGCAACAGTGATAGTCTGTTTTTGTTTGCATCAACAATTTTCAAGCAATGACAAACTCATGCGTATGAGACACTGGAAGCAAAAATCACACTGTGGCCCATGACATCACACATGACCACGTGAGAGTGAAAATGAGAAGTGTTAAGTATGGGAAGCCATTGGTATAAACCAATGGCTTCTGTTATCAATTATAGGCATTTAAGTATATTTGTGGAGTTTTCATAGTTTATTTTGTTTAAGGTTATATTTCAACTGTTTTATGTATATAGCTTCAAGAATTTTTAGTTTTTGTTATATATATATATATATATATATATATATATATATATATATATAAATTTATACAAAGTATGTTTGAAAAGTAATGAGACTAATGCCACAAACAATTTATTTCAATTCCAAACAACAAACTACATGGTTTCCCCTCCAAAGTAATCCCTGTCGAATCTAATGTACTTTTCTATACTTCTCTGCCACACTTCTATACCCTGCTGGAAGGATTCTTCTTGGATGTGCCTCAGCTTCATTATTACAGTCCTCTTGATGACCTCCATGCCTTCCAAAATGTCCCCATGATGATCCACTCTGAGCTTGGGGGAAAGAAAAAAGTCACATAGAGCAAGAACAGGGATTTTGTTCTAGTATGGTGATGTTCTTCTTGGCCAAAAACTTCTCACAGTATTGTGAGCAGGTGTATTGTCATGTTGAAGCAGCCACAATTTGTCCTTTCGCAATTCTCACACGCTGAGTGAAACAAACACTGCAGGATCTCTTTGTAGACTTTTTTATCAATCATCTGGCCATGTGGCAAGAATTCTCTGTGGATAATGCCTCTCACATCAAAGAACATGATCAACAAGACTTTGACTTTTGACTTTGACTGTCTTGATCCAAGCAAAACTGGGTTCTTTAGCCTTGGTTGGCAACCAGTCTAAATTTGATTTAATAGAAATAAATCCCATTTATGCATTTTAACGGGTGAAAAAGTATTTGTACAATGCAAATTTCAGATTTTAAAACTTCTAAATTGCTTTAATAGTCTAGATTATTCAAGTGGAATATTCTAGAATGTTTCAATAATGTTATCTGTACTTCTTTTTTGCCTAAAAAATACAAACAGAACATTCTGTAATTGATATTCATGCAAGAAGGTTTACTTCATAGCAAGAGGTAAAGAATTAACAAATTCACAAAAAGAAGTGATTTTTAAGCTCTGGAAAAAGATAAAAGTTACAGGAAAATCTCAGACAAACTGAATATTCCATTTACTACCTGTTATATTCTGTGGTAATAGGAATATATACTTGAAAAACAAGGTGGATAAAATAAGTAAAGGTTTATTGTAAAAAAAACAGTACAATAAGAATAAAGGTAACAGTTATGCACAAGGTCGTCACAAGTCAATCCAGTAGTGAGTGCTACTATTGGAAGGTTGGTAGTTCTCGTGCAAGTCTAAGACATACTCAACAGATCCCAGCCAGTCTCTGTAGTCTGCTGACTTACAGATACTTATAGGTAGTTACTACCTATAGTGTAGTCACTCATGGGGGTAACAGGTTATTCCATTACATCACTACCGTTCATTCATTGCAAGGTATAAAAGACTCAAAACTGTTGAAAACCAAAGAAGAACAGGTGCTCCATGGAAGATTTCTTCAAGATCTTCAAGGAAATTAATGCATCAAAATAAACAAAATCCAATGGTTACTCATCAACAGTTGAAGGAATATTTGCTTTCATCAGGAATCTGTGTCACTAAACGGACAATAACCAACAAAATTCATAGTAACAATCTAAAGTCACACTCCCCTTGGAAAACTATTCTGCCATTGAAAAGACACAGAGATGCCATGTTGAAATTATTTCATGAGCATAATGATAAGGAAAATTTGTATTGGGAAAGAGTAATATGGACAGACGAAACCAAAATTGAGTTGTTTGGAATTCTAGAAAACATGTATGGAGGAAAGATGGCAATGCCTTCAAACAAAAGAACACAGTTCCAACAGTGAAATTTGGTGGTGCCAGCATCATGGTTTGGGGATGTTTTTCTGCAAAAGGTACTGGTAAAATATCAGTAATAGATGGTAGAATGAATGGTCCAGCATATCAAAATATTTTGGAAGCAAGTTTAATGATTTCAGTTGAAAATCTTGAACACCCTCCTGACTGGATCTTCCAACAAGTTAATGATCCTAAGCACACTGCAAAATCTATGAAGAAATGGCTTGCTGAAAATAATGAAAATATCCTGAAATGGCCAAGTCAGTCCCCAGATTTAAACCCAATCTAGAATCTGTGGCATTATTTGAAAATTCAAATCCAATCGTGAGCTCCAACAAACATCCTGAATCTGAAGACCATATATGAAGAAGAATGGAATAAAATACCAATCAAATTTTGCAAATCAATAATTGAGAATGACAAGAAGAGGTTGGTTGCTGTAGAAGCGAATAATGGTTATTCTATAAAGTATTAAATGAAGATTATGTATACTTTTTTGTGTTGTACAAATACTTTTTCACCTATTAAATTAAATGGGATTTATTTCTATTAAAGGAATTTTTTTCTGTTTCCTATGCATATTTAGTTATTATACATTTGTGTACAGTTAATTATAAGAAAAGCATGTTCATTCATTAGTTGGAATTACAATAAATTAAAAATTTGTATGTGTATGAATATTTGTTTCCTTCCACTGTGTGTGTGTATATATATATATATATATATATATATATATATATATATATATATATATATATATATATATATATATATGTATGTATATATATGTATATATGTATATATATATATGTATATATGTAGTATATATATGTATATATATATATGTATATATATATATACATATATGTATATATATATGTATATATATTTATATATATATATATATATGTATATATATGTATATATATATATATATATATATATATATATATCCAGGGCAACAGACCAGATTACAGTCTGGTCTGGTCTGGTGCTTCGTCTATATATCTCAAGGATTTTGGCAAAATCCAAAGAAGGGTCTGTAATGTTATCAGTCCTGACCTGACATCTCAACATCAGTCGAATTCCCACTGCTGTGACATGGCTCCGCTCTGTCTTTTTTATAAATATTATATTTTTTAAAGGCCAAATTACACCTGCCCACACCCCACAAACTCACTCGGGTATAAATAAAAAAAACCCACCCTGCCACACACATATACACACAATGCCAAAAGTGAAGTCTTATTTTTACCAAACTCACTTTGTCTAATATCCAGTGACTCTTTCTTTGTGTAGCAAATATAAAAGGAATTTGAAAATAAAAGCCACTTTTGATTTTCTCGAAATGTGCTCTCAGCACTTTTACAACTATTTTGTTTCCTCCAATAGTACTTTTGTTTTGTATATTTGGCATTCGTTTTAATTTTCTATTGCATTGTTTATAATTTGTCTTTTTTGTGCCTACACTGCTAAAAACTTAATTTATAATCAGGGAACTTCATCTAAAGCATAATTATTTTGATTTTACCTGTTAACAATGCATTTTTTACTTTAGTCCCCTGGCTGATGTCCAAGCAGCTTGTAATGGTGTTGCTTGAAATAATAATAATAATAATGATAAAAAATGTGGCACATGGGAACATCAACAATCCCTGTTGTAGTTGGAGCCTTAGGATTGGTTGGAAAGGATTCCAGTAGACTAATTGAAGGGATCCTTGGAAGTCCATGTCTCAAAGAGATACAAAAAATTATTCTGATAAGTACAGCCCACACTTTACGAAGGGCTTTATCTATGTAATATTTATTTTTTTTTTTTTTTGTAGTGGAAAGTGTCATGATACCATTTCTAACCTTAGGTCCCTGGGCGGGACCCGGAAAGAAATGTGTAAACGGCAGATATCAAACAAAATAAAAATAATAATAATACACACAGACAGAACAATCAAAGCTAACCACTGAGGCATTGTGATCAGAGACTACAAGAACAGAAACCACTTTCATATTAGCATGACAGTTCCTGCAAACTGTAATGTATCTTTGAAGATCTTAAAAAACAAAACTACCAAAATACAACAAATCTTGAAGTGGAAATATTAAAAATGTGATGCATGAAGACTTCATTAATTCCAGTTGTGTTTGGGGCCCTGGGTTTGATTGGAAAAGGTTTCAGTAGACTCATTGAAGGGAACCCTGGTAGCCCATGCCTTAAAGAAATACAAAAGATTATTCTCACAAATACAGCTCACACCATATGAAAGGGCTTTGTCTATGTAAAATGTGTGTGATCTTTTGTTTTAGTTTTAGTTTTTTCCCAAAAAGTTCAATGGAAAATGTCATGATGCCATTTCTGACCTTTGGTTTTTGGTTGGGGTACAAACTGCACCCTCACCCCACATCCCGCAATGAGAGGAGTATACAGCAGAAATCAAGGCAAAAGATAAAATATAATATCAGTCAGAAGCTGTGGTAGAAAATGGCAGTCACAGATATCATGGGATTTCTCAGTCCAGACAGATCGGTTCATTGAAGCATGAAGACCTGACCTTATTGTTATAGATTGATTCATTCATTTTTATGCTTTATCAACCCTTTGTGTGTTATTTAAATTTGAAACATATTTTCTATTGTAAGATATATTTTTCTAAGGAATATTGCTTTAAAATCTTTTTGAGAATAATTTTTTTCCAGATACCTGTCGTTCTAGTGAAAAGATGGATTCATACCTTTCCAAATGCTATACGTATTATATGTATGTAAATGATGTTGTAGATAAGGAAGGTATCAAGCTTAAAATTATTGATTTTGCTCTTACGCTACAAGAGTGGACTCCAAAGCAATTGAAAATATTACAAAATACCTGAATCTGGCTCAGGTGTTGAAGAAACAGTTGAACATAACTGTTGAAGTAATTCCTGCAGTAATGGCTGCACTTGGAACACCACCTGGAATTTTGAAATAGTGCTTAGAGAAAATTGGAATTAAGACAAATATTGCAGATTTCCAAAAATTGGGATCCTTTAATCTGCAAGAATTCTTCAAAAAAGACTTTTAGTGATACCATTCCTCAAGAATAAAATTTTTATTGATGACGACAATTTGCAGCACCAACATAATAATAATAATAATAATAATAATGTTAATGGTAAGTATGATAATGGGATGGGCATGATATCCTTAAGTTACTGTAAGAAAGCTCCAATCGTTGTCTTTGTTTTTTCATATTTTACCACTAGAAATTATAATAATGAATAAAATAATAATAATAATAATAGTAATAATAATAATAATAATAATAATGATGATGATAATGAATAAAATATTAATAATAATAACAATAACAATAATAATAATAACAATGGCAATAATAATAATAATAATAATAATAATAATAATAATAATAATACCCAAAATGCAGATTTTGTGATAAATATCTAGAAACAATTGACCATTGGCACCCACTGAATATAAATCCCAGGATGACAGAATGTGCCAATATCCGCAGTGGAAATTCTGCAAATTTTACAGAAAGGAAACTGCAAGAAGTTGGCATGAACACCACCCGGACATGGTTACAGAGATAGGACCTGTTAAATTTTGTGGGACCTTCACCGTTGAAACTGTTAGATGTAGACGTCTCTTCTACTCTAATAGCTTCATGTCTCGCACATCTCGCCTGTGGAACTCCCTTCCTTATTCCTGTTTCCCTGACAAATACAATCTCCAACTATTTAAGTGTAATGTCAATCGACATCTCCAGTTGCCTTGATTTATCCACTTCCCTTCTCCACATCCTTTCACCTTTCATTCCTATCTGCTCTCGCTCCAAATCTTCTGTAACCCCCTTGCCTTGATCGATCCACTGTCTTTTTCCACATCTTCTCCTTTACCATTCCTATCTGCTCTTCCTCCAAACCTTCTGTAACCCCTTGTGTGCTAGTGGCTTCCAGCCTTGCTTGGGGTGATAAGCTTAAAAAAAAAAAAAAAACAACTTTACAACACACGCAGACACAATAATCAAAAATAATCACCCTGACATCATGATCAGAAACTGCAAAAATAAAATGTGCCTTCTTATTAACCTGGCAGTCCCTGCAGATTGTAATGTATCTTTGAAGATCTTCAAAAAGCAATCAAAATACAAGGATCTTGAAATGGAAATCTCAAAAATGTGTGGCACATGATGACATCAACAACTCCAGTTGTAGTTGGAGCCCTCAGATTGATTGGAAAAGATTCCAATAAACTCATTGAAGGGATTCCTGGTAGCCCATGCCTTAAAGAAATATAAAAAATTGTACTCACAAGTACAGTCCATGCCTTACGAAGGGCTTTATCTACATAAGATATGTACGATTTTTTTCCAAAACTGCTTAATGGAAAATGTTAGGATGCCATTTCTGACCTTAGCTCTCTGGTTAGGACCCAGAAAGAAATGAGTACACATCAGAAACCAAATAAAATAATAATAATAATAATAATAATAATAATAATAATAATAATAAAGGAATCCAACAAATTTAAAAGGGAATTTTAAGTGGGTGAAAAAGTGCAAATAAACTATAATAGACTTATTGTAATGGCAAAGAACTTAAAAAGGAAAGCAAAAGCAAATGCAATGTACCAAATGCAGAAATGATAGGAAGATAAGCCTCTTCATGGTCAATACTTTATCTGTACCAAACAAACTGATGTAGACAAACCGCATACCCATCAGTTGTTACGTAGTGCAGGGTTAAAAGCTGCAACCAAAGGTTTTATGCTTGATGCACAGGACCAATGCTTGTTAACTGTAAATTACCATAAAATCAAATTCTTCTTCTTCTATGTTCCATGTGCCTTCAGGGTGTAGGTGATCATGACTCTCCACAATTTCCTGTTGATTATGGCTCTTAATAAATTTTGTCTTTTTGTTACCTCCCCTAGACATTGTTCTGCCATTCATTTACTCAAGTGTGCCAGGTGTGATTTTCCTCTGTCCTTTCCTTTGTCCTGTGAATATCACATTTTCCAAGCCCTCTTTCCTCATTACATGTCTTAGAAATGTCAACTGCCTCTTTCTCATGTTAAGTATAAGTGTCTTTCTTTGTTTCCATTGTCTCTAAAACTTTGTCATTGCTTACATGTTCAGTCCAAGATATTCTCAGCATCCTTCTCTAGAACCACATTTCTGTTGCTTTAAGTTGCTTCTTTATCTATGAGCACAATGTCCAATATTCACTGCCATATAGGAGGACTGATATTAGACAACAGTTTAGTACTCTTTTCTTTTTTTTTCTAATGAAATTTTCCTGTTTCTTAATACTTTGTTTAGCTTTTAGAAGGCATCTTTCACTAACCCAATGAAATCAAATACATTATGAATAAAATATTATAACAATATTTTATTCTAAAACTATTAATAAAAATGAGTCTTTGAACACTGGAAAGTTATTAAGAATATTTCATTTTTTATTGTGTAAGATTGTGAACTCTAACTAGGGAAGGCATCTTCTTGGAATTAATGTTTAGTCCTTTCTTCTCACTTTCATTTACTACCTTCTCTAGGAGTTCTTCTTGTTTCCATTCTATGCCTGCTATCAATGCTATGCCATCTGCATATCTTGTTAAGATTGTGGATGCCAATAATGAATCCTGGTAGGGCTTCTAATTCTCTCAGAATCGCCTTGCTGTATAGGTCAAAAAAGTCTGAAGAGAAGAAACATCCTTGTCTTACACCCCATTTTATTTTTCTGCCAGTATAGGTTATGGCTTATTCTAATATCCTTAATACATAGCAGTAAAAAGTTATTACACCCATTGTCAAGAGTCAAGTTGGATATCCGCTTCAGGATAGTGTCTAAAATATGATTTTTGAACATTCTTTTCAAATATCATTTTTCACTGGCTGGAGTAGCTGTGAAAAGCTGTTACACCCATTTTCAACTTTGGCAGGAGCTAATCAGATCTCTGTTTGAAGGATGCATATATAAAGAATGATTTTCAACTAAGTTTTCTTTTTTTAAAAATATCATTAAATATTCATTTGAAGTCCATGTTTATCCAAATCCCAGACTTTATTTTATTTTATAAGAGTATATAATCAGGGATCAGGTGTCAGTGTTTAAAAAGTAGGACACAGCTGTTTCGTTAGAGCATGAGTCACTGCTTGATTTTGGCCAGCAGAATTTACAAACCTATACTCAAGTATTTCTCTTTGTACCTAATTAAATCCGATACTAAATATAAGTATATTTCGCATAATGCCGAAACTGATACATTCCCAAATTCTTAAGAATAGTAAAGGTAGGATTAGCCGTTTTTATGGAGGAACTGTTTGGCATTCATTGACTAAACATTTAGCATTACTGTCAGTTCAAATTCATAAAATCTTACTCTTAAATCAGTTTTCAGGAAAAAAAGTTTCTAAATTCCACTGTTATCGCTCTTTCTGGTATTGGTGGGGATTTCTTTCCTAATCTTTTGTTTGAAGTCATCTGGAACATCAGCATATTGATTATGTCATTATTTTCTCTTCCAGTTACATGTGCTATCTGTTTTAATTGCTTGCTGCTTCTGGTTGTATAGTTTAGATATTTCTAAAAGGACATCACGCCTGATATCCATATGATAGTCTAGATCTAACGAGGCTTATTAGGAACATGACTCAAATTTTTAGGTTAATATTTTAGTTCTATAGCATCTTGTGGTGTTGCGGAAAACTACTTTTGTGCAGGGTATTCTATGTTTAATTTCCTATAATTTATTTTCCGACCTATAAATGGTATGTTTTTATGACAATGTAGTTTGTACTTCTTTTCATTGCAATGCATCTTTTGCTGATCAGTCATCCATTCATAATACCAGGGCAACGACCACAGCACAAGATTTAATATCTTTTATAGGTTGAAAATAGAGTAAATTTAAATTTTTAAAAAAGTCAAATTAGTAATGTGAAAAGTAACTTAAACTGGTACCCGATGCACAAAGAGACTATTAGATTTGACATTGCAAAATAATTTCATATATCTGAGGGAGTGATCTAAAGTTCTCAGCCTGACCAAGACTATCGCCCTCACCCCTGAAAAAATAAAACTGATATTTGGTGATTTGGTCAGATTTAGGTAAGTGGGTTAGGCCGATATTTTAAAAATTTTTCAGTATTTTTTTAACCCAATAAAAATGGACGTATTAAAAAGCAATTTACAACAAAAAGGATGTGATTCATAATAAAAAATATATATTATCATAAACTGGAAATACTGAAATATGACAACGATTAAAATTTTTTTGTTATGATTTGTTTCCTATTTGTTATAAATTACTTTTTAATACATCTACTTTTATCGGCTTAAAGAGAAATTATACCCTTGCAAAGAAATTTTATTATGCTTCCTTCCTCCTAAGAAAATCTGAAACAGACTTTCTCACTTCATGGATTCACTCCCCTATTGATTCATAGTGAATAATGTCTAATATCAAATTTCATCAATTTTTACAGACTGACAACATCCAAAAGCAAATCATACCTGACCATATAAACATTTTTATTCCTCTTTGTGTTATACAGAATATTGTATTTATTTTATTTAATATTATCTTATTTATTATTTTATTTAATACTATTATATTTATCCTTTTATTTGATATTATTTATCATTTTATTAATATTATTCATTACTTTATTTAATATTTTTATTATTTTATTTAATATCTAATACTTATTTAATATTATTGCATTTATTATTTAATATCATTTATTATCTTATTTAATATTATCGTATTTTTCTTTAATATTTTCTTACATAATATTTTCTTATTTAATAAATTATTTATTTTACTTAATATTGATTAAGCATTTTTATTATTTTATTTAGTATTATCTTATTTATTATCTGATTTAATATGATTTATTATTTTATTTAATTTTATTTATTGTATTATTTATTGTCTTATTTAATATTATTTTATTACATATTAATTAATATTAATATATTGTTTAATAAGTTATTCATTATATTATCTAATATTATTTATTATTTTATTTAATATTATTTATTTTATTGTTTAATATTATTTTATTTTATATTATATTATTGTTTAATATTAATATCCTGTTTAATACCTTATTTATTACATTATTTAGTGTTATTTATTATTTAATATTGTCTTATTTAATATTATTATTTTATCTTTTTTCATATTATCTTATATAAATAAAGCAGTTGTTTTACAAGAAATCAATGGTGGCATCTGTGATGTAATAAAAGATAGCATGAGAAACATTAGTTAGATATATATCATCTTTTGTAATGTATGAATTTTAAAAGAATTTATAAATGACTATTTTGCTTATTTATTTGAGCATTGAAACTTTGACTTGTTTGTCACTCTGATATGATTATTCATTCCTTAAAATCTGTTTATTTGCTTTTGAGCAGGTCAAAAAGTAAAGAGACACATGTGCTGTACCAATAATGACCAATTAGTTTCTGCCAGTTTTCATGTGTATATTAAATAAAAACTGCCTTACCAATTTAAAAAAAAATTATATACACAAATAAGAAGGGAAAGCAAAAGTCTAGCAAAACACCCAAAATAGTAGCTTATTCATAAAAAAAGGTTGTCATTTTCCAATTAGAGTTTTGAAAAAGTATCATTGTGTTAAAAATTTATTGAAACTTTGTATATTTAAAATAACAGAATCTTATTAAAAAAATAATTGTTTCTGTAACACAGGTAAAATTTATTAAACATACACATGTAAAACCTTCAATATTGTATTTTTTTTTATTTAACACTAGCTTAAAATCTGCACTCTGTGCAAATCTTTAAGCTAGCTACTGTAGACGGTTAATTGGATCTTCATCCTAAAACTAAAGGGACCTCTAATCCAGCTTAGAAAAAAGCCATGATAATTTTGAAGAAATAATTTTGAATTCCTCAGATCACTCCATGGAATTTCTAAACTTCACTCTAACTCTGATTTGGACATAATTTCAATTCTGGCTAAAAGACCAAAAGTCTGACTTTGGCCAAAATTCCAATTCTTCAAATCACAAACTTTGTGGAACTTCAATTGAGTTGAGTTCTTCAAGTCACAATCTCTGCAGAACTTCAAAACCTCACATCAAAAAACCTCTCTCTCTCTCATTCTTTGGCATTTTGAAAAAATAAAATTGATTTCCACAATTCACAAAGTTTTGGAGATATGAATTTAAAACAAAAACTTTTAAATTCGCAAAGTTTTTGTTACTTTAAACTCAATATAAATTAAAAACTTTTCAAATCAAAAATTTTTTTTTTCTCTCATTTTAAAATTAAAATTTTTAACTGTTCCCTCCTCATCTGGAAACAAATCCTAATGTTGGATGTTCAAGCACCAGACGAAGACCAGATTTTCAATTCTGGTATAGTCTTGATTCCAAGAAGGTATAATATGTCTATGTAGAGCAAGTGCGGCCCAAATTAGAGGGGTTTCAAACACACGGATGGATAGACAGAATTTGCCATTTATTTATATAGATTATCTTACTTATTATCTTATTTAAAACTCTTTATCATTTTATTAATATTATTTACTACATTATTTAATAATATTCAATTTAATATTATTTACTACATTATTTTATAATATTCAATTTAATATTATTTATTAACTTATTTAATATTATTGTTTTTCAATAAGAGTTTAAAAAGTGTCATTGTACTAAAAATTCTTGAAAGTTTGGTCAGAAATATCTTCCACATTAATGATGAAAATATTTCTATCTTAATAGTGGCTTTACTGTTAAGAAAAAAGTGAAAGTGACAAAAGAACAGATAGAGATAAGATGTGGTTTGAGATAAGTGAAAGAGTTTTTATTTCCTGTGATCTACAAGGTTTGATCGGTTGCCTGTTGCAGGCTATCATATATCAGTTGTGGGAAACTGAGAGTATTCGAGATAGAGACATAGAGAAAATCAGCATGCTTCTGTAGTTGAGTGAGATAGAATTGTGAGGGAAATAGTCCATAAGTTATCGCATTTAGTAGTCAAGGGTTAATCTCTGCTGCTGCAATTTCTTTGCTGCTGATGGCCTGAGCAGTTGTGTAGTCCACTGTGTTTGAATAAGTTTTCCTGCCATGGGTTCTGTTGCTAATACCAGCCAGCTCAGAGCTTACTTATAGTGAGTCAATGGCTCAGAAATGGCTTCTGTGAAAATTGTGTGGGCCTTTTTTCTGATTGGTTAAAAAAGATGTTTCATGGCATTGGTATTTTTGGGCAACCTTCCTGAAGTGGGTGTGTGGAGACAGATGAAGTTAAAGTTTGTTTTTGTTTTTTGTCTCATGAGTTATTGTCTTTTGTCTCATGAGTTATTGTCTTTTGTCTCATGAGTTATTGTCTTTTGTCTCATGAGTTATTGTCTTTTGTCTCATGAGTTATTGTCTTTTGTCTCATGAGTTATTGTCTTTTGTGGAAGTGAGCACTTCAATAACTTGGAGAACTGTTGCCTCTGTAGCTGATAACATTTATCCAAGTGAGGGATTAAAACAAAAAGTGGGGCAAAAAGAGGCTTGGCAGCCATTAGTAGTAACAGTGGCAACATTTATGTAGTAAGATGATTATCCTAAACCGGTCAAGCAATATAGTAAGGGGAAACAAAAGACTTTGTTCGTTGCTTATATTGCGTTGGGTTTTTTTTTTTTACTCGACCAGATTAATAGGCTTACCTATCATCCAGTTCACACGCCATTCTATTTTGAATAGGAGTAGTAGTCTGTGCCTTATTTCCCGCTTAGGATTGGATTCTTTCTAAAGTATTCTCATTCTCTTTCACTCCCAGTAGCCCCTTGTGTCTTAGTGGCATTATCATCTTGCTTGGGAATTAATTAAATTTTTTAAAAAAATACGAAAAAAAACCAAACTTCTGTTTGAGTTAAAGAATTGAAGTTTCAAGAGGGTATGACAAAAAGACGTTGATTAGTTTTCTATAAAATAGGGAAAAATTAAAAGTGGTCAAGACGCAGTGTATAAAAAAATTCATTTTTCTCATTATCTATAGATTATTATGGAATCAAGTGCACTTAGAAAAATGATTATGAAAGTTGACTCATGGCTACAGCGAGCAGAACTGTCTGATACTATCTTGCTGTTATCCCCAGCCTCACATTGGATCAGAATCCATTAAGCTACTTTTATTGATCTCTGGTGAATCCAGGAAATGAAATGAATTGTTATCTCAGCTGAGCCAATCAGATATCTTCTTTATTTCACTATTAATCTGGTCGAGTAAAAAAAAAAAACCCAACGCAATATAAGCAACGAACAAAGTCTTTTGTTTCCCCTTACTATATTGCTTGACCGGTTTAGGATAATCATCTTACTACATAAATGTTGCCACTGTTACTACTAATGGCTGCCAAGCCTCTTTTTGCCCCACTTTTTGTTTTAATCCCTCACTTGGATAAATGTTATCAGCTACAGAGGCAACAGTTCTCCAAGTTATCAGTGTCTTTCTGCATTACTTTTGGTTTATACGTTACTCATGTATCTTATGTTGGTGAGAACAATACTTCTGTCTATTTGTCAGATCTTTACTGGGTGACCCTTACTAGTGTCTTTGTGCCAAATCTAAGGAAATAACTATTTGTAGGTTATTGGCTATGGCCTGACTTTTTATAGGCATAACTTCAAATATTCCTGCTAGTAAAATCTGTAATATGATGTGAATAATATTTAGGTGAAGAATATATTTATATCTTATTTGCTTGTTTGTTTCTTTCTTTCACTACTTACTCCTTTCTTTTTTCTTTTTTTCACTATTTAGTCCTTTCTTTCTTTTTTCTTTCTTTTTTCTTTCATGACCTATTTCTTTCTTTTTTCTTTTTACATTTGACCTACTTCTTTCTTTCTTTTTTCTTTCAAGACCTACTTCTTTCTTTCTTTCTTTTTTCTTTCACAATGTACTTCTTATTTCTCTCTTTTTCTTTCTTTTATGACCTACTTCTTTCTTTCTTTCTTTCTTCCTCTTTCTTTCATGACCTACTTTTTTCTTTCTTTCAATGTTTCGATGTTTTTCTTTTATTATTTTCCTTTTCATTTTCTTCTTATAATTTTCCTTATTTCTTTTATTTTTTCTGTTTCTTTTCTTTGTTTATTATTTTTCATTGCTACTTTTATTGTCTTTTGTTCTTTCCATCGGTTATTGTTTCTTTTTTTAGTAAGAAAAAGAAACAATAAAAGAAAGATTAAAAAGTAACATAACAATAAAAAATAATAAACAAAGGCATGAAAGAAATACAATAAAAGAAATAAATAAAATAATTTTGAGATTTCCTTCTTTTAATGTTATTTTCTTAGTTTTTCTGTATCTTTCTTTTTATTGTTTCTCTTTCTTTTCTTTAATTATTTTTCATTATTAATTTTTATTATTTTTCGTTCTTTATTTTATTGTTTCTTTTTCTTTCTTTTTGATTTTTAATTCTTTTAATGTTTTCTTCCATTAAGTTACTTTTTTTGTTTCTTTTCTTTTAATTAACTTTTCTATTGTTTTTTTTATTTATTTCTCTTCTTGCTTTCATTCTTTTATTACTTATCTTGCTTTTCTGTTTTTTTCATTTTTTTAAATGTTTTTCTTTCTTGCTTTTCTTTCCTTTCGGTTATTCTTTCTTTCTTTCTTTTTTTCCCCCGATTTAATTTTATCAACAGCAACAGTAATTTTTAATTGCAAGAATTAATTAACATATTATAAGTTGCAAATTATTTGCAAATGCTATTCACTATGTGAATTAATATATGATTAGTTAATTACATTGTAGTCATATTTGGATAGACTTTAAAATCTAGAGGAAGAAATTAACACAGCCTTGAAATTAATATTTTCCCTACAGTATTCAACAAAGATTAGGCGCCTGATCATGGTATAATGGTCAGTAAGGAAGTCAATCTTCACTTTGTACCAATGCTATGTTTAGTAAATAACAGCATTGAATTGGGGTATCTCATTCTATTAGACATGTCGTATTGTTTGCAAACATATGAAGATTACTAGGTCAGCTATGATTTAAATGTTTTGCTTGGGGTTTGTGTGCCAAGTCATGGACAAAATTGTGTTTAATTCTTATTTCTATAGGTTTTGTTGCCAAACTGCATAGAAAATGAATACTCTTAAAGAATCTCCATAATTTAGGCAATATTTTAGAATAATCCAGAACATTTACTGGGAAGAAATCCTTTATTAAACTTTTACAATGAGGCAATCTTAAGAGAACTAGAAGTCCTACCAGGATTTATCATTGGTGGGCAAAATCTTAACAATATAAGATATGCAGATGACACAGTTTTAATGGTAGACACAAAAAGAAAACAGGAACAGGAAGTCTTAGACAAAGTAGTAAAGGAAAGTGTGAAGAAAGGACTAACTAACAATTGTAAAAAGCCAAAGTGCATGGTTGTTAGCTAGAGGGACACCACAAGATGCAAGCTACAAATTGGCGACATGAAAATCAAGCAAGTACAGAAAGTAATTTGAAATCTGTTTATATCTTTGAGATGAGGTATTAAGATTACTTGCATTATTGACATTATTTGGACTTTTATCCTCATCTTCATTGCCATATTCACAACATTCTGACCATTGTATGCTGCAGCCATCTTCTGGTGATTGGAATTTCGAAATGAACAGGGCAGATTGTTCTAGGTCCACATGCCATGCCTCTTCTAGATGTCTCAGTTATTTCCCTTTAACTCAACTCTCCAAGTTTTGGTTTGCCAATGCTGTGGCCTGGTATTAAACTCACAACACTTTGGGTCTAGTCACTGGAGAGTTGAGTTAAAGGGAAATAACTCAGATATCTGGAAGAGGCATGGCATGTAGAACTAGAAAAATCTATGCCAATCTACCCAAAGAACCGTACAGCTTGAATAATGTAAATAATGCAAGTAAGTAATTCGAAAGTCATTATACACTATTTACATTCAGGGGATTGTTACTATTTTCATCTTTTGGCTGTTATGAAAACAACAACAAACATCTGGACAATTGTTCACATGTAAATAGTATAAATAATGATAACTCCACATGCCAGAAATTCAGACAGAAATTAATTGGAAAGATGGGCGCTTAACAGGTGCTACCACTTCGGGTCAGGGCGGTTCTGGGAACAACTGTAATTATGAGGTGGTTCTACGCTCCTCAAAACCTCCAATTCCCCAATGAGAGGCCTTGCTGCTAGATGTAGTCTATCATCATACCCAGGACTAAAAAATTGCAGAAAATGTGATATCAAAATCTGAAGGGCTATTGGAATAGTGAAAAATGTCTCCCAAAAGCTAAAGAAAGTAATAAGAAACAAGAAAATTTCATTAGAAATAAAGAAAAGAGTGCTAAACGGAGATATAATATATACATATATATATATATATATATATATATATATATATATATATATATATATATATATATATATTATATCTCCGTATATAGCATAGGCAGAAGATGCCTTCTAAAAGCTAAGCAAAGTATTAAACAAGAAAATTTCATTAGAAACAAAGAAAATAGTGCCAAACAAAGATATAATATCAATTCTCATATATGTTAGTGAATGCTAGACAATTTTTTCACAGATGAAGATGAGACTTGAAGCAAGAGATACAATTCTAGAGTAGGATGCTAAGAATTCCAAAGAAAAGGGATTTAGGGAGACAGAAAATGGTCATTGACGTTATATTTACATTTTTGAAGATTGTAGACGTTAGGGAAGCAAGAAATTGGAAGAAAGGAAGTCTTATGGAAACATATTTGTACTTAGAATCAGATAGAGCAAGCTGACATTACTGGAATATATTGGGTTGGTGCATAATTATCAGGCGTTTTTAAACAATATTTATCATGAAAAAGAAACATTACAATTCAACAATAACATATTTTAATGAATATTCCTAAGCGTATGATTATTGACGCACATTTTTAAAGTAAACAAAACAACAATTTTTATTAACAAATAACTCGCCTACAAAAACGCCTGATAATTATGCACTAAGCCAATATAATGAGGAAAGTGGGCTTGGAGAATTTGACACTCACAGTACATACTGAAGATGAAATGGAAAGAAGGAAACAGCAAGTAATCCGCATAAGGACCTTGATTAAATGGATAACAGAACAGGGAGTGATAGAAAAAAAAAACAAACATTACTTAGAGCGACAAATGATATGAGGTTGTGGAAAACCATGATGGCACACGTCGTGAAGGGACAAGGTATATAGAAAATAATTATTACAATATAAATTTTAGATTTCGCCTAGACTAATTTGGGCACAAGGCCTTGTTAATGGAGTACCGTATGCAAACGTATCTATTGTCATTTTTTCCTGGGACCAGCCCAGTAACTTCTACAAGTAGATAAAAAGTATATATTGTGAAATTACATGCCTAACTCTTTTGTTTTATTTCTTTTGTTTTTATTTCTTTTTTTCTCTCTCTAACTTTCTTTCGCTCTTTCCCTCTCTAGATTATTATTATTATTTACATCTCTCTCTTAATTTCAATAATTCCTTCGTCTTCCTCTTTCTCCTTCTTTATCTCCCCTCTCTTTTTCTTTCTTTCTTTCGTTTCTTTTCTTTCAGCCTTTATCAATTTATGCCGCTCCCAATAAATTCCCCACCTTCTTTCTCACTTGCTTATTGACTCTTTCTTACCGGACCTCACCCTCCGCTTAACTCACCCTCTCACCATTACGCTTTTTTGTTTGCTTACTGCTCTCCTATTTCGAGCTTATTCGCGACACCAGACTTGCCACCTGCACCTTTCCAATTCGCCCTCGCCTTTCAATTCACACTACACCTTTACCATCTGCTCGCCAGGTGTTGCAACTGGCCTCAGCAGCCTCATTTGAACACGTATCTTGGCGACAGATTAAAAACATATTTTTTTAGCTTGTGACCACTTAGGATTGTCGCTCCGTGAATGTAGTCTACAAGTCGGTTGGTAGGCGCGTGCATATGCGGGATTGTGACAAACATCGGCAGACATTTGACAAAAATTGTTTTGTCGTTTACATGCCACAATCTCTTGCCTTCAATATGTCCTGTGAGTATCAAGATCTACAAACCCTCTTTCCTCATTATGTGTCCCAGAAATTTCAACTGTTCCTTTCTAATTCTAAGTACAAAGTTTCTTTTTGTTTCTATTTCCCTTAAAATTTCCTCGTTACTCACATGTTCCGTGTAAGGAATTTAAAAAAAAATGAATTCACTCTAAGCAAGGCGATAATGCCACTGAGACGCAAGCAGCTACTGAGAATAAAAGAGAATGAGAAAACTTAGGAAAGGAACCGAAAACCAAAAGCTTAAACAGTAAACAAGAGATAAACATTTACTCCTGTTCAAAAGACTGGGGAGGAGTGTCAACTAGTCTTTTGAACATCCTTTTGTAGAACCGTCTCTTTGTTGTCTCAAGTTCCCTCTTCATCTGTGATCAAACTGTCCAGCATTCATTGCTATATAGGAGGACTGATATAACGAAATATTCCTGTTTCTTTATATTTTGTTTAGCTTTTGGAAGGCATCTTTCGCTATCCCCAATGCGCCTTCGGATTTTAGTGTTATTTTCTGACATCTGTTCGAACACTTTCCAGATACTTAATTTTCCATAGCTACCGTCTTGCCTTGTTCATCTTGCTAACGGCCTTCTGTCTTCTATCAATTAATGGTTAATCTTTTCTTGCTTTTATATACTAACTTGTCTAGGGTTTACAGTAGTTTTCGGCAAAAGATTTCTGTTTATATTACCTGTAGATATAACGATATTTCCTAAGGTCTCTATATAAATGGCATGTGATATATTTATTTCCTCAAATATTAGAATTTCTCGAATCTCTAATAAATGCTAAAAAAAAAAAACTTATTTTTAACCAGGGCAAATCATTACCATCAGGTCGAGAATTCTTCTTGGATTCTCCTGACTCGTTCCTTCCAACCATCTCTGTCAAACAACGCCGTCGGCAGGTCCTCCAGATGGCATCTAGAGTCATCTACAAGTTTGACATTTGTCGTAAGAATCATTGAAAAATCATTTGAGTTATTCAGCTAGAAAGAGAATAAGTTAAATTCGTTTTGCATCAACCACACTGCCTTCCCAACTAAGCAATGGTGAGAGGAAAAGATCATTCAGGCCTTCAATAATTATATCAACATTCTTATTCTTGCTTCCATCTTCAAAGTTCATTCAAGAACCATCAAGAGAACGGTGAATAAATGTAAAAAAAGAAGCACCAATGGAGAGGAAAACTTGATCATGAGGTCACAACAGCAAGAGGGATCATCATTTCAACTTAGAGCTAAAGAGGAAAAAAGAAGAAAAGATCCAACTCAATCCATAAGACGATTGGCATGTGAGAGATGAGTTTCAGCTATGACAGTCCAAAGAGTAGTGAAAAAAAGACTTGAAAATGAAATCCCACGTGAAACTTGTGAGGCACCTTGTTACTCCAAGACAGAAAGTTAGAAGGTTACAGGGGACTAAGATCATCTTGAATAAGTTGGAAAATGATCCTGGAATAATATATATATATATATATATATATATATATATATATATATATATATATATGAACTTTATTTCAATCATTCATGAGCATCATAGCTATGATTAATTCCAGTAGAATCCATTCATTTACATGCAAATACCCTTGAGAAAGGTATGAATCCTCTTCTTCTCCGCCCAGCTATGGGTAAATAGCACGACAGACTGGGTGGCAATTGGTCTAGAACAACTCTGAATTCAAAACCTGGTTGGGGGTTGTGTTAACAACCTACTCATTTAAAAATCCTGGCTTGTTACAGAAACCGCAACGATATCTTGCGGCCGTATGTTCCCCAAGAAATTTAAAGGCATGATATATATATATATATATATATATATATATATATATATATATATATATATATATATAAGTTATTTAATGTTGAAATCTAAATATTTTGTACGCAATTCTTTTTTTTAAAGATAATAATGGTTTTAGCGATACAAGTCTTATCAATTAACTGAGAAGGTGGATGCATACTCTTTTGCAAGGGTATTTGCGCGTAAGTGAATATAACGAACCCAACTGGAATTGGAACTCAACTGTCCGATTTCCAATTCCGAGTTGTTATCCCTTACACCACCCGTACATCCAAGCTTACAGCACCTGTTATTCTCAAGCGATCACCAGGCTGGACGTTGTTTAACTTCGGTGATCGTACAAGAACCGGTGTTTCAACGTGATATGGCCGTAAGCTCAGTGGTTCCAGGTATCCGATTAGATAGCGAGGAATTATTGTATGTTTACTCGAATTAGTGTGTGAGAGAGAGAGAAAAGGTAGAAAGAGAGAGAGAAAAGGTAGAAAGAGAGAGAGAGAAAAAAGAAAGAGAGAGAAAAAGAGAGAAAAAGGAAAGAGAAAAAAGGAAAGAGAAAAAGAGAGAAAAAAGGAATGAGAAAAAGAGAGAGGAAAAAGGAACGAGAAAGAGAGAGACAAAAGAAAGAGAGAGAGAGAAAGAGAGAGAGAGAGAGTTTATATACCTGTGTAAATCAAGTCACAGCTATCTACCGTTCGAAACACCTGTTGCTAGATAGGTGTTTTTGACTTACCCAACTTGCTTCCTCTTATAATAATTGGGTGTGGGTGGATGCTTAAAATACATTAGTAACGAAGGCAGAAAAGACACAAGCAGCGAAGCTGAGTCATAACATGGTGTTTGCTCAGTTACTTGACGTTTTGTTTTGCTAATTCTATTTTAAACACGAGGCATGGCGATCGCGAATAAGGTCATCACTACTCGTGATTTAGTTAGTGTTCGGTGCGTAGGCAAGTTTGACCTACAAGATGCAAACATTATTTGCAGTATTTCCATTAGGACTGATATCCTCATCTTCGTTGTTATTATCACAACGCTTCAGCCACCGTGTCCCCCGGCTTTATTTCGGTGTCTGCCGACCTGGATAACCTTAAGGGGATTTCCAAGTGAACACTTATTTACTCTATATAGAGTAGATTGCTCTCGTTCCGCTGTCCATATGTTGGGATATCTCGTCTATTTCTTATTTTAGTACGGTTCCGTTATTGCTCACCCTGTTACTCCTAATTCTATTTCTGTACTACCCGACATCGGGATTGAACTCGCAATTACTATAACACCAAATAATGAGCAGTATAATGGCTGTTTAGTTTTTGTTTTGAGGCGATACTTTTAAACGTCAGAAATGCTTATTATTCTTTTGATGACGTCGAACTCATAATTATTCAATGCTAAACAGACTTTCTCTTCCTCTTCTTCTCTATATTTATTGTATATTAAAATACAATTGTGGCACGTGACCGAAAAAGGGGAGGGGGTTGAGGCTGGTCATCACTAACTATCTTATACCTAGCTAATCCGATTCACGGCCCATTCACTCCTTACAATTTTCACATTCACCATAAAAACTCGTCAATCACCAATCAATCTTCCATACATCGCATCTTCTTAAGGGAGACCTACAAAACGCACCCCATGCCATAAAAAATTGATGATTATAAAATTTATAATTAAAAATTTATAGCTGACTAAAATGAGAGGGGAGGGAATGAACCCCAAAGCAAACTAAATATAAACACAAAGTAAACTAAACGGTAAATTTTCACTTTAACACCCGAGCGTCATTCACTGCTGCACTATTTTCTTTCAGAAATTAGTACACTCTTCCGGAAAGCGATTTTTTTTTTTTAACTTTCATTAAGTTAACTTTCATTCAAATATATGTAAACATCGACAAATAAAAGAATAACAAAGTAATTTTTTTTTCAAGAAGAAAGTTAACTTTCAAATATATAAAAATAATACAAAAATTAACGCACAAACTTGGTAAAGTAGAAGGGTTGATTCTATTATTTCATTAGTTTTTAAAAACAGAAAGAAAATCCCTCCCCTAACCTTTACTCCTAACCCTAAAGAAAAATTTTAAAAAACATTAAATTAAATAATTGCTTCTTTACGGAAGCGTGTACTAATTTCTTGAAGGACTTCCTGTTTAGGGAAGTAATAGGGTCAAATTTTATAACTACGCAGGAAATTGTCAGCACTGATTTACTTATCAATAAGCCGGTAATGGCTGACGAAAGACCAGGAAAAAGTCCGATTTTTTTCGGGTCGTTAACATCGAAAAAGGTAGGTTTCTTCAATATTTAATTGTTGATTTGAGTTCAGCATATACATTTGCACGGAAATAAGACTATTTTGGAAACATTTGAAGGGATATTAGCGCTCGGGTGTTAAAATGAAAATTTACCAACTAAACATAACTCTTCTTCTCTTGTCAAACTCTCTGCCTCCGGGCGGAAAGGAACCTAGACAAAGCTATGCCGAAGGGCAGAGTCTCATTTGGGGAGGTAGACAAACCCGACCCCGTGTATACGGAGTCTACGGGCAATTTTTGTCCGAGCCTATGGTCTCAGAAACCCCACGTTAAAACCTAGCTTTGTACCACATCTTGTCTTGTGGATAGGTTGGTAAATAGAGAGAATGTTATTTGTTTACTTTAATATTAAACCCAAGTCCTAAAGGCCTTTCACTAGGTAGTACCTCTTCGGGAGGAGGCTGGATTTATTGCCCGGCGCCTGAGGCCTCCCCAAATAGGGAGGCTTGGGTAATTTTCTACGTTAAACCCACTTTAAACCTTGACCTTGTGTTAGATTTGGTAGCGACGTGGGCGTTGCTGAAAAATAAATACTTTAATACTAGAGGAATACACAATGAAATATAAGAAACATTTTTGATATTTTATATGTATTCTTTCGTATAAACTGTAGATGTGTGGGTGGGGAAATGGATAGCGGCTTGGAACTCGTTACATTCACTTACGCACGAATATCCTTTGGGGAAGGTGTGAAACCATCTCTTCTTTCTCTGTGTTAAATAGTGGAACTTGTATTATTTTTATCGCTAAAGAATTGTTAATGCAATATTAACTTATAAAGATAAAGAATTCTTACAATCTGAAATATGTTTCGGCTTTAAATAAACTCCCAAACCATAAAAACAAATCACTGAATCAATTTTGTACCAGATACAAGTGTCGTCTGGAATAGTCATTCCGGTAGGAATTTCTCAACTTATAAAGTAAACGTGCCAGTTGAAATTTAATATTCTCCAGCGTTGGTTAAAATATTAAATAAGAAATTTAAATCTTCCACTTGATATAAACACTTTTTCAGTGATAAAAAAAATAAAACCCCTATCATTATCAAGCAAAAATAATTAAATTTTCTTTTCTTTTTTTTCTTTTTTTAAAATTCGAGATTACATTTTTCTTTCAGTCAAAAGTGAATAATTTTTTTGTAGAAGCTTCCAATTTTACTTTTTCTCAGTATTTCCAAATGGCATACACATAGGTGTAACGGGGTACTTCGACGTGGTGTAATGGTTAGAAAGCTTGTCTCGCTACATCAGTTACAGCTGAGTAGTCAGTTCGATCCGCACTGGGCGCCCCATACTTTCGGCCTTGTGCCACATCTAAGCTACGCTTAGAAAACCCCATAGCTGTAACGCTGTTATTGAAATCTAAGGTGTTAATGCGTGATATCTTCACCCTGCCACCCGTTGTAATCATAAAGGCCATGACAATCAATTATAGGAAGATGCTCTGGGGCAAGTCACACCAAAATTAATATCAAACATTAATACATGGCCTCTGTTCAGAGACGTACTATTCTCAGTGATCAATTGTGAATATTACTATAGGCATAATAAAACAACAATATATATATATATATATATATATATATATATATATATATATATATATATATATATATATATGTGTGTGTGTGTGTAAAAGGAGGTGCGGTGGAGTAGTGTATAGCGGCTCCAGTCGAATTACGTGCTAATACACTTGGGGAAGGTATTAATCCTCTTCTTCTCCCTCCAGCTATAGGTAAATAGCAGGACAGACTGGGTTCTACAGCCTTGGATGGCAACTGATCTAGAAGAAAGACAACTCTGAATTCAAAACCGGCGGAGGGTCGTTTGGGGACCTTGTGGCACGTAGTGCACCAGGTCTCTGTATTCGGCCCTTCAAAAAGTGTGGATGGTTCTGCACAAAACCTTCACCACTATAATCAAATCATGTGCTGCTGTCGGTTCCTAGAAACTGAGCTGCTTGACCCTCATACGACAAATACGACGGGAGAGTCCACCATATATATATATGATATAGCAACTTAATACAGGGTGCAGAAGAAATAACGCCCATATAATAGTAAGACAGTAAGAAGTATTTCTGGGAGGTATATGTGGGAGCTATTTCTGTTGCACCCTGTATATGAAGAAACCACTTGAAGATTTCTTGAAACCACTAACGATTGCGTTCATACATGAAACAGACCGTCGCTATTCGCTGCTCGGTACTGACCTAAGAGTTCACTTTTAGATACACACACACACACACACACACACATATATATATAATTGTGTATTAAGGTAGCAATTCCTCTATTTTCCTCTATCCCTTTTTCTTTCAATCTGCCCTGTGAGTATCAAATTTTCCAAGCTCCTTTTTATTATTATGATGTGCCCTACAAGTTTTAACTGTCTCTTCCTGATGTTAAATATAAGTGTCATTTGTTTCTATTGTCTCTAGAACTTCTTCTTTGCTCACAAGTTCGGCCAATTGTATTCTCAGCAGCCTTCTGTAGAACCACATTTCTGTTGCTTCAAGTCTCTTCTTCATATGCGAGGAGACTGTCCAGCATTCGTTGCTATATAGAAGGACTGATATTACATAACAGTTCAATACTCTTTTCTCTGTTTCTAACGAAAATTTTATAAAGTTCGTAATTTAATACAGTTATGTCGCTTCAGATTGTATCCTGCCAAGGTGATTAGCTGAGCTCGACTCCACAAAGCATTCTTTTAGAAAATTAAAACAAGGCGCGTAAACCCACGCACACATATTTCTAACGCGTCCCCAAACTAAATAACCGCTGAGATTAACAGCCAATCCCTTTCCCATGGCAGGAAGCGAATTCTTTGGCTTCGAAGATCCCACTACCGGCGACAATGACCTTGCTCGGTTTACAACCTGAATAGCTACTAATTCAACCACAAGGAAATTAACGAGAGAGTTGCTTTTCTTTAAAAAGAAAACACACACACACACACACACACACACACACACACAAAGTTCCAATAGTTTACCTATGCCATCAAAAAAATTAAAAAAAGATAAAAGAAAACAGGAAAAAAGAAAAAAAGAAAATAAAATACAAAGAAAAAAGTAAAAGAAAATTGATAGAAAAAAGATAAAGAAAAATAAAGAAAAATAAAGAAAAAGCAAAAAAATAAAGCAAAAAGTACGTTCTTGCGTACTAAATAGAAGTCCCGGCATGATTAAATTATTTCTTTCAGTTCACCCCCCCATCCTGTTCCCACTGAGTCCAAATACACACTGCCCGGACTCTGTGGAAACAGGGCGAGCAATAAGGGAGCAGTACTAAAAATAATATTTAGTCGTGATATCCCTAGACATGGGCAGTGGAACGAGGTCACTTCGGAATTCCCTGTAGGTTACCCGGATCAGTATACAGCATATGAAGGCCAGAGGACACAACGGCCGAAACGTTATCATAATAGCAACGAAGATAGAAATAATGTCATTTGTGTATCTTATGTTATTAAAGTTATAATAATAAAGCCGATAATAAACCCTAGTATGTCTTCTAGTTATTTTAGAAGCGTTTCACCGTATAGGATAAATAAATCCGTTGATAAAGCGTATCTGTGTTTTACTTCTCTTCCCATTTCTGTGTATTCATTAGACACATTCGCTAGATGACTGCAAGCTACTTGATCCCAGTAAACTGAGTAAAGGTTACGAATTCCGTGAGTAAATTTCCCTCGTAAATGAAGCACTTTTAATATTTCAAGTAGCTCTTCGTGTTGTATCCTTTTAGATGCCATTGTGTAATACGTAAGAACAGATATTTCTGCATATGTATTCCGCATTTGCTTAATTATGATGTCCTTCATGTGCAATCAGTATCTGAATTCGTCCATTTTGCTAACAAAGCGTCTTTTTATAAAAAATAGTTAGTCTTTACTCCTTGTTTTCTACGACTAGGTTGTCTAAATCTCCTTTCAGTTTTCGTTTTGAATTTGTGATCAAATTAATGTCATCTGCGTATTTTTGTAGTTAAAGTTATGACCGATAATAATAAATCCTGGTAGGTCTACTAGTTCTCTCATGAACATCCGGTTATTTACTAGGTTAAAGGTATCTTTAAATTGTATAAAAGTACCTTTAATTTGAATAAAAGTATCTTTAATTTGAATAAAAGTATCTTTAATTTCAATAAAGGTAACTTTAATTTCAATAAAAGTACCATTAATGTGAATAAAATTATCTTTAATTTCAATAAAAGTATCTTTCATGTGAATAAAAGTACCTTTAATTTCATAAAAGTACCATTAATGTGAATAAGATTATCTCTAATTTGAATATTAATATCTTTTATGTGAATAAAATTATCTTTAGTTTAAATAAAAGTATCTTTAATGTGAATAAAAGTGTCTTTAATTTCAATAAAGTACTTTAATTTGAATAAAAATATCTTTGATGTGAATAAAAGTATCGTTTATGTAAATACAACAATATGGCTTAGTGAATAATTCGGTAAATAAACCCGGTGATAACGAAACCTGATTTTATTCACCTTTCTTTATGCGTTTGTCTAATTATTTCACCCAACAGAATATTGTTGGGACAAAAGAACTGAAGACAAAAATAATTACCGCAAAGTAATTTTCATCGTTTCCTACCAAGTTGTCTCCTTGATAGCTTTTTAAACCTCTACTCACAAACTGAATTGCCCACAAAGACAGCAGCAAAATTCTGGACTACATTCTTTTATCGCGTGTTCCTCGAATTCTACGTAATTATGCGTGCTTTTATATATAACCGTCTTTTAGGCTTTTTTCCTCAGTAAAGTGATATATATGTAGCAGCCTTAGAAATATATACGAGATCTGTTCGAAACGTATCCAGATATTTTATATATTTTGAGGACTTGGTATAACTTAACAACCACAGGGGGTCTTATTGCGTTTGTGTAAACAGAAACGCTCCTGTTCAGAAACTCTCTCTCATTCAACAGTGAGAAGTGAGTTTGTTTACTGTTTTTTTTTATTTTGTTAGTTTAATTAATTCACCCCAAATAAAACAATAATGCCCCGAAGACGCAAGGGGCTATTTGAAGTGAAAGAGAAAGAAAATTTTTTCCAAGCAACCGGAAACCCAATCTTAAACAGGAAACAAAGGATAAACCTTTATTCCTGTTCAAATGACTGGAGAAGAGTGTGAACAGGAAGATTGGCGAAGCTATCTACTCTTATTATAGTCGTATTCAGAATTAACCTCACATCAACCGGGCCTATTAAACTCCTACAATCTGGATTTGTGATGCTTGGCTTTTTCCAATGTTGAAACCGACACTGGAAAGCAGTGAACATGATTAATGAGAACCTAACGTGACTTTTGATGACAGTCCCGAAAGAAGACTTTAAGAGTTTTAAAAAGGGAAAAAGGCGGTGTGATAAGTGTATGATGTCCCAAGCTGGTTACATTGTAGCGAACTAAGTGTTCTGTAATAGGTAAGTTGTTCCCGTTGTTATATGTATTAGTAGTTGATAGAGGATTCCTTTTCTTTATTTTTATACGGAAAATCAAATGCATAAAACGTACAACGACAACAACAATAAGACTTTGAGACAAGTGAATGACAAGAATGTTATTGTCTCTTTTTTTCTTTAAAAGTTTGTGTCTACTTGTTTTTGCTTGTTCGGAGAATTTCGTTGTTAGAGTAGCGTTTGAGACCGTCAACTATTGATTTTCACGGAGTGATGGTGATACGTTTGTGTTGTCCCTTTTTACTACTGCTACTCTACATGTTACTCTAATCTACTGACCTCGCTTGTGGTGAAAGGGTCGTTTTTATAATGATGAAGTTTCAGATTTTAGAATGTTGAAATATCATTATCATATATAATCACTGGTGGCCAGGTTGTTTTAGATGATGAAATTTTTATCTTTATTTCTAGGATGATGAAATATCCTTATTATCATTCATAAATAGTATAGAGGGTGTTTTTAGAATGATGAAATAATATCATTATTCTGGATTATAACAGTTCCAAGAGGTAAGGCACAATACTAGGAACTGGTATTGGAAAGAAAGCAGAAAGCAGTTGTCACATACGCTGAATCCAACATAAACATTCAGGACGTGGAAGTAGTAAATACCAAACACTTCAAATAGCTCGGCGTATGGATTAGCTATAACAAATTTAAGAGAAAAGAAAATTAAACGTAGAATATATTACGCTAGAAGAAATTTGGCCCAATATCAGAAGTTGCTGTACAAACGAAACATTAACGTAAGAACCCCGGTCATGTTTTCAAATATCCTCGTCAGACTGAGACTTTTCAAGATGTCATACATGGCACTAATCTAGGTTAAAAATATCTAAACTGTCAGCTACATACAACCGTTTTTTATCAATGATTTAAAATGGCTTCAAGCGAATAAACACACACAGACACACGCATGAGCGCAAGCACACACACACACACACACACACACACACACTCTCTCTCTCTCTCCATATATATATATATATATATATATATATATATATGTATATATGTATATATATATATAGGGAGTAGTGGATAGCGGCTGTTGGAATTTGTTGTTGTTGTTGTTGTTGGAATTGTTGTTGTAAAGTGACTTGTAGCACCTTAGTTAATTCCGCAATTTGTTCCATTCTGCCAACGTATCCACAAGAAAAATTTTTTCTCAAATTTATGTAGACAATAAATTTTCTAAGTCCCAACAAGAAGGGGGGGGGGTGGAATTCTTACTTTCTGTAAGAGTTGCACAAGTTTTTCCTTTTCTAACGTTCGTCGTCAATAAGCGTTAAAACAAAAATGAAGGAAAAATTACTTTCTGTAAGCATCGACTGTATTTTTTTTCTTTTGTTTTAACTTGTGAGGTCGTTTTGGTTCTCGTCGCCAACTGATATGTCCCGGAAAGGGATCTATTTGTTCGAAGTAGCTAAGTGGTTTTGGCTACTGTAACCGAGTAGTACAATCTAGCAGGTAGCCGTAATCGACTGGTTCTCGTCGTAGTCAATAGGCGTAGGCCAATAGGCGTCGTCAATAGCGTCCTCAACGTACCTCCAATCAGCCTGTATTCATGGATGACACCAGCCAATCATATTACTGTGAGAGGGAACCCAGGTGTATGCATATTCATTACATCAGTTTCTACACTAAAAAAAAAAATTAATTATTTAAAAAATATTGTGAGTAAACAATTTTTATTAAGCTTTAAAATTTTTGATTCATGCATATAGTTTTCACTTAATAACAATATCATCTAATCGGATTGAAGTAATGCAGAATTTTAAACGATTTAAATTTATAATTAAAATTAAAAAGAAATGAAAACAATTCTTGTAAAAATTCATTATTCATCGAAATAATTTTTTTTCTGAAGACAGTAGTATTATTAGAAATCTTATTTATAATAGCAATTAAAAACTTTTCTAATTAAATAATATCATAGTTTTATTGCATTTTTTTTACACGATTTTCGATAAGTGTATTACAAAAAAAATAAATAAATGATGATTTAGACTCCAAGGACTTCTGCTTTTAACTAATGAAACAAATTTTGAGGTTGAAATTTAATTTCCCGAAATTTCATGAAATTAAGTAAGTGGGGAGAGGATATGTAAAAAAGTTTTTACCAAGATTTTCTAAAAAAATATTCAAAAATAATTTCATTCATTTGTGAATAAGTTCTGATAGTTTCATTAAAATCCAACAATTATTTGATTTTTGCAAGAATTTTCAAATCAGTGTGTTTTTTACCTGAAAAAAAAAGGCCCCAAAACTAATCGTAAATATTACGTCGACCGCTGACGTAAAAAAAAAACAAGATTTTTAACCAAAATTTCGAACGTTCTAGAAAGAATTAAAAAATTAATAAAAAAAATACTTTGATCTTTCCTCTTTAATAACATAAGCATTTTGACGATAAAACTTTATTTTTATTAATTTTGGGGCCTTTTTTTCATTATGCTATGCTATTTTTTCAGCGTGCAAGTGGAGTTACCTAATATACATGATACAAATATATTTTTAAGGTTTATATTTATGGGTCAAAGTGCTCAGTAACAGGGACAGAGTGTATGTAATCATAAAAGTAGACGTTGAGGTCAGTATCCAGTGGTGAAAGTCTAAAACGCAATCTTCACACCGATTGTTATTTTGTGTTTTGCTCTACTGTTTATTTATGGTAGTCACTGGTGCATTATGGGTAGAAAGACTATTGTATTATTCTAACGGTTATTGGGTGAGCGGTAATGGTTATGTTTCAAATTACTTAACAAGCTTAAAAAAAGTTAAAATTAACAAACAGCACTATGAGATAACTACAAATAACTGCATTCGGATCTACAATTATTTAGAATAACAGGTCGGACAGGATGCACGGGATAGCGGCTTGGATTGAGGAATCGGAGAGCCGAGTTTGAATTCCAGTCGAATCCACTGGGGAACGTATGAATCATCTTTTTCTCTCCCCACCACCCAGTCATGTATCGAAATATACACGATCGCCTAAGCGTGTATCACGCATGGCACATAACTGACTTTCTGGTGTTTCAACGTGATGTGGCCATAAAGCATAACACACACATCTAAACTTTCAGTGCCTAGTATTCCCAAACGGTCAACCAGGTTCGACGTTGCTTAATTCCGTTGATCTTAAAATGAAAAGGCACCCAATTTTCGTGGCATTCGCCATCAACCGCAATGATTCCGAGAGGGCGAGCTTTTGGAAAGTAGCCAGGTGAACAGGAGCAATGGCGGGCGGCTCTGTGCGTATCCCACACGTTGTCTGTAATGATTGAATCGGTCGTGAGTAATGAGAGCCATATCATGCTACCCCTATTCTCTCAAGGTCAGAAGATAATAGATACAATGTTAAAAACCTGAATTGAGGGCGTGGCTGTACGTATTAAGCGGGACTCTGTTCGCTCCTATATAACACACCTGACCCAGGTGTAGCTGCCCGAGAATTTTCAGGATTATGTCATTCTCAACCTGTGGCCTCCTACGTCTTCTGATTCTGAAATCTACTGAACTACTAAAGGTCGTCAAGAGTGAGACCAACGAGCGGCCCCAAGGACTCATTCAAGACCACCATTGTAAATTTGATGATCAAGACGAACGGGTACGACCTGATCCGAACCTGCAATTGATATCTAGGCCGACCTCGAAGTTGAGTTTTTATTGAATATTTTATTTTTTATATATTTTTGTAAAATAGTTTCTATTTTTAATAATATACTATGAGATTTTCTTTCTATTGAATGTTTACTTTTCTTTGGTTGCTCTTAATTAATTATCTATCTATCTATCTATCTATCTATCTATCTATCTATCTATTTCAGTAACTTTATATCTATCTATCTATCTATCTATCTATCTATCTATTTCAGTCACTTTATATCTATCTATCTATCTATCTATTTCAGTCACTTTATATCTATCTATCTATCTATCTATCTATCTATCTATCTATCTATCTATTTCAGTCACTTTATATATATCTATCTATCTATCTATTTCAGTCACTTTATATCTATCTATCTATCTATCTATCTATCTATCTATCTATCTATCTATCTATCTATCTCAGTCACTTTATATCTATCTATCTATCTGTCTATCTGTCTATCTATCTATCTATCTATTTCAGTCACTTTATATCTATCTATCTATCTATCTATCTATCTATCTATTTCAGTCACTTTATATCTATCTATCTATCTATCTATCTATCTATCTATCTATCTATCTATCTATCTATTTCAGTCACTTTATATCTATCTATCTATCTATCTATCTATCTATCTATCTATCTATCTATCTATTTCAGTCACTTTATATCTATCTATCTATCTATCTATCTATCTATCTATCTATCTATCTATTTCAGTCACTTTATATCTATCTATCTATCTATCTATCTATCTATCTATCTATCTATCTATCTATCTATCTATCTATCTATCTATCTCGTTCTATTTAAGCTCCTGATGACCAGTTCTATCAAAGCACTAATGGGTTATATCAAACTCTCGAATTTACCGTGAAATATTTCGTAATGTGTATGCTTGTCATAATTTAATACGATCTTAAAAATAAAATCATACTCTCTCTCTCTCTCTCTCCCTCCCTCCTTCCCCTCTCTATGGCGGGACAAATTGAAAACTATTTCTCTGTCAGGGACAGAATTCTCTTACTTAAAATAGTATTCCTGGAGAAGTTTGAATTGCAATGTGATCTTAGGTTACATCACTCTTACTCAATACTAAGATCTTTCAATTATGGCAGATTTTGAATCGTTATCATCCCAAGCAAGACAATACAGCCATTAGCACGCAAGGGGTTACAGAATGTGGAGGCATTTGGAACAGAAAATATTAGTAATGAGGAGAAAGAGTAATCAGGAGGACAATAGATAGCGATTGACATTGCATTTAAATTTTTGCAGGTTAAAGTTGGCTGGAAATCATGGATCCGAGAGGGAGTTCCACAAGCGAGAAGTGTGAGATAAGAAACTGTTAGCATAGAAGTTGCGGAGATATCTAGCTAGCTCAGCTGTAAATTAATGTGATCTCAACGCCAGTTTAGTGTTGCCTTTAAATTAAAAAAATTTTTAGGTACCATAGCGAAGAGCACATCCGAACAATTACCATGAAAGTATTTATAAAATGGCACAGAGAGGTAACCTTAAGCCGGTGGGCAAGTTACTGAAGCCGAACCACCAGATCAGTACCAATAATATTGCAGATTCTTCTTTGTATCTTATCAAAGAACACCAGGAAAATAGCAGGGGCACCGAACCATATAAGGCAGAAATATATTAAGCATGGACGAATGGTAGACTTATAGATATGCAAAATAGGTTCCGGAGAGAAAAAATGTCTCACCCGACACTGTGAATCGACTTTCTTAGCAGTTGATCTAGTAATGGATTCAATGTAGTCTTTCCACCTCATGTCAGCTGAGAACGTTAGCCCGAGAAGGCTCAATGAGTCAGTTTCTTGGAGGATAGCATCAGCCATGCCGATAGAAGGCAGAGAGGGATATCTCAGATGATTAATAGAGAGAAGTTTAGTTTTGGAGTCGTTCAAATTAACAATCCATCTTTTCCCCCAGTGAACGGCGGTGTTGAGGTCATTTTCTACATCAGCTGCCAATTTGACCTTGTCTTACTGACCAGCCTTATTATCAAGGCAGGAGTAAATGGTAGTGTCATCAGCGTAGATGCCAAGTTGAGAGCTGATTTAATCGGGAAGGTCATTAATGAAGATTAAAAACAGCGTAGGACCAACCAAGGATGGAGCCCTGGAGGACACCCACGTTAGTACGAAATGATGTAGACGAGTGGCCGTTCAGGGTAACTTTCATTTCACGATTTGATAGGAACGACGATCAGCTCAAAAACGTGCCCGGATATACCGTAACTTTTCAGCTTGTGGAGAAAACCTGAATGCCAGACTCTGTCAGAAGCTTTCAAGATGCCCAATGCTACACCCCGGACTTCACCGTTTTTATCTAGAGCATGATAGACTCTTTCCGCAATTATCATTAATACATTAGCAATTGATCTGGAGAAACTAAAGCCGTATTGCGTTTGGAAAAAGGCCCCGTGATGAGAGATGATAAACCAATTCAGCATTGATTAGGGACTCTAGGAGTTTCCTCAAAAGAGGCAGAAGGCTAATAGGTATACAGTTGGATGGATCAGACAGTCCATCAGAGTTCTTAAAAACAGGAACAACAGACAGTGACTTCCAACAAACAGGAAAGCAGGAGGCAGCGAGGCATTACAAATTACATTATCCACAATTTACAGAATAAAACTGTTATCAGGGATGGAATGCATAAATACAATGTTTCGGAATCTTGACTTTCCAGTCACATTCCTGTGAATTAACAAATACTTGGAAACCAGATTGTAATTAACAATAATGCAACACACACACACACACACACACACACACACACACACACACACACACACACACACACATATATATATATGAAGAAATATACTCTTAAGATGTTCTATATTTATGGGGTAAAGTGCTCAATATCAGAGATAGAGCGTGTGTAAATATAAAAGTGAACATTGAAGTCAACACTTAGAGGCGACAGGCTGTTTCGTGCTAGACGCAATCGTCAGGCCACGAGTGTTGTTTTTTCTCTCGGCTATTTATATATACGGGTCATTGGTGTATTGTGGGTAGTCTATTCTGGCGGTTATTTTGCCGGAAGTCGTTTATTTATTTAATTTGGTTAAATTATTTTGATTGTTATAATTTATTTTTTATTTTTTATTTCTTATCTTATATATTTATTTATTTATTTTAATTTTAATCGGCGTTTTATTAAGTAAAAATTTGTTTACATCCCTTATTTAATAGTTTTGGTTTGGTTTGGTTTGGGAAGATAATTAAAGCTATTTATTCAATATTGGGGTTGATTGTTGTAGTTTATTCTAACTATTATTTTGGCGGAAGCAGTTTTTAATTTGTTTATTACTTCATTTATTTATTTGGGTTGATTATCTTTACTTGATTTCTCTAACGGTTAATTTATCGGGATCGGTTATATATATATATATATATATATATATATATATATATATATATATATATATATATGCATTCCTATAACTTTAGACACATACATAAAAACATTCCTATAACTTTAGATACGAACTGTTATATACCGCACCTATTATGAACACTAATGTGTGTGTCCCAATCCTCATAAATACGTTGGACACTATTGTAAGTGGGGGTAATATGCTGTCTAAGCTGTCCACCACTAGCAGTGGTTTACCTATTTCCCGCCTCTGGCGAGTATTGTATTTTGTTGATGTTATAAAGATTACTATTTCATTTATAACCGCCGTTTTAGTTATTCCTCATTCAGTAGCTCTTTCTAGATTACAACACATACACAAAAAACACATATATAGTAATAAAAAAACAAACAAAGAAAAAAACGAAAAACTTGTCTTTGGTAATGGCTAAAGAATACCTGAAAGTGCTCGGATATGCAGAACTTTTGGACAGATTTTACACACTTTGTGTCCAAAAAAGAAAACACAGAAGAAAATTCAAATAAAAAGCTTAATCGCAGTACCTTCTCTGTCGTCTTTAACGAAACATGTATAAAAGAGGTATTGCTGCCTAAATACACAACATATATATAGCCCACAAACAACAATCAACAGAACATTTTTATAATAAAATGAGCAACAATACATTTTTATAACAAAATGTCAATCAACACAACACTAAAAATAAATATAAAAATAAGTTTTTATAGTAAAATTAACAACAATAAATTTTTTGATCTACGAATTATATATCTAAAAAAAAAAAACATAATTTTATTCTTTCAGGGTAAATGTATGTACAAAATATTTGTAGTTGAAAGCATAAAATTGCCTAGAAAATATTTAGATTTCGGCATTAAATGACTAGCTGAGGTTGATATGCCGCTAAACAAAATCAACCAACCAACCAGGTCGTCACACGGCGACCGTTAGTAAGCAAGACGAATTCGAATAACGAATAAACTTCAGCGAGACTCGCATCCCTTGTTCAAGGGAACCTGCCATTCTGCAGCATTTGCCTTATAATTAGACTACGCAGATCAACTACCAGGTGATATCCTGATCTACCGAGATTCCTTACATCCTCGGTCCTGCTTGCGTCTTCGTCTTTATTTCCGTTACGCAGGTGTCAAAATCAAGCATATACTCAAATTTAAATATCTAGGTGGTGTTTTAACAGAGGACGGAATGTGACGGTGAAATCCGATGGTACATTGAAATAGCGAAAGTGCCTTCCAAAAGCCATGCAAAGTATTATGAAGCAGAAAAACTTCGTTAGAAACAAAGAAAAGAGTACTGATTTGTTACGTAATATCAGCCCTCCTCTATGGCAGTGAATGCAGTGAATGCTGGACCATCTCCACACAGATGAAGAAGAGACTTGAAGCAAAAGAAATATGGATCTACAGAAGGATACTGAGCATAAAGGGATTGAACATGTAAGTTTTAGAGAAAATGTAAACAAAAAAGACACTTATATATATCATCAGAAAGAGGGAATTTATTTTTCTAGGGCGCATAATGAGGAAAGAGGGTCTGAAAAATTTAACACTCCGAGAGCATACTGAAGGCAAGTGGGGCGGGGGAAAACGCGCTTATGTTAATTAAGAGCAGAACAGGTTTTAGGAGAGATAGCAAAAAGGCAAAATTTACTAAGAGCTACAAAAGACAGGAAATTGTGGAGAGCTATGATCTCCAACGTCCTGAAGGGACACGGCACATAAAAGCGTTGAGTTAACATTATTTAAATCTCTAATTATTTAAATTTAATTATTTAAATAATTTCGAAAAATTGCAATATTGCTTGCTGGTAACCAGTGAGTTACACAGAAATAAAATGGTTTACAGCCATATTACGTTGGAACACTAATTTTCGTCCGATCACCGAAGTTAAGCAACGTTGAGCTTGGTCAGTACTTAAACGAGTAACCGCTTGGGAATTCCAGGTTCTGTAATCTTGAAGGTGCGCTGGGATAGCAAAAGTTGCCTTTCAAAAGCTAAGCAAAGTATTAAGAAATTTCTAGAGCACATAGCGAGGAAAGAAGGCGTAGCAAATTTTCTAGAAGAATCGGCAATATTATTGGCCTCGATCTGACGTCTTGGCTTCAGTCACTTTCCCACCACCGTAAGGTTGCCTCCCTTTGCACTTTCTATCAATACCTTCATGGTAATTGTCCTTCATGGCAATCTCTTCGCTATGATGTTACTTTTTAAATTGTTGATTTATTCCCCACCCTCAGACAATGATTTGTACATATGGAGTCTAGTTAGGACTTTCATAGAGACAATGAGGTATTACGGTGGATGTAGTAAGAAAGGTAAGTAAGAATGCGTTGTTGTGGTGTAAGGAATATTGTTGCATGTTTGGATCAGTGTTTGTGGCTAGCTAAGTTTAACGTTAAGTCAGATGAAGACCGCCCTTTTTCCTCATTCCCCCTTTTGGCCTTGTGCCACATTTTCTGTATTTAAGCAGAAATAAATATCGTTCTTCGTTATGGTGTCCAGCCTCTTCGAATTAAGTGCAATACTAGACTAGTGATGAGGTATCATCAATTTACAGTTGAGCTGGCTAGATGTAACCGTAAATTCTAACAGTTTCTATTCTCGCACTCCCTTTCGGCTGTATGCTTTCCAGCCACCTTTAATCTGCAAAAAATTAAATGCAATATCAATAGCTATCTGCTGTCCTGATTACTCTTCCTCTGTCTCCGCTCCTTAGCAAGCAATATCCCAGTTTCTCACTCTTACACACACCGTAACCCCTTGCGTCTTTGTGGCTTTTCTGCCTTGGTTGGGGTGAACTCAATTTTTTAAAAAATTGGACATATTGGCAAAACTCGAGTAGTTTTTTTTGTTAGAGTTTTCCATTTACTTATATAAATAGCAAAAACGACGTGAACGAGCATAGAAATATTGAAATTATCCACGATTCTTTTTGGCTGGTCGAATACTGTTTACTGACAAGTATGCTTTTCGGAGTTGCTTTCACTTTTTTTTTTTTTTTTTGATAAAATATGTGCATAACTTTTAGCCTCATGCCCCTAACTATCTAGCTAAAGATGGAAAAGAAATTGCTTTGCTATGATTACATTTTTAGGAATGTGGTCGGTACCATTTAACTGGTAACTTGAGTGAAAATTAGCTGCCTGCATGCCAGCGTATGTCTACATGCATGTCTAGGATTGTCGACTGACGTGACATGCAACCTCCGACTGAAGTCTGTGTTTAATTGCAAACGTTCCTCCCATTTTTCTCTATCTCCATCAAAAATTTAAAGCAAAAGGAAGCAGTTAATTCATTCAGTTTACCCGTGAAGCACGGTTTTAAAATCCTTACCCGGTATTATTCCAGTGCGCCCAGCCGCTTTCACACTTAGCCATGACCTTACTTATTGTGTCCGATATGTGTGCCCCTCCATTTGCAACTTGCCAGCTGTCTCAGACCCCTTCTTCCAGATGGTTAGTAAATCCTTTATCACTAATCCTATTTCTGCTGTGAAGATTTCTCCGCTGTCAGCAAAACCTGGCCCAAGTGACGGCTTATTTTTTCACAATTCAAACAAGCAAATTAACACGTAAAATTTGTTGTGAACCCAAACTTGCTTTTAGACTCTAAAAAAACGTGAAATGCAATCAATCATCTACTCTCTCCGCCTACCGCTCTCTCACTATGTTTAGTCTAGACGGAAAAAAAAGAGAGAATATAAGAGAAAGATTAGGGCGAAAATGTACGTAAATTAGTGTAACGGTTATGGGTAAGAATAACGGACTCAGCAGCTTGAGTTCGAATTCTCGTCAGGGCAATTGATTTTCATTTAATTGATAATTTTTTTTTTAATGTAAATTCGACCAGGTTCGAATTCCAGCTAAGTTCATTATATTCACTTTTGATCAAATTCACTTAGGAAAGGTACGAATCCATCTCTTCTTCCTCCAGCTATGGGTGGATGTGCAGGTGGGGTAACGAACAGAGACATCGAAGAGCCGAGTTCAAATTTCAGTCGGCTTCGTTTGCACTCACTTACGCGTAAATACTCTTAGGAAAGTTATGAATCAATCTCTTCACCCAATAGTAGGACTTGTATCTGGAAAAATTACTGTTTTTCTCCAAAAAATTTTAATGCAATATTTACTCGCAAACAAAAATCCTTACAATAAGTTTCGCCTTTGAATAACCCACAAAGGTTTGATAAGCCGTAAAAACATTTGTTAAATCAGCTATGGGTTAAATAACAGGGAAGTCATTGGCAACCAATCTAGGAGAAGGACAACTTCAAATTCAAAAACATACGTAGCTCTGGTGTAGCACATACTGTGGAATCACCGACAATTTCCAGGAGCTCACAGTGACTCTATAAACTCGACTGCGATTGATCAACGATTTCGTCGATGTATTATTATTATTATTATTATTACTGATATTCGCGGAAAAGGCATGGATTCTTGTCCCTGTATTCAATAGCATTAGCAATTATATCGAAAAAATATTTTCCTTTTGACATGCCACACTTAGGCAAATCACTGTCACATAAATACCACTCTGAAAATAATAACTGGCAAAAGTTGTTACACCCATTGACAACCTTGATAAGAGTCAGCATTTATGTTTGTATATATTTTTTCTGGGATAATATTTATCCTTTATGCAAAACCACATATACACAGTAATTCTGGGTGCTCCGTTGTGGAGCAATGGCTAGTAAGTCTCGCAGGCCATTATTACTGTAGCCAGTTTGATTCTCAGTGGATGCCCAACACTTGTGGCCTTATGCCAAACTATATCAACCCTACTTAATTTGAGAAAAATGATCATTTCTCGTATATTTAAATGTCTATTGTATAATCTAAAACTATGACTTTATAGATTTGTCATTCATCCTGATCTCGCCGTCATACTAATGAGATATTCCGTCGTTATGATAAAAGTGTTTATTATTCGACAACATTAAGTGAATATGCCTTGTGTTATCAATGCAACAGAATATCTCATTAGTAAATACAGGAAAAGGGGGTCCTTCTTACATGTGGCGTATAGGGACACAGCCAAAGTAGACTTTTTTACAGAGTGGATTGGCCAGCTCCATGCACAACCAGTTTTGAATTCAGAGTTAACTTTCTTCCTAGACTGGTTACCAACCAAGGCTAGTGAACCCAGTCTTCCCTGCTTGTTAAACCATAGATTTTGAGAGAAGAAATACATTTGTACCTTTCCTAAAGATATTTGTGTGAAAGTGAATGCAATGATCTCGACAGGAATTTGAACTTGGCTTTTCGATCTCCCCCTACTGTGCTGATAACCACGACACTACTCAGAGGAAACAGATTGTTTTTCAGCATTTTTTTTTTTTTTTTTTTTTTTTACTGATTTTTGGATGTTTTTTATCTTTTCTTTTTTGTTACTTTCAAGGAGTTAAAAACAGGATTATTTCTTACATATGGCTTACGGCCATATCACGTTCAAACACCAGTTCACCGAAGTTAAGCAACATCGAGACTTGTCAGTACCTAGATAGGTGACCGCTTGGGAATACCAGCTGCTGTAAGCTTGGATGTGCGGGTGGTGTACTGGATAACGGCACAGAATTGAAAATCGGAGAACTGAGTTTTAATTTCAGTTGGGTTCGTTATATTCACTTAAGCACAAATACCATTATGAAAGATATGGACCCACTTCTTTCCCCCTTCTACGAGTTAAATAGTAGAACTTGTATTAGTAAAATCATTATTATAACCAAACAATTCTTACAGCCTAAAAATATTTTCTAGCTTTAGATAACCTTCAAAAGGTTGATAAGCTGTAAAAAACAACCCAATGAATCAATCGATTTCTTATATGTGAGAATACAGTTAATTGTAAAGATAAAAATCATAGCTTACTCATTCAAAGAAATATATATTGGATACAATAGTATAATTACTTAAATATGGCCTTCAGTTTTGGATTATATGGATAAACTAGTAGAATTTATAATTTCTCACATATTTTCATGGTAAATCATTTGCAGTGCATTTCATTGTGATTAAATGACACTTGAGTTACCTAATCCTCTTTGTAGACACATAAGTTTATTTAGTTACAGTTTCTAAGGCGAGAACTTATCACTTGCCATGGTCAATAGTTGAACAAGGCCAGTATGTTCAAATCCACTGTCACAATGACTTGTGGCTTTGTACTAGCGCAACCACAGATGCGGTCCAAACAAATTTGTCTACTGCCTTTCACTTATATGGCTTAGGTCAACACGTGATAAGGTTTTCAGACCTTTTGCAATACTGGATTCCTCTTTACAGGATATTATCAATGAATCAACTCTAGTGAGATTTGAACCCGAGCTTCATGATCAAAATTAACGTTTATAGGTATTAAGTAGTGTTATTTTTTTTTTATTGTATTTAGTCTTAGATTCTGAAATAATGCATTTATCATTTGAAACCAGTTGATTTTTTTTATCCCAACGTTTTAGTTATAATATTATAATATCTCCGTATTTTATATATATACATCAAAGGGTCAAATATCATTCCACCTGAAAGTAGTTTGTTTTGGGAGCTTTGCGTGTTTGCAATCATATTGTATATTTATATATATATATATATATATATAAAGACATTTTTATGTTTATACATTCTTTTTATAGATACAAATATTTAAGTAAATGCTCTGTTTATAATAAACAGTATTAATAACATTTACCGGCCTGAATGTCCGAGAAATTTTCATAGAAAATATTCGTCCTCCGACAGGAATCGAACCTGTATCCTATACGGAACCGTCATATAGCCTGACGTGCCTTAACCGATTGAGCCACAGAAGATCTTTCGGTTAGCAAGGTCGATTTTACTGCTTTTAAACTACAATCTTCCATGAATCTTTCACGTGCATTCATATCTGTTCAAAGCGTGGCTCAATCGGTTAACGCACGTCAGGCTATATGACGGTTCCATATAGGATACAGGTTCGATTCCTGTCGGAGGACGAATATTTTCTATGAAAATTTCTCGGACATTCAGGCCGGTAAATGTTATTAATACTATTTATTATAAACAGAGCATTTACTTAAATATTTGTATCTATAAAAAGAATGTATAAACATAAAAATGTCTTTAAAATAATTGTGGGATTTTGTCCATTTCATAATATATATATATATATATATATATATATATATATATATATATATATATATATATTTACAAAGTTCACAAAACAAACTACTTTCAGGTCAAATGATATTCGACCGTTTGATATCGTTTTCAGGTCAGAGCTGGTTGCTTGGGTGATACTGACTACGCACGAACAATAGAACCTGCTTTGTTGCAACACTTACATGAATCCTGTTCTTGATTTCAGTTGATTTACAATGAGAAATTATTGATCCACTCATTGACCTTTCCAAGTCTGTCAATGTTTAATGCCAATGGCTGTCACATGAGATGTAATAACGCCTGCAACAATACAGTGCTTAAATAGACCATGCGTACTTATATTTTCTTCAGACATTAGCATTTCCTCAGGAGAAAGCGAAAGATGGGAGGTGCGGGTGTGATGTACCAGTTAACAACAGAAAATAAACGTCAAACACTGAGGTTGTTCCTATTCATAAGGTGCTAATGCCTTTGGGAAAAAGAAGAATACACTTTTCTTTGTGCTCTCTCCTATTGTGCTATTGAGAAAAAGGTCTTGTTACTGACATGCCAGTGAATAGTTTGGCAAGAAACTCTTCCATCAAAACTCTACCTGCTCAGGTAATATCAGCAAACAGCTGCTACCCCCCCCACATATATATATATATATATATATATATATATATATATATATATGTATGTATATATATATATATATATATATATATATATATATATATATATATATATATATATATATGCATGTTTCATTAAAAACGACAGACAAATACACTACCCCAATTGCCCCGAATAAAAAAATCAAATTATCTACTATAAAAAAATTTAAGACAGTTAACCTTATCTTCAAAAATAACACACCAGCTAAGTCAAAATTACAACGAACGAACATTATCTATGAGTTCAAATGCCCCTTAAGGAACTGTGTTCCTGATCAAACTGAACTCATAAATAATTACATCGTTCACACAACTACATGCCTATCCAGACGCCTTACTTTACACCTATCTAACCAGAACTCTATTAGAACCCATGTAGACACACACACAAACTTACCAGACTCCATTCGAAACATACAAGTAGAAAACACAAATATAATAACCTCATCCACCTGTAAAATAAGATTAAAAATAATGGAAGCCCTAATAATAAAAAAGAAAAAGCCAACTCTTAATATTAATTATAAAAATTAAAAATATTAATTACGAACTAGGCCACAATGTGCTAACGGTGGTCGGAAAATAAAACATCTCTATACCACACTAAAAACATACACATAACGCACACACTCAATTAAATTGAAAAAATAAAATCATCCTTGACTACGGCTAAAAGTATAGACGAAAGCGCTCGGACCGATAAAGCCTTTAGACAATTTCTAAATGCTCTGTGTCCAAAAAAGAAAGCTCTTGTTCGAATACAAGAAAAATTAAATAAAAAGCTTACCCGCAGTACCGTTTCTGTCGTTTTTAATGAAATATACATAAATGAAGGATTGCTGCCTAAATACACTATATATATATATATATATATATATATATATATATATATATATATATATATATATATATATATATATATATTGTTGAATCTCGACTAATGCATGGAATAATAATGCAACACAAAATGTACTTAGAACAAGAATGTATTATAACAAGAAAATGTACACAATATTTACATATAGTATTTCTGTATATTTCTGGGAAGATGTTCCTGGAGAATGTGTTGACTAAGTCGCAGTCGGGCAGAGTCTCTAGCTGGATCTCTGTATTCGCTCCCCTGTCTTCCGGTACCAACCATTATTTATATAGTCGGTAGTCACCTATGCAGATTAGGTGGATCCTACCACAACATATATATATATATACATATATATATATATATATTTGTGTGTGTGTGTGTGTGTGTGTGTAAATTTTTCAGATAGAGTGTATCTGCAGAGGAGACAAAATGAATATATATATATATATATATATATATATATATATATATATATATATATATATATATATAATATCGCACCCTGAGTGCTGGTGGTAATAAAACAGTGCTCGATGTAAAATGACTAGCTAAAATGTACACTACTAATAAATATACATATTTTTCCTCACGCTTAGTGCAATCTTCAGGTGCGGATCGAAAACTGGCCATTGTAAAATTTAAATATTGAAATTTATAATGTACTGTTATGATAGATAATAGTGCTGCAGTCCATTTATTTATGAGGGAGAATATATATATATATATATATATATATATATATATATATATATATATATATATATATATATAAAGGTGAAAGGTGAAAGGTGAAAGGGAAATATATATTCCTTCAAGAAAGTGAGATTGGCAAGAAACTGGGGCGTAGATTTATATTTTGTTAAGGTTTGATCCTTCTGAGTAGATTATTTTCTCTTTTAATGCGACATTTTTTAGGTCAAAATTGTGGCTGAATTTATTTATTTCTGTGTATGACAAGTGTATTTGATAAATTGATATGTATAAGAATTTTATCAAAGTATAAATCCACGCCCTGCTTTCTTTCTAATTTCACCTTTCCTGAAAGAATTACTCCTTTCTCAAGCCAACGACCACAAAAATGTAAAAAAATCAAAAAGAAAATGGTTAAATCCATTACCTCAGGTTTTTAAAGATGTACAGCACAGACGCCAATCACACACCATAACAATCTGATCACAATTTAAACAATATTCATTTATTAAAACAAAAAAAATATTTCTTGAATATTACTCACTTATTTTTGTCTTACCGTATTTTGAAGAGAGCGAAACATGTCAGCTAAGATAGTTTTTACTCTTGTGTTTTTATTCCTATATATATATATATATATAATTTAGGTCTTGAAAATTTATTTTCAATTGAGGACTGTTGAATGACAAGCTAATTCTAAAAACAACGGTCACTGGCGTAAAATGCGAAGCTCTTCAGTAAAATGAATGGAGCACTATGGCTGCTTGGCATTTGTTTACGTTTGTAAAAACAATACGCTAGATTTGGCTGACTCATTCTTTCGAGTGAAGATTGCTTAGTGGTAAAAGCTCTGACTGACACCAAATCGGTTGAATTTCGATCCGGGCTTGAGGCATTCGGTTGTCTAGTCGCACTGAGGAGCTGTGATACAGCGAAACAGTGCTGTTTGCGAATGACATACACACACACACACACACACACACACATATTATATATATATAGGTAAAATAAAATCCGTGGGTAAGTAATCCATGTAGATCCTATTAATATAAAATATTAAAACTGATCCACAAAAGAGATCTCGATATAATTTTTATTATAGAGCATAGAAGTGAATTACAATCAATGGTAACCAATTACCACATACAGATGGCCATTTCGTCATCTGAATGTTTTTGCATTGACAAATACAGGAACATTTTTTCCGAGGATGAAATAGCCATCTGTATGGGATAATTTGTTTGGATTTCATTGTTTGTAATTTACGCGCGCGCACACACACACACACACACACACATATATATATATATATATGAAGAAATATAGTTTTAAGTTGTGCTATATTTATGGGATAAAGTGCTCAATATCAGAGATAGAGCGTATGTAAATATAAATATATAAGTGAACATTGAAGCCAACGCTGTTTCATGCTGGACACAATCGTCAAGCCTGACGATTGTGTCCAGCATGAAACAACCTGTCGCCTCTGGGTGTTTACTTCAATGTTCACTTATATATATAATATATATATATATATATATATATATATATATATATATACACTGTAAATATGTTTTGGGACCGTATTAAAAAATTACCAAGTACACATGTAACGTTTCATGGTGTGGACCAATCGTCAGATAGGAATTAGTCAGTTTGTTATACGACCTCTGGCAAGAGGAGTGACTCAAAGCAGTGACCACCCACAAAAAATACAAACAAACAAACACGCACATAAATATCCATTTATTCATTTTATTCAGTTAGGGCATTTTGTGCCACTGTGGTCATCACTCTCCTCCATCTTACAATTGCGGTCCATGGTGACATATAAGGCAGAATAGTGTAAAGTTTTGACGGTTCCTTTTGTATTAGAGATGCTGAGGTTACCCGTCCCTCCTTTCAGAGGTGGAATTGTTTCTGATGTTACCTTCTTGCAGCCTTTGCAATGAACTCAACTGGAATTCAAACTCAGCTCTCCGATTCCTCAATTCTGAAGCTGTTAAATGATAGGGAGAAGTGTATCTCTACTTTGATTTCCTCAGGCTGACCTTAGTGATCAGATACCAAATAAGGAAGTCGATTTTGATTGGCTGAACGAGCGTGGGAATGATAGAGATACAGAAAGGTTTTTCAGGGAGTTGTTTCTAAACGCTCAAACAATGTAGACGTGTTTTTTGTGTGTCTGAAACGTCTTCCCAGTGGAGGGAGCGCCCCCCACTGGATATTTAGAAGATGTATACATCGAGGTTAATAAAATGGCTAAGTTAAAATTCCCTGTGTTGAAGTTCTTTTATCTCAGAACCAAAACCACTAGCGATCTCCGGCTGGGAAAAGACGAGCGAGAGAAGAATGAAGCCGTCGTCCCAACACCACCCCCACCAAGGGGCTATGCAACTAAACCATTACTCCATCTTGTCTCCCCAAAACTCTTAAAAAATCCCCCCAAAATTAAATTTCAGCACTAAATGACCCATAAGGAGATGATAATCTGTTAATGAACAAAATAAAACACACACATGCACAAACACACACATATATACATATACGCACACATAAACATACATGCATACACACATACATACATATATATACATACACAGGCATGCATATATATATATATATATATATATATATATATATATATATATATATATATATATATATATATATATATATATATTTGAATTGGACAATGTCCGACAATTTATTTTAAAAACATTTATGATATGTTTAACGTTCTTTTGCTTAAATATTTGTATCTATAAAAAGAACGTTAAACATATCATAAATGTCTTTAAAATATATATATATATATATATATATATATATATATATATATATATATATATACATATATATATACACTCACGTATATACACACATACAAAAACACACACACACATATATATACACACACACACACATATATATATATATACATATACACACAAATATATATATACATAAATACACACATATATATATGCAAATAATATGTACACACATATACATACATATACCCCCCAACATACACATATATATATATATATATATATATATATATATATATATATATATATATATATATATATATATATATATATATATATATATAATATTATTTGATAATTAGTCGGGATAATTCCAAAGAGTATATAAATCCAAAGAGTGCTCAATGTAAGAATAGAGCAGATTCCGTCTCTTCATACCAAACAATTTTACAACAATTTATGATTGTTTGATCTGAAGAGACGGGATCTGATGCCATGAAATAAATTATTACCATGGATTTCTAAAATCGCCACTTTCATTTTCATCATTATATATATATATATATATATATATATATATATATATATATATATAAGTGAACATAGGAGTCAACACTTATATTTACACACACGCTCTATCTCTGATATTGAGCACTTTATCCCATAAATATAGCACACTTTAAGACTATATTTCTTCATATATATATATATATATATATATATATATATATATATATGGTGCAGGCACTCTGACCAGAAATGACCTTTTGTTTTTGTCTATTTTCATTTCATATTTCTATCGACCACAAATATTAGGTTGGTGCAAAAATAATGTCGTTTTCTGACATGAAGTTGAACGTCAAAAAACGACATTATTTTTGCACCAACCTAATACCAAAGAAAACAAAAGAAAACATTTTCTTTATTAACTTTTATAAAAGTTCATGGCTGGAGTTTGTGTGAGTTTGCTCGATAAATTCATTTTCAACTGATCCCCCTTTTGAAAGCCAAAAGAAATATGCTTGTGATTTCTTAAAATATAACAAAATCAAATTATTTTGGGAATCCGGAATCTGGAGTGCTCTATCAATGGTAATATATGAAAATAGAACACCAGATTACGAATTCCAATTTCTTATAGTTTTAAAAAATCAAATGGTATGGGTATATTTTGGGATTCTGTTGTGCCAGTCTATAGGGACAGATGAAGGATTGAATGCCCCACACCATGTCACTGTCAGTCGCTGAATAGCTAGAATGTGTTTGAAAACTAGAAGTTCAAGCTGTTTTTTATTACTCTTCTATATAGTATTTTGTCGTTCTCTAAAAAAAAAATCAAGGCTATGAATAGCACTAATCTTATGCTATCCAGAAATAAAGTATCCAAAGTTTGAAAGAGATGTTTACAATTTCATTCTTAATAGTGCACTATGAAATCTAAATGACACAGTCACTTGTATCTGGGGATGGCCGTCTACTGTTGCAGACGCCCGCTTAAGCACATTTGTGTTTATTCAACATCTACAGAACCCGTCCGGGCTTTATACTGCAACTATGCTTAGCGGACCTTAGTTACAGTTTCTGGGAGAGTGCGTGTTATCTAGCGTGATAAACAGTCTGAATAAAGCCAGTGCGTTCAAACCCTCGGTCACGATGACTTGTGACTTCATGCTAGCACAACCATCGATGGATGTCAAATGGTTCTGTCAACTCAATTTCACTCACAAGGCTTGGACCAACCAATTGGCAAAGGTACCGTATTCCCGCTGTGATCGCCTCTTCCAGACTGATAATATCAAGAAGTCACCTTCCTGACAAATCGACTATGGTTAGGTTCGAACGCAGGTGTCATGGTCAGAAAGTGGACGTTCTAACCATTCAGCCATATGCTGATTATCAAAGGACATTTAGAACTAAAAAGGAAATTGCAATTTAAAGCTAAAAAAAAAGTTTTATTAAAAATATAAGTGTAAGTATTGACTCATACTAAATATGTCTGCATTAAGAATAGATTTGCAAACATGTGTACAATGGCTACCCAATGGATTTTTATGCAATTTCTGCGGTAGACATTTGCAGAGGAAACAGGTCACAAGTTACCTATGTTTGCTAAAACCAAAAATAAAAGCTCATAAAAATCTCAATTTGATTGCAGAAAAATTTATGCTACTTGGTTATTGTAGATTTTGTTATAAGAGAATACGATATAAATTTCTATATATCAGGACAACGTTAGGCAATTGAACGACAAAGTGATAAAATTCTGTGTAATGGACTTTCGTCCCCTAGAAGGACTTTAAAACTTTTAAAACTAAAAAAAAAAAAAAAATAAATAAATTTTAGACTCAGAACATTTTTAAACTCAAAAATTTAAAACGCAAAATTAAAATTTTGAATTTAAAAAAAAAATTAATTTAAATTTAAAATCTTTTAAAATTAAAACTCTAAAGTTTTAAAATATAAAATTTGGCATTTCAAACCTTTAGCGTTTCCCCTCAGTACATAATTATAACTGACTCTTACGTTTACATCTCCCTATCCTTTTCCTGCACATATACAATTCCATCAATAAAAAAATTCCCTCAGTCTACTGAAGCCTTTCTTGAGGACGAAACGAGTTACACAGATTCTTTCCACTTTGTCATTCAATTCCTCAAGATTTTTTTATGCCCACACGAAACATTAATATGTCGTAGTTTCTCTTTTTATCCAAGGATGTTGTAACTGTTGGTTTCTCAAGTCTAAGACAAAGAACGGATTTTTATTTATCTGTAAAAGAACGTCTTATAGCTAGCAATCAATCTTACGTAATAATAAAAGAAAAATCTGTTTGTTTGGAACAGGTGCAACTTGTCAGCTGCCACCTTGCTAACTCGTTAAGGTCAGGTAAGTTTATACGTAGGATATAAAAAGAAAAGAGAAGAGGAGAAACATAACCGAGAGAAAGAAAGTGAAAAATGAAAAACCCGTCACAATCGGGCATATTGTAAATATTAGTATTATTTAAATGTCCTTATGGGTGATATAAAAATATAAAATTGGTATAAAAAAGATATAAAAATATTTGAAATAAAAATATAAAAATGGCAAAGAACCAGGTCAACAAGCATGTTAGACACAGGTGTAAAATTCAATTTACAGCAATGGCAATGGTAATATCAGCCGTTTCCCTATAAGGAAACATTTAGCATTCATTGCTTGAGCAGCCAGTACTACTTTCAGTTGAAATATATAAAATCTTTCTCTTAAAACAATTTCTCAGGAAAATACGTTTCTCAAGTCCAGCAGCTGTTATCACTTTTTCCAATGTTGTTTCCTCCCTAAGTTTTTATTTGAAGTACTGTGGAATGTCAACATCTTGATTATGTCATTATTTTCTCTTCTAGTTACATGTGCTATTCATTTTAGTTATTGCTGCTGTTGGTAATCCTAAAGTCTTGTGGTTTCTGTTATTTGATAGTTCTTTGTGATTCTGTAGCGCCAATCCACAATGGTCAAAGAAGGATGAACTTTGCCAAGACCCTCAGGCTTTATTCACACAAAGTCTTTTTTGGAAAGTAACGTCCATTAAATCATCAGGCCCTATTGACTGGCGCTACAGAATCACCAACAATGAGCTTTACCCATTAACAAAAACTACAAGACAGCAGCAATGGTGCAAATGCGTGGCACATATAAATAGAAGTGAAAAGTAATGCATGGGGGCACGAGGTAGTAATGCATAGAGGCATGGTAGAGTAATGCATGGAGGCATGGTAGAGTAATGCATGGAGGCATGGTAGAGTAATGCATGGAGGCATGGTAGAGTAATGCATAGAGGCATGGTAGAGTAATGCATGGAGGCATGGTAGAGTAATGCATGGAGGCACGATCGAGTAATGCATGGATGCACGATGGAGTAATGCATGGAGGCACGATGGAGTAATGCATGGAGGCACGATGGAGTAATGCATGGGGGCACGAGGGAGTAATGCATGGAGGCACGAGGGAGTAATGCATGGAGGCATGGTAGAGTAATGCATGGAGGCATGATGGAGTAATGCATGGAGACACGAGAGAGTAATACATGGAGGCATGATGGAGTAATGCATGGAGGCACGAGAGAGTAATGTATGGAGGCATGGTAGATTAATGCATGGAGGTACGATCGAGTAATGCATGGAGACATGTTGGGGCAATGCATGAAGGCATGGTCAAGTAATGCATGGAGGCATAGTAGAGTAATGCATGGCGGAAGCGTGGTGAGACAATGCATGGAAGCACAGTGGAGTAATGCATGGAAACACGGTCGTGTAATGCATAGATGCATGGTGGGGCAATGCATGGAGGCACAGTGGAGTAATGCATGGAAGCACGCTCGTGTAATGCATAGAGGCGTGTTGGGGTAATGCATGGTGGTACGGTGGAGTAATGGATAGTGGCTCGGATTAAGGAATCGGAAAGCTGAGTTTTAATCTCAGTTAAGTTCGTTACATTCACTTATGTGCTAGTACCCCATGGAAAGGTATGAATCCATCTCTAATCTCCCCTGGCTATGTGTAAATAGAAGGATAGACTGGGTACTATAGCCTTGGGTGGCAACCAGTCTAGAAGAAGGACAACTCTGAATTAAAAACCTCTAACTATGGATTAAATAGCTCCACTAAACTGCAACTGACCAAGTGTGGTGAGGATGGCTACACCTCTGAAGACAGTCAATCAAATGGTCAATCAAATAACTATATATAAAATCTACAATAACCACATGACATAAATAGAAATTAATTATCTTGGACAGACCTGGAAAAGTGTTTACTTTTTATTGTCTTAATTAGGTCTAATGTGAAAATGCCTGACCTTACTGACCAGACAAGTTGAGCAAGAGTAACTTTAGTTCATAGTAGATGAATTTAGATTGAGAAACTGTGGGAAATGATATTCACTTTGATCGTTCAGTGATAGAGCATTGGACAACTGGTTGTTAGGTCTAAATTCCAAGCAAGGGTGATTAGTAAGCAGGTTTGTTATGATTAAGGTCGGAGAAAGACAACTCTTCATTGAAAAGTTCAACACTTCTTTTTCAGCAATGTTCTAATGTAGGGATTCTAGGAAGAAATTCTCCACACCCCCAGGAGAAAATTTAGGGTTGCAGCAGGGAATCAAAAATATGATAAATAGGTACATTGACAAAAATATGATAAATAGGTACATTGACAAAAATAGGGTATATTTAGCAAAAAATCGGGTACATTGAAAAAATAGGTAGTTTGGCAAAAAGTAAGGTACATTGACAAAAATAGAGTACAATGCCAAAAATAGGGTACATTGGCAAAAAATAAGCCACATTGATCAAAAAAGATATTTCAAAAGCCACTTTTTTAACGCAAGAAAATATTTTGTGGATATAGGTTTTTGAGGGAAAGTTTTTTTTTCCTTTTTACCAGTTGTTAGATATGCTGGTTTCTAATAAAAATTATTTCGTATTCAGTTTCTGATACAAATTGGTTATTAGAGTCTGCATTATTTCTAGTGAGAATCTCTATAAAGTCCGAAGGCCTTTTTTGCCTTTTTCAGTTTTCAAAATATATTAAAGGTTTTATGTAGTTTTGTTGAGAGTTTTTATAGTTTTATATTTTGTCATAAAGTCTGATTTTCATTAAAAAGGATTTTGTTTGGTTTAGTGTTTTGAAAAAGTTCTTTTTTATTCTTGGCTTCATAATATTTTGTTTGGGTTTGACAAAGATGATGGTAATGTATAATATAGATTTACGTATAGAATGGCAAAAGTTTTATAAAGTTCCTAGAATTGATATAGATTTATTATATATGTAAAAATCATTGTCCTGGTTGTTAGATAGTTCAATAGTAGAATATTGGACAACTGACTGTAAGGTCTAAATGTCACACAATGGTGATTAATAGACAGGTTTACTATGACTAAGGTAAGAAAACGAAAACTCTTTTCTCAAAATTTCAATGTCATTTGCAATGTTCTAACACCATTCATTATGTCTGGAATATTTTTTGTGAAAGTTTGCTATAAAAGTTTTGCTTTGTGTTTTGAATACAGCCTTATCAAATATTTTATTTGAAATATTTGTTGGTCACTGCCAAACATTATTGTGTGAGGATTAATTTAGAGCATTGTTTCTTTAAAATGTTGATAATAGATGTAGAACATTGATTCAAAGATATTGAAAGGTACCTTTTCCTGTATTTATTGATAGTTACTGGAACAAATACTTAATCCTTGTAATGCAAAAGAAGTAACTGCAACAAAAAAAAAATTCACAATGCCTCTTACTCCAGGAAAACAAAATTGTTGGGATGGTGGGGAGGGTATATTGTTTATCAACCGAAAAATAGAACAATTCAGCACTAGAAAAGTGAATCCCATTTTCAACTGTGATTGAAACACAGCTACATTTTGTGTCTGTAGACTCAGGCACGCAGAAAGGTGTCTCCTCCCCACTTGCAGTAAAACAGAAAATTGAGAGAGATAGAGAAGCATAGAGGGAGAGAGAGAGAGAGAGAGGGGGTGAGAGAAATAAAAAAGGGAACTCGCCCATTGTTGATAATGATTCTTTGTAAATTTACAGAAAATATTAAGTAGATGTTATTTTTTTTAGTGACACCACTAACATTTCACGTAGGATTTCCTGCTTTGTGATTATTGAAAAAGATACAAACAAAAAATGACATAGAAAAAAATTTACTTTTTAAATCTATTCCATCTCAACGAAGGCAAAAAATCCACTAAGATTCAAGGAATTACTGCGCGTGGAAGAACTAGAAAACATTAGTAAGAAGCAAGAACAATGGAAAACAGTAGATAGCGATTGACATTGTATTTAAATTTTAAATACAATGTCAATCGCTATTTACTGTTTTCCATTGTTCTTGCACTCGAGTCGAGGAATAAAGGCAGAACAGGGGGAAATGAGAAGTGAAAACAAAGATCTTATAAAAGACACACACCCTATAACATCTTGGTTAGGGTAATTCAGATCATCTGTCCCTGTGGAATGAGATGACAGTCTGGTCACATAGTCATTTAAATTATGATAATTATTTTTTTAAAAAGGACGATTTGGTTGTACTGATTAACTTCAAAAACCTTTTGTGAAAAATATTCTTCATTTGATTTGCTTATTGAAATTGGAGGTCTTTTCATTCTTTGACCATATAATTTGGCAACAGTTTTAAAACTCTAAAAACTAATCTAATAGCTAATTGCATGCAGTATGTCATAAGCGATTACAAGTACTAAACATCTATTTATTCACATATTTTACCGTTTTCTTTGTTACTAAATCAGTTTGTAACTGGGTGGGATTATTTGGTTTGAATGAATTAGTCTTATTTATTGATTTTTTGAATATATTTTATATTCATTATTTAAAACAAGGTTTTATTCAGTCAGTGGACAAAGCCTGTTTTATTTCAGAGAACAATAGAAAATTCTCTATTTATTGTCTTAATTCTTGAGTTTAAATTCGTGTCGGAAGTTGTTGAATAATGGAATGAATATTTGTCTCACTGCTACTTCAATGTCCTGCCACTTCTCTCTGGCTAATGTCCAATGTCTACAAATTGTTGACTGTTTAGCGTTAGTGGTGCTAGATTTGACGAGTCAAGCAGGCGCATCTGGTTTACCAGATTGTTTTGAGTTGGTTGTCGACCTTTAAATCAGTGCCCCCCCCCATGCCCGCAACTAAAAGGGATTTGTTCTAATCCATTTATTTACAATGAAAAGATTTTTCTTGACCGATATATACGATAGAAGGTGAAATGATCACTTTCTCACCGACGTAACGTGGATTCCCTCTGTCTTTTCTACAAATATTTTCATGGCAGCTGCTCTGACGAGCTTTTTTCCCCTGGTGCCCCGACTGCATGAATTTAAGTATGTTACTAGATTGGCATTTAGGTCTCACCCATTTATTGTTGAAATAGCTAAATGTAACCACTACTTCTACTCAAACAGTTTCTTTCTCGCACTTGCTACCTGTGGAACACCATCCAATTTAAATACTCCCCTGATAACTACAAACTTAAAAAATTTAAATGAAACGTCAATCGCCATCTTCTGTTTTTTGAATCCTAATCATCTGTTGTCCTCTCCTCAATCCTCCCTATACTAAATCTTCCTCTCATTTTCAACCTCTGTAACCCCTTGCTCATTAGTGACATTACCGCCTTGTTAGGGGCGAAATGGTTAAAAAAATCAGCTTATTTTGTCAGGAAGCAAGTTTTTTGGTAAAATGATTTTCTGTTTGGGTTCAAGTATCAAAAGTTTTACCATATTTTTGTACATCATATACCAGGCTATATGATGTAGTCTTATTTGGAAAACAATTTTAGTGAAAAAAACGAGATATTCGTATTTGACATTTTTTATTGAATAAAAATTCAGTCTAATGCTTTAAAAACTTAGTACGTATTGATCTAAACACAAAAGAGATGCAAACATCAAAATAATAAAACACTGTAAATCCCCCAAAAAGTATTACTAATTTTTAGTTTGGTTTAAAATTTACAAAATCCTCATTGCTTTCACTATCGCTTGGAAAGGAATCATTCATTTCACCATTGGATCCAGTATTATGATCGTAGAAAATGTCATCTTCATTGCTTTCAGTATCGCTTGGAAAGGAATCATTCATTTCACCATTGGATCCAATATTAGGATCAAAGAAAATGTCATCGTTATTGCCTTCACTATCATTTAGAAAATCAAACATTTCATCATTGGTTCTAATATTATGATCATAAAGAATTTCATCGTCATTGCTTTCACTATCTTTTGGAAAAGAAACATTTATTTTTTCTGGATGTATTTTCTGATTATACAGAGTAAAGCAAAAGTTGCACACAATAAGGATAATTTATTAAAAGTATAATTATAGATGAAAATGTTGACTAGTTACTTAATTGCTATATGCGCTGTTCAAAATGTCTTTTTTCAAAATGTCTTTTTTCAAAACACATTTCATTTCTGTGCCTGCATGATTCATTAACAAGTTAGAGAGTTTCCTCTGTCATTTTACTGCATTCATATTTAATTCTTTCTTTAATTTTCTCAATATTTCTTGAGCGCATCTGATAAGCAACTGATTTCAAATGGCCCCACAGAAAACATAAGGGTGTGAGGTCAGGTGATTTCGGTTGCCACTCAACAGAACCTCTTTGACCTAGCCATTAACCCCTGTAGTGCGCAACTTCTGCCTCACCCGATATATATTATTTGTGATTGATTGATTAATTCACTCATTTTCTATGGTTTATCAACCCTTTGCAGGTTATTTAAAGCCAGAAAATATTTTTAGATTATAAAAATACGTTTTAGAGGTAATAATGATTTAGAGATACCAGTCTTACTAATTAACCCATAGCTGGGGAGAAGACGTTGATTTATACCTTTTCCATGGGTATTTGGACATAAGTGAATATAACGAACCCAACTGTATTTGGAACTCGTCTCTCCGATTAGAAATTTCAAGTGATTATCCACTTCACCACCCACACATCTAAGCTTACAGCACCTGGTATTCCTATGCGGTCAACCTTCTAATTACTAACCAGGCTCGACATTGCTTAACTCCAGTGATCATATATATATATATATATATATATATATATATATATATATATATATATATATATATATATATATATATATATATAAATTGTGTATATTTCGGCAGCAATTTTTCATTAATGCATGTTTCATTAAATAATTTAGACAAGTTTTGTCTATTTATTTTAAGTAAGTTCCTTTCGTATTGTCTGATAAGCTTAATCACATTATCGTTGAAAGACGAAAGAAAAACACCATATTCACACATGTTTGAATCCAATCGAAGCTTTCGGCTTACATTGTTGTTTGATTTATTAAAATTGTCATCTTTGATAATGACTTATGCAAGCCGAAACCTTCGATTGGATTCAAACATGTGTCAATATGGCGTTTTCCTTTCGTCTTTCAACGATAATGTGATTAAGCTTATCAGACAATACGAAAGGAACTTACTTAAAATAAATAGACAAAACTTGTCTATATTATTTAATGAAACATGTATTAATATATATATATATATATATATATATATGTGTTATTCATAGCTTCAATTTATAGGACGCAAAAAACAGATTTTGACATCAAATTTTGGTTTAAAAATGCGTGTTATACACTAACACGTTAATGTTTTTAAAATAAAACTAATAAATATAGTATGTTACAGTATCAGTTGGATTCAGACATGTTCAGTGGTGTCCAATACATGCTGAGAACAGTTTATTACAACCTTCTCCACATATACAATGACTAGCAATAAAAAGAACTAATATATATATAGCTGAACTGAAAACTGTTATAATATTTCTGAACTCAGCAAATGGAATTAATAAACTATATTCAGATTCTGCTTGATGGCTACCATTATTTCTATACACATGGGACTTTCAATGTTTCAGTATTCTTTCTGATCTGGAGTCAGCAAACTAAAATCCAGAGGCCAAATCCTGCTTGCTATGACATTTCATTCAACTTGGTAACCATATAAAAATGCTATTATTCTTAAATAATAAATTTTATCGTCGTTTTTACTACTTATTATATTATATCTAATATTAGTGTATTATAAAAGTGCAGGTGGCGTGATGATTAGTGCCTTGGAACAAGAAATCGGTGAACCAAGATTAGGTGCTGGTTGATTTTGTTACATTGACTTTCACAAAAATAATCTTAGAAACAATATGAATTCATCTCTTCTGTCCCCAAAATTTACGGGTTAAATAGTGTGGTAACCTAGGGAAGGTTACTTAATAGAATAATCAACGATAATGATGGTAATGAACGATAATACTTAGGACACAAACAACACATATAAGATTCGCCAGCAGTGTGTAGAAGAAGTGAAGTGAATTCCACAATGAATCTCCAACTCTTGACCACGTACAGTATACACTACTGTACTTATGGGAATGGGGCCATACTCCTTATCCTTCGTGGGTATGCTGTCTGAGCTGTCTAGCTGTGGTTGTTAGCCAGTCTAGGAGAAGTGTAACTCTGAATTAAAATCTCAGCCATATGAAGCTGTACAAAGATGGTTAGATATGTGGTACTATGAGAGCAGAAACATGATAGATTTCAACAATTGTAGATAATTACCCAGAATGCCGTTGATACCACTGGTCACTGGACTGAAGGAAGGAAGAACGGATAAAAAAAATCTCTTTTTTTTATATTGACGTATAAAGAAAAAATATAGTTTATACAATAAATAATCAAAGGGAAATTATATAAGTAGATAGGTTCGTCCATTGACCGGTTCACGCTCCTCCTCGGTGTTTTGAACAGGAGTAGACGTTTATTTGTGTCGTGTTTCGGATTGGGTTTCCGGTTTCTTCTAAAGTCTACTTCCCCTATCCTTCTAACGTCTCCGCCTAAACACTGAAATTTTATTTACTATTTGTTTTTTTTAATCAGTATCACCCCAAGTAAGGCAGTACAGCCACTAAGACGCAAGGGGTTACAGGGTGGGGAGGAATTAGGAACGCAAACATTAGTAATCAGGAGAAAAAGAAAAGAGCAATCAGGAGAACAGTAGAAAGCGGTTGACATTGCATTTAAAATTTTACAGATTAGAGTTAGTTGGAAAGCGTGGAGTCGAGAGCGAGTTCCACAAACGAGAAGTGCGAGATAAGAAACTGTTAGCATATAAGTTATGGCTACATCTCGCCGCCAGTCTAGTATTGCGCTTAAATTCATAGAGTCTAAGTACCATAATGAAGAGCTCATCTGAACAGTTACCATAAAAATATTTATAAAAAAGCACAGAGAGGCAACCTTACGGCGGCGGGCAAGTTACTGAAGACGAGCAGCCAGATCAGTACCAATAATATTGCAGATTCTTCTTTGGATTTTATCAAGGAGCTCCAGGAAAATAGCAGGTGCATCGAACCATATAGGGCAGCAATATTTTAAGCATTTTATGAAAGATAGAGTCCGGAGAGAAAAATTATCACCGGACCCAGTGAACCGACTTTAATAGCAGCTGATCTAGCGATGGATTCAATATAGTCTTTCCATCTCATGTCAGCTGAGAACGTTAGCCCGATAAGGCGCAATGAGTCATTTTCTTGGAGGATAGCATCAGCCATGTTGGTGGAAGGCAGAGAGGAGTCGTGATTAATGGAGAAGAGCATGTAGGTTCGCTTAACGCCCGGTTCACTCTCCTCCTCGATCTTTTGAATTGGAGTAGAAGTTTATCTCGTTTCCTTTTTAGGATTGGATTTCTGGTCCCTACTAAAGTTTATCTCGTTCTCTTTCACTCTCAGTATCCCTTTGTATCTTAATGGCATTATCGTCTTGATAAAAAAAAAACCTTAATATGAAGCAATAAGGTTAATCAATTGAAAACAAAGGGATCCCAGCTCTAGGCAAATAGTTAGCTCACAAACAAAAATCAGCACTGCGTTTTTATAATAAGATGAGCAACAATACATTTTTATAACAAAATGACAATCAATGCAACACTAGAAAAAAATAGTAAGATTACCAACAATACATTTTATAGTAGAATTACCAACAATACATTTTATGATCTTCAAACAATATATAGAAAAAGAACATACTTTTACCCTGAAAGTATAAAATTATGTACAAATTATCTGAAGTTGAAAACCTAAAATATTTAGATTTCGGCATTAAATAACCCAGGTGTCGCTAAACATAATCAATCAATTAACCAACCCAATTTCTTTCTGTTTAATATAATTTCTCAATCAGGAATTTAATTTTTAAATAGTGAAGTTGAATAGCAATAAAAGTCTGTATCCACAACCACGAGTCCCATAATCAATCAGGGTCGCAGAGGCACCATATTTACTGCAGCCGTATCAAGGCAAGATACAGAACCCAACCCTATCTAGGCTGATTTTGAATTTCATTCTCCTAGACTGGTTACCACTTCAAGGCAAAAGAGCCTAGTCTACTCTGCTATTTAACCTATTGCTGGATACATGCGTTTCCCAAGCGCATTAGCGCCAAGTGAACGAGACAGAATCGAGGGGAAATTGAACTCACGCCTAATTCACTTTCCGTGTCGATACCCATTACCCTATCCGCACCTCCGAAAATTCTATAAGTATCTCATAAATAGTTTATTTATGATCATAGCATACAGACAGGATTTGGGTGTTTAACCACTTGAGACAGTTTAAACTTTTATGCTATAAAATAAGAAATATTTTGAGCATTCTTCTGAAAAATGACACATTTTCCTTGATGCTCTTAAAAACTGTTGTTGTTAATATATAATGTCTTACAAGCAAAATATCTTCTAAGATGCATTTTGCAAGCACAATATTTCACATGAGATATCTTTTCAGTTGTTCAAAGTAAAAGATATTTTTCATGAGATATCTTTTCAGCTGTCACAGGAGAAAGATATTTCTCGCGAGATATTCAGTCAGCCGATCCACGAGAAAGATATTTTTCCCGATGTATCTTTTCAGCTGTCCCAGGAGAAAGACATTTCTCGCGAGATATCCAGTCAGCCAGTGCACGAGAAAGATATTTCTCATGAGATATTTTTTGAGCTGTTTCGGTAGAAATAAATTTCTCAACAGCTGTCCTTGACTTTGTCTTTGATCAGAATATTGGATTCAATGCTGAAATGGCCGTTTCCTTTCCAATCGCTAGTAAAAGATGTGAGGATTTTCTAGGTTTTAAACCAAACTAAATAACAGTAAATGTTTCTTTTATATACAGTAATTTCTTTTGATATTTTGGGCTGTTTCGTATTTAAAAAAATATATATTAATTTTTAATGCCCCAGATTGAACTTTTGTTCTATAAATATCTTTCAAATACAACTGTAGCTTTTTCTTTTCCTTAACTTTGTCTTTAAAATGAAAGTGTGTTTGAAACCGCGCTTTGGCGATTCAGTCGCGTATTCCGAAAAATACGGTAGTCTACAAATTTGGTAATAAGTTAGCAATCAACGTAAAACAGATTAATTTACTTTTTTCGAACTAAAGAGCCAGATGAAGCACTTTGAAAATATTTTCTTAAATAAACCACACGTTTAAATAAATATATATATATATATATATATATATATATATATATATATATATATATATATATATATATAGAGAGAGAGAGATAGATAGATAGATAGATAGATAGATAGATAGCCAGGTAAGATGAGAACGAATTTAGTACAATTCCAGCTTTCGTAGCATTTATTTTAAAAGTGGGCTCAATACAAAGTAGAGCAATATTCTTTATTTTAGGATATTACACCGAAAACATGTCAAAATTGCAGTCGTGTTTCGATGTGCATACAACGTATCGCATCAGGCGTTTGTAAATTACAATCGCCTGATGAGACGCATCGAAACACGACTGCAATTGCAGAGCGATTTTGACATGTTTTCGATGTAATATCCTAAAATAAAGTATATATATACATATATATATATATATATATACAAATATATATATATATATACAAATATATATATATATATATATATATATATATATATATATATATATATATATATATATATATATATATGGTTATAAACAATGTTTTGTGTTTCTTCGGAAAAAATCAGTTATATTTCTATAATAAAAATATTTCAATGTATTTTCATTGCAAATCATTCATTGTCTGTTGCGAGTAAATTATTCGACATTTGTAAAAGTTTCCAGTTTTTTTTAATATTAAAAACCAATGAGTAAAATGCTGTGTTTTACTGCTATGTATTCAGGTCCTAGTTTTGAAGAATGCGTTAGAAATTTTGGTACACACCCAATACAACGCAATTTTCATTTCATCACTTTTCAGCTGTTCGTATAATTAATTTCTTTATCAATTTCAAACTTATTGTTTATCTATTTCTAATCGATTTATCGTGTTCATATAATTTCTAAATAAATCTATAATAAATTAATTTCGTTCCTTTGATGTAGTTATCTGGTAATAACATCCACGTCATTGAAAAGAAAATGCCAGCATGCGAATTACAAACTGAAGATGCCAAAATCAAACAAGTACAAAAATTTAGATAACTAGCAAGTATTTTAACAGAGGACGGAAAATACGACAACGAAATCCGGTGTATTGGGATAGCGAAAGATGCCTTCCAAAAGCTATGAAAAGTATGAAGAAACAGGAAAATCAGACAAGTACAAAAATTTAGATAACTAGCAAGTATTTTAACAGATGACGGAAAATACGACAACGAAATCCGAAGGTGTATTGGGATAGCGAAAGATGCCTTCCAAAAGCTATGAAAAGTATGAAGAAACAGGAAAATCAAACAAGTAAAAAAATTTAGATATCTAAGAAGTGTTTTAACAGAAGATGGAAAATGCGATAACGAAATCCGAAGGTGTATTGAGATAGCGAAAGGTGCCTTCCAAAAGCAAAGTATTAAGCAAGAAGAAAATCTTGTTAGAACCCCCACACTACTCCCCCAAAAAACAGTATCTGTCTATATCTCTGAGAAGAGGTATTATGATTATTTACATTTTTCAGATTTTTATCTTCATCTTTATTGCCATATTCACAACGTTTCCTCAAAGACGCATGGCCCAAAAGATAAAGTCATTGGTTAGATCCAGTGACTAGATCCAAAGAGTTGTGAGTTCAATACCAGGGTACAGCAGTGGTGAACCAAAAAACTTGGAGAGATGAGTTAAAGGGAAATAACTGAGGCATCTGGAAGAGGCAATGCACGTGGAACTAGAACAATCTACCCCAATGGACGAAGTAAAGGGTCCGATTCGAAATTCCAATCATCTGGAGAAGGCAGAGCGTACAACGGCCGAAACGTTGTGAATATGGCAATGAAGATGATGATAACAGTCCGAATAATGTAAATAAAAAAAACAGTACCTATCTGTTGTATAAAATCGGTTCTCCTACATGTCAATGAATGGACAATCTCGTCACAATTTAAGAAAAGACTTGAAATTACAGACATGTAGTTCTACAGAAGGATGCTGAGAATACCGTGGACTGAATATGTGAACGATGACGGAATTTTAGAGAAACTGGAAATGAAAACGACACTTATATTTAAAATCAGAAAGAGGTAGTCGAAATTTCTAGGCCATATAATGAAGAGAGGGGGCTTAGAAAATTCGACACTCACGGGGCATATTGGAGGTAAGAGAAACACAGTGCATAAACTGCCTAACAGGGTTTTGCAATTCGTTGGTAGAACAAGGACAGCGAAAAGACAGAATTTAGTAAGAAGTAAAAAACAGAAATTGTGGAGACCCATGATCGCCAACGTCCTGAAGGGTCAAGACACGAAGAAGAAGAAGAAGAAGAAGAAGAAGAAAACGATTAAAACCTTGCTAAATCCCGCTGAAACACCGGTATCCCGTGCGATCACTGAAGTTAAGTGTTGTAAGGTTGGATGTGCGGTTGGTGTAATGGATAATGGTTCGGATTGTTAATCGGAGAGCCGAGTTCCAATTCCCGTTGGGTTCGTTATATTCACTTACGTGCAAATACCCTTGGGAAAGGTATGAATCCGCCTCTTCTCCCTCCAGCTATAGGTTAATGATTTTGCAGATACAAGTCCCACTAATTAACACATAACTGGCTGGATAAGTAATGTATTCATCCCCTTTTCAAGGGTGTTTGCGCGTAAGGGAATATAACGAAGCCGACGGAAATTGGAACTTGGCTCACCGATTTCCAATTCTGAGTCATTATCCATTACACCACCAACATATCCATGTTTACAGCACCTGTTATTTCCGGGCGGTCACCCATAGAGATACTGACCAAGCTCGACGTTGCTTAACTTCGATGTTTGTACACGAGAACTGGTGTTTCAACGTGATATGGCTGTAAGCCGCTTTTTCCCAAGAGCTGCTACTTTATGGAACAGACTCCGACGTGGATGCCTCCCTGAAAACTACAATCTTAACCTCTTCATGCCAGCGGTCAGTCATTATCTATCTCCCCATCCTAATAATCTCCACTTTCTACTACCTTCTCTTTCATTCATATCGCACACCTCATTCATCATAACCATTTTAATAGTAATCCTCTACCTTGAGTGGATCTTAAGCCTTGTATTGAATGAACTTTAGTATAAACTGAAACACAAAAGAAGGAAATAAAAAGCAGCAGACTCAGCAATAGGGTAGCATTTAAATTATTTATTCAAACAATGTTTAAAGGGAGATCATTGGTCGGTTCCGAGTTCAACACTTCCAACTTGGAAAGGTCAACTGGCATTTTGCAGGTTATAATGACCGACCACTCATGACAGCAGCGGACGAATGTCATTAGATTATAATGCATTTTTTTTCTTTTCTTTTTTTTTTTTTGCAGTTTATTTTCTGTTTTAATTTGGCTGTCAGCCAACCACTACCTCTATCTTTTTCACATGTTTGACTTTACTGCATATACTGGTCCGCGACAGGGCACCTCGGCGTGGTGTAATGGTTAGCAAGCTTGTCTTGCTAGAACAATTACGACTGAATAGTGAGTTCTAATCCTCAATGGGTGCCCTATACTTTCGGCCTTTCCGTCACGTCTAAGCTACGCTTGGAAAATATCTCTATGGTCTAGGATTTGTCTCTTTGCTGGCGGCAAGGTTATCAATTTTCAAATTTAAATTGTCCACTTAAGCTCTCTCTCTCTCTCTTATGTGCCGTATCTCCTCAGAACATAGGTCATAGCTCTCCACAATTTCCTGTCCTTTCCTTCAATTCTCTTTTTTCATTATTTCTAAACCCTGTTCCGCCATCCATTTTCTCAATCTCGTCGTTTACGTTATGCTTTGCTTTACTCTTGCCCTCAATCTGTCTTGTCAGTAACAGATTTTCCAAACCCCACTTCCTCATTATGTGCCCCATAAATTTCAACTGTCTCTTTCTGATGTTAAGTTTCTTTTTTTATTTCCATTTTCTCTAAAACGTCGTCTATACTCACATTTTCGGTCCATAGTATCCTCAGCATCTTTCTGTAGAACCACATTTCTGTTGCTTCAAGTCTCCTACCGGATTTATTAAACCTATACAGTGAAGCAATTCTGAGAGAATTAAATGTCCTACCAGGATTCAACATTGGCGACCACAATTTTAATATAAGATATGCAGATGACACGGTGCTGATCGCAAACACGAAAAGTAAACTACAAATGCTTCTACAGAAGATAGTAAATAAAAGCTTGAAGAAAGGAATAAACATCAACTGCAAGAAGATAGAATGCATGGTTGTTAGCAAAAGGATGATCCCAAAATGCAAATTTAAAATAGGAGATGCCAAAATCAAACAAGTAAAAAAATTTAAATATCTGGGAAGTGTTCTAACAGAGGACGGAAAGCGTGACACTGAAATCCGAAGACGCATTCTTATAGCCAAAGATGCAAAAATGAATATACCTACAGTAACAAGGTATCGACATATGTGCACTGTACAATATCCAAGTAACATAAAATCGAAACTACCGAGAGATGGTATGAGCACCAACCGGACACAGATACCCAAAATATCAATGTAACTATCCTCTGGGACATGCCAATTTAAACTGACAGGGAAATAAAAGCCAACAGACCTAATATTATCATAAAAAAACAAGAAATTCAGGAAGTGTATGCTTATTGACATAACAGTACAAGCTGAGATAAACACCTCCATAGAAATTATCTTGAAATTATCCAACTACAAGGACCTGGAGGTAGAGATTAACAAATGTGGGAAATGAAGACTGAGACTGTAGCAATAGTAATCGAAGCTCTGGGCCTCGTGAAAAAAAGAATGGGCAATTTTACTAACGGTGTTCCAGATAACATCAATATACAAATTGCACAGAAAATCGCCCTACTAGGAACATCCCATATGCTAAGAAAAGTGCTATTAATTAAATGACAATTCTCCTATAGGGCCTAAGGACCATAGTTTGGGCCCAGCTCTACAAATTAAAGCAGGAGAAATAACACACAAACAATAATAATAATAATAAAAGAGCCCTCAAACAGACCAAACATCGATGCTAACAAACTCACCAATGTCAGACATGACATCAGGGAAAAAGAATACCTGACATAGAACACGAAAGCATCCGATAAAACATCAAAAGTAGATTAAATGTTAACACCGAGGGACTAAATGCCAACAACCTAGAGGAGACACATGTAGAGGAACAATTAGAAATCAGTTGTAATAATCCCTCTGCGGTATACAAGCAAACATTACGAAACAGAAAAAAAACTTCGTTAGAAACAAAGAGATGAGTACTGAACAGTTACGTGACATCTGTTCTCCTGTATGGCAGTGAATGCTAGACAATCTCCTCAAAGATGAAGAAAAGACTTGAAGCAATAAAAATGTTGTTCTACAGAAGGCTGCTGAGGATACCATGGGCCGAATGTTAGCAACGACGATGTTTTAGAGAAAATGGAAACAAAAAGAAAACTTATATTTAACATCAAGTGGAGACAGTTGATGTTACTAGGGCACATAATGAGGAAAGACGGCTTGGAAAATCTGATACTCACAGGACAGATTGAAGGCAAGTGGGACAGAGGAAAACAACGCATACATACTTAATGAGCTTGAATAAATGGATTGTAGAACAAGGTGTACGAGAATTGACAAAAGGACAAAATTTATTAAAATCTCGGAAGGACAGAAAATTGTGGAGAGCCATGATCGCGTACGTCCTGAAGGGACACGTTACATAAAGAAGAAGAATACTTTTTTTTCTTTTTTATGACTATTTCTGATCTAAAAGGAATACATTGTCAACCTCGTCATTGCCGTTCTCTCAGCTTGTGCCCGCTGGCGTTTGCACTCGATATAAATGTGTCAACGTGCTGGTTTATAGTACCCCCCAACGAGAAATAGAAACACGGTCACCTATATATAATACGGAGATACTTATCACTAAAAAAAAAAACAAAAAAAAAACGAGAAAATCTTCACTTGTTTCTCTTCTACAACATTCCTGATTAATTATCGTGTAAAAACAAAATATAAGCGCAGTGACGACGGTCGAATGCAATCTGGGACATTTCGTTTGGCTTGGAATATTTTGATACCGAGAGTTTGTTAGTAAAAACATTCAACAACACACACCAGCTTTTCAAAAACTGGTATGCGCTTTCACCACAAGTGATCAGCATTTTAACAAGAGGCAAAGAAAAATCCACCCATAATAACTATCTTTTATGTTTATTTTATGTAAACATACTCCGGAGCCCTCTCTGAGCTTTTCACCGACCGAACAAATCACCCCAAGTTCGATTTCCGATCGCGCCGGTGTGCACAAAAACTGGGAAAGGCCTCTTGTATGTCCACAAAGGAGCGGAAGGCGATAATATCGCCACGGTGAAAAGTCGAATTCTGTTTCCAGTATATTTGGTTGTCAAATTCAGGTATTTGCACTGTCTACGAAGTGTGTAGGTGACACGTAGAACAGCTTCTGTTAACGGATGAGAACATCCCCTCGGGCTAACGATGCTCATACTACTCCTCTATCTATCTCTGCATCGAGACACGCGGATTGTAACTCCCTAACGGACGGTTAAGAAGTCTCCCGATGGACCACTAACAAGCATGCATCGAAACTAACTACTGGCCAAGAAGCACTTGTTTCCAGGAGTTTTCATTTATTTATCTATTTATTTTATTTCTTTTCGGATAGTGGCTGATTGCTTTGAAAATCTTACTTTTAGACTTTACTACTGGTCATAAAAACACCAGGCATTTTAGGCTCGAATAAAATTAGTTAGGACTCACTTGACAAAAAAGAAATTGCAAAAATGAGCTAACCGTTTATCCCTGTTTGGGCATTTCTTTTTTGCTGATATATTTTTCAATCCACCACTTTACGATGAGTAATTTTTTTCTCATCCTTGCTCTCCCTCCACACTTAAAAAAAATATGTTTTCTTATATTTATATATATGTAGCAATATCAGTTAAGTGATGTCTTTTTAAATGGAAAAACAGCTGGACCTATCGCAAAAATGAACTCAGAATATTTATTTTCGACCGATGGCTATCAGTATCATGAAGCGGGTTTCACAATCGGCCCAGACAAAGAGAAGTCGCCGACTGAAGATTAATTACTTTTTTACACAAAGAACCATGTTAGCTATAAAACTGACCAGTAACCGCGAAAAGACACACAGCGACATGAAGCTGTCCTCCGGAGAACGAAGGGACAGGGAAGACACCTGTTAGACTGTTCACCACCACCTCCCTCACTTACACATTTTTACACACATTATGCCTCCTGATTCCTTGGGGAACATAGGGCTGCAACAACACGTCTCCAACGGATTTGGTTCCGAGCGATCCTCTTTAACTCGGCCCATGTCGTGCTGGCTGCCTTCACCTCTTCGTCAACACTTCTGAACCAAGTCTGTTTTGGTCGACCCACTTTTCGCTCCCCTTGTGGCACTAGAAGCAGGCTTGCTGAGTTGTGGAGTTGCGGAGTGTGTAGCTGATCCAGCCCCATTTCCGTTTCTTGATGTCAGTCTCAATTAGGGCTTGTCTGATCCTGTCGCACAGTTTGTCGTTGGAGACAAAATCCGGCCACCTAATATTGAGGATGTTCCTGAGGCATCGGTTGGTAAATGTCTAACCTTCTACTTTAAGTGAGCGAAGTTGAGATGAGGCGCAAGTGATCTCCTTTATTTACATCTGATCTTAACTTAGAGTAGTAGGTGACAACCCAAGAATAAAATCTGGTTTACTGCTAGAAATTGTTTTGTCTTTCACTCGTGGGTAATGATTTGGCCGAAGAGTACATTTAAGCCATAAGCGTTTGACTGGAAGTAACTGCATCCTAAAGAACCTGGTATCTGGTCTGAACCGCAACGTAATATATTTTTAAAATGTCAATGAAAAGAGGGAAAGAGAGACAAGGGAAAACAACGCATGACATACCTAGCGGCTTTAAGCAAGTGGATGGCAGAACTGGGGGAGGTGGCAGAGTGAATGAACTTGTTGAGAGCTGCATGGGATAGAGGGAGGTGGAGAGCCATGATCACCTACTTCCTGAAAGGACACGGCGCATAGAAAGAAAGAAGTGACCGGGATAATGATTTTTACACGCATAATAATCTGATGTTAATTCTAATACATTTTATAAAACTTTTTCCGCCCTGTACCTGAAATGAAATAGGGAAATACGGTGGAGTAATGGATAGCGGCTCGGTTACGTATACTAATGCCCTTGGGAAAGGTATGAATCCTCTTCTACTCTCCCCCACAGCTATGGCTAAATAGCAGGACAGACCGGGTTCTATAGCCTTGGATGGCAACTGGTCTACCGCAGAAAGAAATGGCAACCTACTGCAGGAAAAAAATTCTGCCTTGTCAGTCATGTATCGAAAGATACATAATCGCCTAAGCGTGAATCATGCATGGCACATAACTGACAGATATATATATATATATATATATATATATATATATATATATATGCAAGCATCATTAACGATGATTGACAAGGTACAATTTTTCTCATATTTATATAAGTATTTTCTGTTCTGGACATAATGTGTATATATATATATATATATATATATATATATATATATATATATATATATATATATATAGTTGAATTGATGTGAGTTTGTGACCCCGGGTTTCACGCTATTTGCGATCGATAACGTGAAACCCAGGGTCACAAACTCACATCAACCCAACTAAATATGTTAGCTGTATCACTGATATAGAGCGCTTTCCAATAAGTACCGCGTATATATAATATATTAATAATATATATATAAAAATTGCATATATATATACATATATATATATATATATATATATATATATATATATATATATATGAGCTGTGACAGTCTGTTTTATACTTGAATGCATGATCGCCTAAGCGTGTATCACGCATGGCACCTAACTGACTCACTGACCTGAAATGAAGATACAACTATACGCAGTTAGTTGCAAATGGTTCTCGACATTTATGTGACAAAGTGTCCTGTTTATTTTACCATATTTCAAAATATAATTTCTCCTTTCCAAAACCGTCTGATTCAAAAGTTATCTTGTAGAACTGTAGTTTGTAAAATGGGGGTCAATATTCCAACAGTTTAAATGTGCCATTTTCACTCTTTTCTAAAAGATTAAAACTTCCCCTGGGGTGAAAGGAATTTCTTTCTGGTCAAGAATCATTGCATCAGAATATTGAAGAAAAAAAAAAGCAAGTTTTTTTTTTAAAGTTCTCAGTCAAGAGTTTTCTTTCTCCCTCCTTAATCATAACAAACCTGCTTACTAATCACCCTTGCTTGGAATTTAGACCTAACAACCAGTTGTCCAATGCTCTATCACTGAACGATCAAAGTGAATATCATTTCCCACAGTCTCTTAATCTAAATTCATCTACTATGAACTAAAGTTACTCTTGCTCAACTTGTCTGGTCAGTAAGGTCAGGCATTTTCACATTAGACCTAATTAAGACAATAAAAAGTAAACACTTTTCCAGGTCTGTCCAAGATAATTAATTTCTATTTATGTCACGTGGTTATTGTAGATTTTATGTATAGTTATTTTCTCATCATGTGTAAATTCAGTCATTTCATTTTGATAGGTATATCTTAACAAGCTTTACCTAACTCTGCTAACCAACTAATGCCCATCGTATAATATGACATTAATTGCACAAATTAAAATAAGGTATTAATTACAGGCTTCTAAAAATTCTGGTATTAATGATAGGCTTATGGAAAAAAAATGCCCTATAAATTATGTTTTTTAAAGCATCAGGTATTAATTATAGGTTTATGAAAAGATCAGCTATTAATTATAGCTTTCTAAATATCTAGTAATAATTATAGGTTTATGAAAAAATCCCATATTAATTATAAGTTTCTAAAACAGCTGGTGTTAATTATATGTTTATGGAAAAACATCCGCTATAATTATAAGTTTTTAAAACAGCTGGTATCAATTATAGGTTCATGAAAAAATCTCTTATTAATTATAGGCTTCTACCTATAACCCATTCATGACAAATGATAACCTCACTGCTAATAACCTTCAGTCTAGTACTCTGCTATAGAACTCTCAAATCACTATTGATATTTTAGTGAATGTTTCTGAGTTTTTTCATTCTAATTTATTCATGGCCAATCTCTGACAAGCTAGAATAGATTTGTAAAATAGAAGCCTAAGTAGTTTATATAAACATTCTTGACATAATTTTCTTGTTTTCCGAATATATTTTCTCTTGTGTCGATTAATTTCATCCTCCAAAAATATCTCTGAGGCTTGAAAGACGAGATGTCTCAGACACAGCACTAAAGGTTTATCATAGGAAAATGAAATTTAAAACTAATATATCTTTCTTCCATTAAAAGTAATATATCTTTCTTCCATTAAAAGTAATATATCTTTCTTCCATTAAAACTAATATATCTTTCTTCCATTAAAAGTAATATATCTTTCTTCCATTAAAACTAATATATCTTTCTTCCATTAAAAGTAATATATCTTTCTTCCATTAAAACTAATATATCTTTCTTCCATTAAAAATCCACATGGGCATGAATGTATATTAAGTATGTTTGCATTAAGCAAAGATTTGACAAACATATTTACAAAATGATGGCTATAAAAAGTATCTTGTAGCGATTCACCAGAGTTTTATGTAGTTTATGCTAATGGCGCAACTATTTACTCTTGTCCTAACAATAAATTCGATAAAAAGTAAAACAGACAGCTACTCTTGAAAATGAGCTCCAATCAGTTGTTAATAGGGGCAAGAAACGGTTTGTAAATTTTAATGCCCTCAAAACGAAACTACTATCTTTTAATTATCAATGAGAACTTGTTTGTGCCTGTCATCAGCATGACTGATGCTAAGCTGCATAAGAGCAACCCACTACACCTTCTTGGTCTCATGTTTTCCATTGACATGAAGTGGCGTGATGATATTGAATTAATTGCTAAGTCTGCTGCTAGGAAAGTTGGTTCAGCGTGTCGTGTCAGACAATTTTTCTTCCAAGAATCCATCTTGCACGTTTATGAATCTATCATTCGTCCGTGCATTAAATATTGCTGCCATATCTTGTATAGTGCTATATATCTCAATGTATTCGACAAAAGAAGGGTGTGCAATGTTATTGATCCTGACCCGACATCTCGTCTCTAGACACTTTCTCGTTAACGTGACGTGGCTTCCTTCTGTCCTTTCTATAAATATTTTCATGGCAACTGTTTTAATGAGCTCTCCTCCTTGATACCTCAATCACCTGAATTTAAACGTACTACTAGGTTGGAAATTAGGTCTTATGGCTTTACTGTTGAATCAGCTAGATGTAACCGTAATTTCTATTCTAATAGTTTTTTTTCTTGCACTTATCGACTGTGAAACACTCTCCCCGTTTCTTGTTTTCCTGCCACCTACAATCTTCCTTGGTCCCCTGTCATCGATGCATCCCTCCAGAATGTAGCTGTAGAGGTTTTGGGTCCTGTTGACATGGCCAAAGTATTGCAGTTTTCGCTTCCTGTTAGTTACAACCAACTGTCTCTCTGTTCCCATCTCCTCCAGAACCGACTCGTTTCTTTTGTGGTCCGTCCAGCTGATGCGTAGTGCTCGCCTGTAGTATGACGTTAGTTTGGTAACATCGGCGGCTTTTAGTGTCCAGGTTACGTAACCATACAGCGTCAGCGCACACAACAGGGTGTTCAGGAGTTTCAACTTAATTTTGTGAATAGCTTGTGAGTGTTTTTTTTTTCTTTTGGTTTTTGTTTAATTTTTTTAAAGTTTTGATAAAGTATTCTCATTCTTTTTTCACTCGCGTCTTAGTGGCATTATCGCCTTGCTTGGGGTGAATTGATGAAAAAAATAAATAATGCATTCATTCTTTTTTATGCTGTCTCACTTTCTATAACCGTTACAAATGACGTCACTTTGAACTGATTCAAATTTTCATCTCTCTATAAAACACCAGGATGTAGCCAACGAAATCTTGCCTATCACACTGACAACACGTGATTCTTGTTAATGTTAAAAAACGAAAGTACTTGAAATAAAAGCAAAAAACAAAGACAACAGAACAAACATGAACTTCTCGCAGTTTATCCACAATTTTGATCCTGGTATGAAATATATTCGGAAATTGGAACAATACAATAAAAATTAAACAGATACACTTGTCCGTTGAATTTAATAACATTTGATAGGATGAATACTTGTTGCCTAACCACACACACACACACACACACACACACACACACACACACACACACACACACACACATATATATATATATATATATATATATATACCCAAGTATAGGATAGGTGTATACGGAATAAATTTCAATAACCAAAAATACTATTCTTAAAAGAGTGCTCACTACAGAGTAGAGCAAATATAATTTTTTCGAAAATCATAACATAAATATGTTATAAAATTACTACAAAAATAGGCATTTTGTTTCAACACTTCTGGTGTCTTATCAAATGACGGTGTTGAATGTAGAATAAAAAGTTTATTCTTTATTTTACTCTTTATTCTACATTCAACACCATCACTTGATAAGACACCAAAAGTGTTGAAACAAAATGCCTATTTTTGTAGCGACTTTATAACATATTTATGTTATAATTTTCGAATAAATTATATATATATACTGGGTGTAACAGCAAAATTCTCCAAATCGTGTAACAGCATGCGATAATTGTCCACCTCACAAAATGTTTAATATCTATAAAAAAACACTAAACTAATTGAGTATATTTTTCCCACCTTAACACCATTTGTCGTAAGATTAATTGAAAAACCTTTTGAGTTATTCAGCTAGAAGGAAAAGAGGTTAAAATCGTTTTGTGTCAGCCCCACTGAGTCTTCTCAACTGAGCAATGGTGAGAGAAAAAAAGATCATTCAGGCTTTCATTAATCAATAGAAGGGTAAATAAGTTTAATAAAGAGGGAGCAGTAGAGAGGAAAATGGATCAGGAGGTCACAACAGCAAGAGGGATCATCATTTCGACTTAGAGCTAAATACATTCTTATTGTTCAAAGTAGTATCTAATAGTGTTATAAAAACCTCGGAAAATAAGATATCTTTAATCATTTCTAAGATACAATGGTTCAAATCTTAATGTTACACGATTGGGACAATTTTGCTGTTACATCCGGTATATATATATATATATATATATATATATATATATATATATATATATATATATATATACCGGATGTAACAGCAAAATTGTCCCAATCCCAAGAACAGTAAGATATATAATCCGGCGTTCTTATTGATATTTTTACAAAACAGTGCTCAATGTAAATTTACAGAGTATAAATATTATAAATTAATAACTTAAAAATATGGTTTCATCGCTACACAGGAATTACCATGTTTCAAAAACAGAAACTAACAACTTCAAATTCAATTATATAATTAAATTAAAAGTACTAGTTCTGTTGCATTAAAATGAAATTAAAAGTACTAGTTCTGTTTAATTAAAATGAAACAGAACTAGTGATTTTAATTTAATTATATAACTGAATTTGAAGTTGATAGTTTCTGTTTTTGAAACATATTAATTACTGTGTAGCGATGAAACCATATTTTTAAATCAGTTAATTTATAATATATATATATGTGTGTGTGTGTGTGTGTGTGTGTGTGTGTGTGTGTGTGCGTGTGTGTGTGTGTGTATTAGCAACAGACCTTTTCTTATCGCTCAGCCTTCTGTCTAACTACCCTTTCCCATAGCTTATCCTCAGCACTATTAGGCAAAAGTGGACAAAAGAAGTAATTGTGAGCTGTGTCACTATCCATGTAATTGTTAGATTTGTAGACATGCCAACAAAAAAAAAAGAGGGAAAAATGTAAAAATATGTTAAAAATAAAAATCCACACAGACATTGGCCATCTGTATGTCTGAGATAAGAATGTGATTCTGATATGTTTATAGCGAATAAAAATATATATCTTCCTATATTTGTCTCCAGAGGCAATATTTTAAAAAATTTCACAGGCAGGTCTTCTTTATTTAGAAAAAAAAAAAGCATAAATAGACATGGTAATGTCAATATTAGTCGATTCTCTACAAGGAAACATTCATTGACCAAGCAGCTAGTACCATTTTTGTTTGAAATTTATAAAATCGTTCTCTTAAAACACCATTTTTTTGGAAAACAGGTTTCTCAAGTTCATTAGCTGTTATCGCTCTTTCCATTATTGATGAACGTTTCCTTTCGAACCTTCGACTTGAAGCTGTGTGGAAAATCAACATCGTGATTATGTCATTATTTTCTCTTCTAGTTACATGAGTTATCCATTTTAGTTGCTGCTGCTGTTGGTAGTCCTGAAGTGATGTGGTTTCTGTTATTTGGTACTGTTCTTTGTTCGTGAGCCTGTAGCGCCTGTCAACAATGTGTAAAGCAGGATGATCTTTGACAAGTCTCTTACGTTTTACTCTTTCAAAGCCTTTCTTCACCATTAATTACAGTTGATAGTTTAGATATTTTGAACGAATTTGTCATCATGCATGATATCTATATGAAAGTCTCGATCTGACAAGGTTTTTTTAAGAACATAACTCGAGTTTTCAGGTCGATGTTTTAGTTTCGTAGCAATTTGCGGTGTTGAGCGAAACTACCTCTAGCACAACCTATTCTATGTTCAATTTCTTTATCTCCATACGTAATTTGTTATAACTGATCTATACGCCGAGGTATCTGAAGTGTTTAGTATTTACTAGTTCCACTAATGTATTTTATGGTGGATTCAGGGATCTGTCATAATAGAGCCTCATTTCTTTTATAATTAGCATAAAATTAAAAATAAATGCCAATTATTATTATTATTATTATTATTATTATTAATAATAATAATAATAATAATAATAAACAAAACGATTGGCGATACTCTCCTAATATTCTTCAACACTTAGAGAAGAGCGAGATTTAAGAAAAAAAGAAAAAACACAGTGTCTAAAAATGTTCAACAATATTTCGACAGTATGTCCGCCTTCTTCAAGTTATGTTTCAAAATTGCATATACGTATAAAAATATTTTTAAAAACAACCTACAAAAAATGACAAGTCTTTGTACAAACGTCGCTCTTGTCTTGAGAAAAAACGGTTGTAATGGTAACCAACGCGTCAAAACGAATGAACGGCAACTAGCGTGAATGGCATGCAACTGAAGCGCAACATGATGGTGATCATG
>OZ038485.1:106638008-106648008 GCA_964036315.1 Acanthosepion esculentum | reverse complement strand
ATTTTTTATTTTTAACTGAATATCTGTTTTTATTTTTTATATATGTATCTGAAGTTATAGGATTGTTTTATTTTACAAACACGGTCAGCACGTTGTGGCCGTGTTCATAGTTAATGTCGTCGATTATTGGCTTTTCATTTTATATTATTAGTACTGCCATTATTTTTAATCATTTTTTTTACACGTGATTATTATACTTGTATTTTCTACTAGTTTGTTGCGGATAGAGTTAGGGAGGTTTCAGAGTGTGTTTAAATGAGTCCTAATTGAGCTATTATCAGATAGGTGTAACGTGAGTATATATATATATATATATATATATATATATATATATATATATATATATATATATATGTGTTTGTGTGTGTGTGTGTGTGTGTGTGTATGTTTATATACAGGTATATACAGGGTGCGTAAGGTATTTGAATACACATTGAACACAGTAAGGAGAACAACCACAAAAAAAAACGAAATTATATACAAAACTTGCTACGCATGTTTATTCGATGTAATCCTCATCAGCCGCAATGATGGCTTCCATGCGGGACCGCAATCGTTGATAAGCACGCATCACATGATCTGTATTGATGTTGGAATTTTTTTTTTAATAATGGCGGCTTTCACTGAATCAGTCGTATTGTGGAAACGTTGATTAGCCTCCCGTTTAACTACGCCTTACATGTAATAGCCAAGGGGATTTAGGTCTGGTGAGTCACATGTTTGGTGCGATGTGGTCGTGCTGATAGACCACCATCCAATCTTGGGTCACCCCAGCTTTGTGTGCCAGTGCTGAAAATCCTGCTGAAACACATATGGCCTTCCATGGCATCCATGGCCTATCCAGAGCTTCACAACTGTGTCTATCATTTTAGTATAACCAACAGCATTCAACCGAAGACCATGTTGAAAGAAGTGGGGTGACATGACGTGTCCTACACCTCTTACCACCCATCGTACAAGCGGGAAACTTGGTGTGTATAACTTGGGGGACATCAGAAATGTCCGCACATTGTCAGCTGCCATTTTTCCGGCTCACTTTTTGATCCTTGTTGATTTTTTTTTGTCTAAAAAAAAAATAAATAAACGGAGCATGCCAGGTACTTTTGGAATTTTCAACTTGTTCAGTTATCGTTTTGTTTAGGAGCAACCGTTGTTGTTTTGTGTGTGCCGACATGAACTGCCCTTTCGTCAACACGTACGACTTGTACCGAAAGCACCACATTGCGAATTGCACCTTCAGTCACCTGGAGACCTCTAGCGATGACCCTTATTCCGTTATTCGCATCCATAATGATCTGCACCCGCTGTACGAATTGTGGGGACCTGATACTCTCCGAATGCCGTGAATCCTTTTTGTGCATTGCTACAGGCGACCCATCCCGGTCGGAGGCTTCCAACTCCTTTGGAACTTTATGCACAAACGACCTGGCGACTTCCAAAAAAACAAGGTGCAATCTCAACATCAACGTGCTTTGGCGTGTATCACCATAATACAGCATGTCGTTATATCATTAGCTAATGGTGCAACATTGATGCCCTGAAAATATAAAAGCACATTATCTGATTATCATATAACTGCAGGCGCACAATCACATGTCCCCAAATATCTTATGCACCCTGTGGAATGCTGATTAGTCCTTCTTAACACTGACAGTGGGAATAACAGACTTTTCCTAATTGTTACTCGGTATCAGTGAAGTAATATAGCAATTATAGATATTCACACTAAGATTGTTAGCTGCCGCATTTTTTTGAAATCGCAGGACTTTTAAAATAAGTTGCCACTTTTAAAACAAGTTGGGTTCTTCTCTATTTACCAACCTCCTCACAAGGCAAGATGTGGCACAAGGCCAGTTTCTAACGTTTGGCGTTCTGAGCCCGTAGGCTCGGGTAAAAATTACCTGTAGACCCCGAATACACGGGGTCGGGTTTATCTACCTACCCAAACGAGACACTGCCCTTCGGCATAGCCTCGTCTGGGTTCCTCTCCGCCCGGAGGCAGAGAGTTCAACAAGACGAATAGAAAACTTCCTCCGTGGCTTTTTCATGAGAAAAATACTCGGCTTTTGAATAGAACCAAATTTGCTACTTGTAGCCCGATCAAGTAACCCAGATGTAGCCATTCTTTCTCTTTCACTCTCTGCAACCCCTTGCTTCTTAGTGGCATTATCGCCTTGCTTGAGGTAAATTGATTAAAAAAAAATATTAGCCACTTCCTTATATGGAAGCTTTCGGAATTCATTGACCGAGCAGCCAGTGCTACTTTCGGTTGAAATTTTTAAAAATCTTTCTTTCAAAACAATTTTTCAGAAAAATAGGTCTCTCAAGCCTAGTTACTGTTATAAGGCTTTCCAGTATTGATGGAGGTTTCTTTCCTGACCTTTTGTTTCAAGTAGTGTGGAACGCCAACATCTTATGCCATTATTTTCTCTTCAATTTACATGTGCCATCCATTTTAGTTGCTGCTGCTAAAAATCCCCAAGTGATGAGGTTTCTCTGATTTGGTAAAGTCGTTTGTGATTCTGCAACAGTTTGTTCGAAGAAAGATGATCTAAAAAAACTATAATCAGTTTTCCTGGACGTCTGGTCTTGATAGCCTTTCTCAAGCGCCTCAGCAAGTTAGCATAGTACTCTCCATTAATGGTGTGACTCTTTTGAAGATAGCTAATAAACACAATGCCTTTTGCATCCCCAACAAACCTAGGCCATCACCTTCCTCGCACATGAAACGACACTGGCCTTCTTTGGAGCAGGTGAGGAAGGGTGTTTCCATTGCTTGTATTGTCTCTTAGTCTCTGGCTCAAAGGGATCAGCCCAACACTCATATTGGGATAGGAAACATTCAAGGAAGCCGGCAGGATCTGCCTGAAGCAATGTCGAATTTTCCCGTGATGTGTCAGCCTTGTGCGCTTTTAATCAGGTCTCAGAAGACATGGCACCCACCGAGCAGAAATCTACGTCATGCCAAGTTCATGATGCAGAATATTCTCAACTCTCTCGCGGGATATGCTAATAGCATTGGCTATTTGATGTATAGTCAATCTCCTGTCATCCATCACCATGTGGTGGACACGATCAATGTTTTTCTCGGTGGTGGCAGTTGCAGGACGTCCAGAACGTGGGTTATTTTCAAGCTTCTCCCTTTCCCTACTTAATTCAGCTGCCCGTTTTGGCACTGTTGGTAAAGCTGGAGCGCCATCCCCTAAGGTGGCAATCGTGTCAGCATGAATGTCCTTGAAGGCTAAACCCTTTTTCTGTAGGTATTTGTTAACGCCATGATGCCAAATTATGTCCATTTTCAAAAGCAGTCGCCACTAGTTACTTTTGAAGTTTTCTTTGAGTAGTCAGGTGTAAGTGAACTTTTCAGCCCATCCTCATACTTTCTGGCTAACACACACAAACTCACAGACGTATGGGAACTTCGACATGGTGTAATGGTCAGCAAGCCAACCTAGCTAGCGCAATTACGACTGAGGAGTGAGTTCGATCGTTATAAAAATTAAAGTTTACAGTGACTAATTTTTTGTGCATAATAAAAAAGCAAATTTGCAGACTTTTAAAAAAGTAAATTTGCAGATTTTCATTTTCATTACAATTTGTTTCCGGGGTAAGCCCCGGAAACAAATTGTAGTGAAAATTTCCATATTGTCGACAACTGAACGGTACATTTCCGCAAACTTATTATTTTCGAAATAAGCATGCAAATTTACACCGAAATGAAAATTTTCATTACAATTGGTTTCCGGGGTTTAATCTGCAAATTTGCCAATTAAAAATAATTTAAAAAATAAAAGAATTTAATTTATGGTTGAGGGAATAGGAGAAAAGAGAGCGTCGTCGCCCTTAACCCGAATATTAAAAAAGTGCATACGATAACAAACAAAACTCGAAGCTATCACGTGAAATTTGAAAGATACAAATATTTATTAAACATATACAAAACAATGTAACAAAGTACAAATTTTCCAAAAAGCCTTGCACAAATTTTTTCTTTAATCCGCTTTATTAAAGATAAAGCAAGATATCATAACAAAACTATAGAAATAATTAGGTCTAAAAAGAATCACAATACATTTTTTTTAAATCACAAAAGAAAAAAAATGAGGAGGTGATACGAAAACCTCTGAAAAGAGAAAAAAATTACTCTTAGAAAAATAAAAGAAAAAAAAGAGACGAACGAAAAAAAAAAACAACTTTTTACGCGTATTTCCCTCGAGATTCTCAGGGAGGTTTTAACAATATTTTTTCAATGTCATTCTGTTTTCTTTCTGCTTGCATCCCACGTGGCTCGCTGGGGCCATTTAACGATCTTTTTGCAATGTCGTTCGGTTTGCTTTCTACTTTTTTTCCTCGCAAGAGTCTTTGGAAAGTTTTACGCTCTTTTGTCGGCGTCATTTTTAAGAATGCCGAAACCTTTCTGCCCTTTGCTCCGCTGGTGACATTCACACGAGCAAGTCGATTAACCTTTCTGCAGCCAGCCTGTTTTGCCCCTGTGTGACGTATCACTTCTTTGTGCTGCAGCCAACATGCTTCTTTCCCTCTGCCGTCCAAACACTTGCTGCCGTTCAACCAATTTCTGCCTTCTAACCACCTTCTGACACTATCCGCTGACCCGTGTTCTCGGGAGCGTCTCAACGGATCTCGACTTTAAATTTACAATGGCGAAAGCCATCTTTTTCATTGGACAATAAATACGAGGGTAATATATTTTTTTCTGAATTTGAAATAATGTATCGCCAGCAATATGCCATGACCTGGCGGACCTTTTTAGAGCCAGTTCTAAATAGACAACTTTTAAACACAAAATGAAAATTTCGCTAGATCAATTACGTCTGAGTAGTGATTTCGAACTTCCCTGGGTGCCCCATACTTGGGACCTTGTACCATAATTAAGCTACGCTTAGCAAATCACTTCTACGTGGTGTAATGGTTAGCAAGCTAGCCTCGATAGCTCAATTGCATTAGTGAGTTCGAACTTGACTCGGTGCTCCAAACATGCGGCCTTTTGTCACGTCTAACCTACGCTTAGTAAATCGCCATGAGCACTTCAATGTGATGATTGTGATGTAATGGTTACCAAGCTTGTCTGGCTACATTCATTATGACTAAATAGTAAGTTCAATCCTCACTAGGTGCTCTATACTTTCGGCCTCGGTTCAGATCTAAGTTACGCTCAGTAAATCGCTATAAAAGTGAGCAATGTTTGTTTACAGTTAGATTAAGTAAACTTCAAATTTTCCAATTTTTCTCAAATAACATTCGAAAAATGTATATTTTATTTTAAAACAGGGAATTTAACTTTTGTTTACAACTCTTTTAAAAATGACGAACATCATCTATTTTATTGAAAACAAAAAGACAACTTTTTTTATTCCAGTATCTGTCTATATTTCTGAAATAAGGTATTATGTACACTATTTACATTGCTCGGACTATCATCCTCATCTATGTTTTCATATTTATCACAACATTTTTTGTGCCATGTGTCCTCAACGACACATGGCAGCAAGTGTTTGGACGGCAGAGGGGGAGAAGCATGTTGGCTGCGGCACAAGGAAGTGATACGTTACAAAGGGATAAAACAGGCTGGCTGCAGAAAGGTTAATCTATTTGCTCAAGGACACATGGCACAGTGGATAAAGGCGTTAATTAGATCCAGTGACAGGACCCAATGAGTGTGAGTTCAATACCTGGTTAAGGCGGTGGAGAACTTGGAGAGGGGAATTAACAGGAGATAACTGATTAGACATGGCACGTGGAACTAGAATAATCTATCCCAACGAGCGAAATAAATAAATGGTTGAGTTCGACATTCCAACTACCTGAAGAAGGCCGTAGTGTACAACGGCCAAAACGTTGTGATAAATATGGTAACAAAGATGAGGATGATAGTGCGAGCAATGTAAATAGTGTTTTTTTTTTTATTCCAATCAATATAAATCCAGTTTTAAATACACCAATTGCTTACTGGGTAAAGTAAATTTACTCCTTTAATTTTCAATAAAGCTCGAAAGAAAGTTTCAAGAATGGTTTTTCATTTAAAAAATTAATTTTTAACAATATTAGGTATCGCGAATCTGTGAACATGCCGACATGACATGCGCAGTTTGACGAGTTGTTTACGTTGTGTAATTAATTTGAAGGAATTTGAATAGTATTTTCTTTTTTAAATAGATTTAAAAAGTTAAAACGAATTCCATTCCCCCGAAACGAAAGTAAAAAGAACAAAGAAAAAGAATGAAAATAAAAAAGAGTAAACCAAAGTTGGTTGAAACGAAAAGAAATGAATCGGTATATTCCAAGTTTTAAAATTATCATTTTCCTAGAGAGATTTCTTTGTCGACTTTAAGCCGGATAATTTTCATGTGTATGTGTATGTGATGTGTGTGGGCGTACGTATTTGCAAGCATGTTTTTAAATTCTATTAAAAACTTTCTTCATTCCTTTCTCTCTTTGTGTTACCATGTTGCAGGAAGTATTTTTCTCCTTATTTTTTTCTTCATTTAATTTTACATTATAACAAAGCGTGGTACTGTTTTTAGTGTTGAACACTCTGCCACTGCATCCTGATGCAGTCTCCCACTTTTTCACTTAAATATAGGAAAAAACAAAAATCAAGCTATGAACGAAACAAACGCTAGCAACAAGCACACACTTACTTCAGTTATGGCGAGCAGTTACCTAAGTTTCTTTCTTTCTTTCTTTATCTGAAATGTGGTTGCTTTGAGACATTTTGCTTGTTCGAAAGAATCATGGCTACGGCTGAATCTTTCACACTCACTGTTTTGTAAAATTCGTGATAAGTTAATATTTTATTAGAATAAGCAAACATGGCTCGCTTCGTTAAACTTTCTGAATTCGGAATTAAATTAAACATGGTGGCTCTGTTATGGGTTCGTCCCTATAGGCAAAAATATATAGCCATTTTCTGCCCTATGCCCGCTACGACGAGCTTATTGACCCCAGTAAATTTCCACTGATGTTTTATTTTCTTTGGTTTTCTTTTATTTATTCATTTTTTTCTGTATTGGAACAGTTTTATTTATAGCTCAACTCTAAGCTCCGTCAGTCAACAATCCTGTGTAGTGTGTATATAAAAAAAAGCAGAAAAAATAAAACAACAAAAAACACATCTGGATAGTTTGTTTTAAAACTATAAATAAACAAAATAACTTTTTATAAAAATGGGGGCGACTCTGATATCTGGAAGGTCTGATTCTTCAGCTAGCTAGAAGTTAAGACAAGTGGTCAGCTGTTAAAACTCTCTTTCCTTTGACAAGTCTATTCTCCAGTTACCAATAAACTTCCTTCTTCTTAACATAGTAGTAGTCGTCGTCGTCGTCATCCTTACTCAGTTCTCTTTTATAATTTTATTTATTTAGAGATTGATTTTATAATTTCGTTAAATAAAATGTATTTAACTGTTTATCATAGTTGAGTACTTATATTACTAATCCTAGAATGATAAAAGAACAAATAGGAAACGTCCTCCTTTACGGCAGCAAATGTTGGACGGTCTCTTCAAAGATGAAGGTATGGTTCTTTAGGAGGATGCTAAGGGTACCATGGACTGAACATGTGAGCAACGATGACGTTTTGGAGAGGATGCAAACAAAGTGGAAACTTACACGTAACTAACATAAGGAAGAGGCAGCTGAAATTTCTGGGACACATAATAAGAAAGGAAGGCTTTGAAAATTTTATACTTACAGGGCGAATAGAGAGAAAGAGGGACAAGGGAAAGCAATGCGTGACATACCCAGCGGACTTAAGCAAGTGGATGTCAGAACAGGGCCTGGGAGAAAATTCACTTTTATTAAAGATTCTGTTATTATTATTTTTTATTATTAAAGAGAAACCGGGCCAAAAGACAGAAAACACTGATATTTTCAGAATTAACTAAACTTTAATAAAAGTGAAAAATGTTAGATTGATACATCGTTTGTTCTTTATTTTATGAGCCCGTCGGGTTTTGATCTACATTTGATCTTTAACAATAGATTATTTAGTATTTAACTTTAGTTTTTTTTAAAAGGTTTATATCTTATAATAACTAGTTTATCGTCAAAAAAAATTACAACGATAAACTAAAAAAGTAATTTTATAATTATAATTGCATTGTAAATATCAGCGACTTTATATTGCTCTGCATTTTAATTCAACTAGCATAGTACCCGTCAAAAACTGGTGGGATTCTTAAGTGATTTACTAAGCGTAGTTTAGATGCGGCACAAGGTCGCAAGTATGGAGCACCCGATGAGGATCGAAGTCGCTACTCTGTCTTAATTGATTTAGCGAGACAAGCTTACTAACCATTAATAATGATTTACTAAGCGTAGTTTAGATATAGCACACGGCCGCAAGTGTAGAGCGCTCAGTGAGGATCAAAGTTGTAAATGATCTAGCGACACGAGCTTGTTAAGCATTTACACTACGTTGAAGTGCTCTTCCACACTGGGATTATTTATATAGCGAGTTACTAAGCGTAGCTTAGATGTATGGCTCAAGGCTGCAAGTATGGGGCACCAAGTTACGATCAAACTCGCTGCTCAGTCGTTATTGATCACTAGCGAGACAAGCTTGCTAAACAATTATACCATGTCGAAATGATCCGCCCCCGGGATTATTTGTACGGTTCAAGCCTCGTATTGGAGTATACGCTTTAGCCCTTATACAAAATAATTATAGTTGCATGTTATTTTACAATCCGAAATAATTCTGCTTTCTAAATTGTTGTTAAAGTATTTTTTTAATTCAATGAAAGCAATGAATTATTCATGTCAAGTAACTGTGCGTATGTGTTACCATAAGCAACGGAATATCCCATTGTCAAAAATAGGGGGTAGTCAGGAGTGTGACAGATATATATATATATGTAATATGACAATGTTTTTTTTGTTTTTTTTTAGAAATTGTTTAATACAAGAGGCGCTTTGGTGAGTTTGAGCTTTGAAGGAGTTAACTCAAAATTAAAATAGACATTTTTTTTCTTTGTCCAACCAACTCTTGGATCTTTTCTGTTAATTCTCCCCAAAATAAAAGGAATTTACTAAAATTCACACCTAATTCTCCAAGAATGAGACCCTTCCATTGCACTCCGGTTGGGTTGACTATTGCAATCGCTCCAAATGTGGGCAAATCGGGTGCGCTTTTTCTAAGTGTGGGATCAGCATTCGCGCTCACCCCCGATAAACAAGCCAAAAAGAGTTTTTTTAAATTGTCAAAAATTAATTGTAAGTACCTCAAATATCATCCGTACTTAGGAAATGCGAATAACTCCCTGATTTTTAGTAATTTTTCATTCTGAGGGTTGGAGCTGTTGCGAGGTTAGCTAAACAAATTCTGATTTAAAATTTATAATTTCTTGGGGTCAATTAATATTTGCGATTTGGGGTGAATTTAACAAAAATGATCCGAACATAAAAACTGATGATTATGATATGTAAGAAGAATGATAACGGTCGACCCAAGACTTAAAAAAGAGGTAAAAAATGTAATGTTGGGGAAGCATTAGAAAAATTTACAATTTAATGGCTTTATTGCCTTGCTTAGGGTAAAATGATTAAAAAAATGGCTTCAATCAAATTTTCAGTAACATTATTGAAATGTTGGTGTCAAGTTGTGAGAATTTCCAAACTTATCAATCAACCAATCAATAAATAATTCATAAGAAGGAAGTTCCAATCGGACAGCCTCCCACGAGAACTGCTATTCTACGAAACAAACTCCCACGCGGATACTTCCCCGAAAACTACAATCAACCTCTTCAAGTCAAGGGCAAGTCACTGTCTATTCTCCGTATCCCCATAATTTTCACTTTCTTCTACCTCCGCCTACATCCTCTTACATTAAGAAACTCTCTACCAGGAGTGACGCTTGTATTGGGTGAACTATAATAAAAAAAAGAAAAATATCAAGTTTACAGACATTTTTGACGGCGTGAATAAACTCGTAATTAATATTAAAAACTATTGGACATAAAGTGGGGGTCAGTTTCCTG
>OZ038485.1:106618008-106630508 GCA_964036315.1 Acanthosepion esculentum | reverse complement strand
TAATTCAACATTTGTGACTAATAGAATAGAATTTGTAAACGTTACCTAACTTTAAATAAGTAATTAAAGCAATCTAAAAATCTAAAAAAATTTTGCACTGATCGAATTAAAAATGCAAAGAAAAAATAATTATATTGCATTTCGAACGCAACTCTTTCAGTTTGTTGTTTTTTATTATTCCTGGGGGTAAGAGTACTTACTTTTCATATTCAAATGAGAGTTAACTTCACCCTTACCTATTTTAAAAGTAGTTATATTATTATTATTTCACAAATTCTTCACAAAATATGTGAGTTCACATTATGAGGCTAGGTAAAGTTTACAAATTCCAAATTTTATTGGTCAGAAAAGTGTAATTATATTTCATTTGTGAAAAAAAAAAAAAAATGTCCGGTAAGATGAGGCTTGGTAAATTTTATAAATTCCGAATTTTATTGGCCAGAAAAGTGAAATTATATTTCATTTATTTGTGAAAAAATGCCCGGTCAAAATATGAGGTTAGGTAAAGTTTACATATTCCAAATTTTATTGGTCAGAAATGTGGAATTATATTTCATTTGTGAAAAAAAAAACAGAATATGAGGTGAGGTAAAGTTTACATTACATATTCCAAATTATACTGCTAAGAAAAATTGAATTATTTATTTGTGGAAAAATGTATGATCAGGATATTTAAAGTTTACAAATTCCATATTTTATTGGTCTGAAAAGTTGAATCATATTTCATTTGTCTGCGAATATGAGGCTACGGGAAGCAATCTAAGAGAAGTGATACACCAGTCATGCGAAAATTGTTTCGGACGCTAAACTGGAAGCTCGTGGAACGTATATTATTTTTAATTTGTCAATTTATCTTGCATCCGTTCATTTTTTTTCACTCTTCTTGTGTCTTTTACTTTCTGGGCAACTATGTTATGCACACAAGTCCGACCATTGTATATGTTGGGTCAGGAAAAAATAAGAAAGAGAAAAAATACCAACCTACCAACCCTTGATGAGATTTTAATATCAGCAGTTCAGCGTTTCTCTCAAATTTGCTCTCCCACTCTGTTATTTTGCTTTATGTTTTTCTCTTCCCTTTAACGGCCTTTGTTTTTTATCTTCTTCTTCCTTCCTTCCTTCCTTACTCTAAAGCTATTTACAATTTCAAGTCCGACAGTAAATAGGTGTGTGCGTAAGAGAGAAGAAAATAGAGAGAGTGGGTGAATTACATACACATATACAGACGGAGTAAGTTGAGGGCTCGACAGTTAGTCGAGCACTTGGCTTCATACACTAGTGTGCCTTCTCAGCGTTCAGTCGTCGGGTTATTCTCTTGGCTCAACTATTGTAACCATTTTTATTCTTTACTTTTTGTGTTCGTACGGTAAGCAGTCTTTTTTTTGTTTTTTCAAGTGGAATCCATAATTTGTTATCTACATTTTTCTATCGTTGTGTGCGTTTCCTTTTTTTTTTCCACGCGTTTTTTTTTTTTAATAATCCCATCAAACTGATGGGTGTTTTTTCTTTTCTTGTTTTTTCTTTTTCTTTAAGCTAATACTGTAATTTTCACGTTTCTTTTAATTAGAGACTCTTTTTTTTTTTTTTTTCTTTTTAAACATAAGTAATCTTAGAAAGTTTGCAACACCCGTCTAATTTAAAACGCCTTTTTTTTTTTTTTTAACAATCTTTTTCCCCGTGTGTGACCTGAAAACTCAAAATGCTCTCTTAACCTCCATTTTTCTCTTCTTCCCATCTCTACGCTTTTTCGTTTAGTGCATTTAAATTTAAGATTAAAACTTAAGTAACTTTTACTGTTGTGATTTCTAAGCAAATTCTCCGCTTCTTTCCTTCTCAAGCAACTTTCTGCAGGAGCTATGATTAATCATAATCTATACACTGCCTCTAATTTTGCCAAACGAACAGGCCAGAGCTGTATTGCGTCCTGAGAAATTTATCCCGTTTTATAAACTTTAAAAAACTTTCAAGCTCCTGCAAACCAACTTCATCTATCCCCCAAAATAGTTTCTCTCTTGTATATAGTATCCGGTCTCTAACCGAACCCTCCCCTCCCCACCACGCGTGTCTGTCGGAATGTTAAAATGTGACTCTCCTTTCTGTCACCCCCCCTCTTTCGCGGATAATTCCCTACATTCCTTTAGGTTTGTAGAAGAACCCCCCACACACACACACACCAACCTTAATGTTTAAGGCCTTTCTCTCTGACACTTGGGTTTCCTGCTGCTATTTTGTAAATTCTGGGTTGGGCCAGGATTTTCTCTCCCTCCACTGCTACTGAAAGTCTATTTCGTCCGAAAGAGTTGTTTAGCAGTCCACTATAACTCTTTCATTATTTACTCTCGAAACTTATTTCGAAATACTCGCAATTTCTTTAAACAAACTGTTGATACTCTAGGACACTTCCGTGTGGAACTTAAATATTCCGTATTTAATTTAATGGATATGCAAAAAATACGCTGCAAATGAATAAAGATCTCTAGTGTACTCTTACTGACTAGATATGACTCCCCTCGAGAGAGGCATGAAATACTCGTGACATAGCTTCTGCTTAACGTAGCAATCCGTCCACACCCTCTCGATTTAAGGGAAAAAAAAAGTTAACTCAGAGCACGTAACAATATACTTTGTGGTTGGCGCAATGGTATATCCATTGTCCGCTGAACTGTCTGTCGTATTTGCTATTTTTGGTTGCATAAAGTGCGTCCAAGTTATCGCACATATGCATCTAAAAACAATTCAAAGTTCGTTTTTTTTTTTTTTTTTTTTTTTTTTATTGGGGGGGGTATATTTTAGCGAAATCTGGTCTGCTCTCGCTTAAAAAATGAATTTGTATATTCTTCTACATCAGTCCTGCTTTATAACGGACGTTGCACTTTGACTTGTCAAAGACTAGTAGTATCACTTTCAATACTTCTACCCCCCCCCACCTAACAAAAAAAAAAAAATGTGTAACTAAACTAAAGTCTTCATTCACTTTACGGAAATTTCAATACTTTCTTAAGGTGAGAGGATTTCTTATCTTCTACAGGAATTATTTCTTAAAAATAAAATCTGGAAACGTTCAGCTGTCGGCTCCAACTATCCGCTCAAGTCGTCATTGTACGATCAAATTCTCTTTTAGGGGTAACAAGTCTGTCGTTACTTCGACTCATGTCTTCCCGCAGCACGATACATCTTACCTTTGTACGAATGTTTACAAAGTAGACTGCCGTAAACATTTTTTTTAATCACGATGATAGACAAAAAAAAAGCTCGGCCCGCTTTTTTTTTTATTTTTTTTATCCTGAAATAATTAAGTTAACTCGGCTAAACTTATTTAAATTTGCTTATTTGTGTAGATGTAAGCATGGCTTTTAAGGTCAATAAACAAACTGCGAAAACTTAAGTAATTATGCTAAAATTGTAGATCGAAACAGTTCAGTGTTCTAGATCAGGAATTTTTTTACTTAATTTTTTTTAGGAAATATTTTTCTTAAACTTTTCCGGCCAGGAGGATAATTTATATACAATAACTTTTGTTGCAAAAAAAATGACGTAGATAGAAGCGTCAAACTATCAAGCACATTCTATCCACTGCCTCCATCTTTCGAAAAAGCTGAAGTTCAAAAGTTAAATCTAATTTTTAGTCTTTCTCTACAGACACTCTGTCAGATATGTAGTTTTGCCTGTGTATATTCGGTTTCTAAAACCGACTAGCGTATTTATTTATTTCAATAACAAATAAGTTATCAAATAAAATATAGTTAGTTAAACCTTTCGCCATAAAATTCTGGTGCAATGTCTTCTCTTACAGCCAGACTTTCGTTCAAATTTTGCACTACACGTTTGAAATAAAAAACAACAAACAAAACAAACTGCTTTGTTCCTTGAATAAGAATGTGAACGGGATTGTTCTAATCTACTGCTAGAAGTCTTTACACTTAAAAATCTTAATCCGTCTTACTCTTAAATTGGCACTTACAACTAGGTCGAAACTTAACTGAAGATAAATAGATCGATTTTATTTTCGGCTATCTTAAAAAGCTTTGAATGTTAATTAATACTTAATACTGATTTTTCAAACTAAGTTTTCCCAGACTATGAAATATCGGGCCGGAAATTGTTGGTAATAAAAGCCAGATGACACACTCCTTGTCTTATCACGGGTTTACATATTTTTTTTTCTGAATCCCACTCTGTTTAAAAAAAAAAAAAAAAAAAAAAAAAAAGTTAAAAATACTTGACCTTTGCTTGGTGTGTAATACTTGTATTTTATAACTATTCAATTCAGTCGACAAGGTCTGTTAAAAATGCTCTGACGAAAATTTTTATTTGCTAAACTAAAGTCAAATTGGATTATGTGCAATACAAAAATATTGAAAAAATACAATGAAAAATCTTAAATCTAAGAACTTGTTTAAAAACGAAACCCTGTTGCATATGAGACAGATATAGTCCCGTTTTTAAAATTGTAAAAACTTTTCGAGGACTTTGTTGAAATGTTATCACTGTCATTTATTTGCTTAACGTATAAAAAAAAAAATCAGGTATGTAATGATTAATACCTGAAACTAAAAAAGCTTGTAGAAACCTGGACCTTACTAGTTTTAAAGAATTTTCAAATAGCTGATTTGATATTGAGCGCTGGTAAACAAAACGTTTTAATTATATATAAAATTACTCATCCGCCTTCACTTCAGTATATACGCGTGTGCGTCATCATTACAACCCGGATAGAAGGCTGTCGGCACGGATTTGAATGACTACTACTAATTCTGTAAATGCATTATTGTAATGAGGGTCAAATGATTCATCCCTCCTTCCTTGGTTACTGACTTCATCTTCTGTTTGGCAGTACTTTTTTGTGTGGCTTCAAATTTTACTCGTTTGGCCAATTTCATTGGCGAAGCAGGTAGACGGTAATCAAGCGAAACTTAAAAATGGAAGTATTGGCTGGAAGTTTGTGGTTGATTAATACTCGATACAACTAAAAAAGGCATTGCCGTTGTAGATGTATCTATTCTCTCTCCCCATCTTTCAGTAAATGGAATCCTTTAAATTAAATAAGCACTCCAGCTTACGATTATAAAGGCGGGGTAGGGGTAATCGTAGCTATAGAATTATTCACTCTCTTGACGCACTGTGTGGCTTTACATGTGCGTATGTATATGCGTTCGTCTATGAGAATTACAAGCACATGTTTAATGTGCAATCGCACACACGCTTTCGAGTTTGGAATAAAAAAAATTCTTAGTCCGGACAACTCTGCCGTGGTCCAAAACAGACTTTTTCTTTTGTTTTTTTCTTAAGCATAAGACTTTACTTTATTGCTAAATTGGAAATTATTGGGTAACCCGGTAACCGTAAGGGTCTAAAAGTTTTGTAGAAATATTTTAGGTCTGTTATTGAATTAACGTACTTGCGCACGCATTTTGAATGTCGCAACCACTATATTCCCCTATTGCTAAAAGGAAAATAATTCGTAATGTACGGTCCTTGAATATTGTCTAAGATGTATCTTAAATGGACAAGTAATTTACATCTGAAATCTTGTCAGCGGAATGCCATACTGAGCTATAATTTACTATTCCTGGTTTAGGTTCTTTCAAAATCTTAAACTCGTGCAGTTGTCTGTGTTGCTTAATTCCACAAAAAAAAAATTGACTTTGTCTGTAATAAGTGAATTTATTTGGATGTTTTTGTCAAATCTTACTAAGTTAAAGCGAGAGGCTGAACATTTCAAAAACTGTCAGCCCCTTTGACAATGCTTCTCGTCTGACATCCTTTCTTTTTCAAAAAGGCCGGACAATATTGGTGTGTAAGTTTTGTCTTTTGTAGAGACTAGGCACTGTTCAGCTATTCATAAAAAAGTAAAACCTAAAAACTTTCAGTATCCGAAATCTGCTTTATACATCTCATAAAAGGCAGCGGCAAAAAAAGCCTATACTACTCTGTGCGCATATGAAATTCTCTTAACGTTGGATAACTCCTTGTGTTTTTTACAAGCGCACGTCGTCTGACACTAAACTAATAAAGCGTGACTTGGTGGCTGGTTTTTCCAGTTTTGTGCATCCAGTCAGACCGGAAATGACATGTATAAACGTAAAATAAAAATAATCCCTTACGACGAGACTTGGGCAAAGGGTCGCACGCTTACATTTAGTTTTCGGGTTATATAATGGTAAATAAAAAAAATAGTACCTATTCTAATCAAATACGCTAACTTAATATACGGACACGCTTCTACAATAAGAATCAATTTTCTTAAATAAGACCCCGAAGGCCTCTTGTGCTAACTTAGTGTCTTGCGACTTCCATGATGCAAGACTCGTAGCTATTGCACGCTTAGTCGTCTGCATGCTCATTTGGCCAAAAGCGTAAGCATTTTGAAGGCCAGTTTTTCCATGAGTCCTGTCAAAGTTGCCTAGCACGTTCTGTAAAATTTCTGTGAAACTAACCTTTTAAAAGGTGAAGCAAGATTAGTAGCAATCTGCCCTAAGTTGGCTTCTGGTTTCAACTTTTTTCCAGTTCGGCATTATATTTTTTTATTCTTAAAACTAAACGGGAACAATTTACCTATGGTTAAGACAAGAGATTCATATTAACGTACGACGAGCACTATCGAATAAAAGTTAATCATTGCTTCTAAGAACTGGAGCTATAAATTTCTCCAAGAGAAAAATGGAATTTGCTTTTCTCGGTGTCCACAATAACAAAAAAAAGAAAAAAATCGTTTATCGAATCTTTAAGCTGCGTCTGTCAACAAATAACATTGCTTGTCTTCAAGGCTCTCCAAATGAGCGTCAAATTAACTTCTGCAGTTTGTCTCAAAGTATCGGTCTATGCTTTCCTTTGTTTGTTGTCAATTACAACACCTTCTGCAGTCTTGACAGAAACGCTTTCAATTTTCTATACAGGCCCTTTACGTAACGTCCCATGACAATATTGCTTTGTTTTCTCTACACAAAATTCTGGTTGTTTGTATGCGTTTTATTTTTTATTTTTTTAAAGCAGAAATCCTTTTATTTAAATCTTGGTCGCCATCTGCTTGACAAAATGGCGGCATTTGGCTGAGGGAAGATATAGTATGCATTGGTCTGTCCCTTTATAGATGCAGTAGTTATGGTTGCTTTGTAAAAATGAATGGTACTGGCGGAGGGGAGTGACTCACGGGCACGCCCTTTGTCTGCCTCCTCTTAGTATTCTTTGAGTTTTGACCTTCATTATTTTATTTTAAACTGCTTTCGATAGTGGAAGTCTTTTCTCTGTTAAAATATTTCTCATTGTCCTGATTGTAGCTAAAACACTTCAGTTTTGTTTACTTCCACTCTCCCAACTTTTTTTGTTTTAGTAAGGCTCAGTCTTTCCGGAATCGCCATGAATCAGTTGTTCTAAACAGGGTTGACGTTTTTTTTTTCCCTCTCTAAATCCATGCAACGTCTTATCTTATTCTAGGTCATTATTTTTAAATATGAATTTTAAGGACTTGAATACTTGTGCTTAAATATATGTAAACAAATAAAACTTTAAACAATTCTGACAGAAGTGATAAGATTTGGATTAAGATTTTATGGATCCTTTATTAGTAGAGACCTTTTTTTTCTTTTTTTTTTTTTTTTTTTTTTACTATAGTAAACAATGTATTTGCAAAGTAAATGTAACATATCTACAATTAAGGACTATACTAGTTTTAACTTTGATACATGTCCTTATTCAGAAATAATAAATTATTTGTAATTGTACAATACAATGATTGGAAATAAGCACTTCATATTATGAATATTGAATTTTTATTCTATAAAAATTCATATTGGGTTCGTGTATACAATGTAAATTAATTGAAAATTGAGCTTCACAAGCAGACAATATGGTCATAGGGTTGTTTTGTTTTTTGTTTTAGTCTGAAGTGTACCTTCCTCCACCCACTAAACTGTTAACCACTCCAGATTGAGATAATAATAATAAAAAAAACTCCATTTGGTTTGAACAAATAATTTCTGCATTTGTAGTGATATATAAATTTACAAAGTAAACTTAAAAGCCAAAATGTAACTTATTTTTTATTCAGTTTAAAGTTCCAGTCGATGAAAAATTTAAATATATTCTGTTTGCGGGGCTTATTCTTTTGGTTTCTGGCCCTCTTCTTGCCCTTATACCAGTTGCCATCTATGCTGGGGCTTTAGATGTGTTGTAATAATTCTCAATGTGGCAAAAGAATTGGTATGGACACAAATTGGCAGCTCACAATTTGCAAGCAAGATGACTTCTCCAAATCCTGATCAGATTGTAGGGGAAACCCAAAGTGAACATTTCAAAGAGCCTGTTCAAATTAAATCTGAGCCCCCTACCCCTGCATCTCCCTAAAAAAAAAAATTACCATCTCAAATAATTGACAATTTAGATACAAAATGAAGTAAATTAAGTTGGTGCAATTCAGTTGTTTGGGAAGTTGTAAAATGAATGTTACTTTTGGAAGACTGAGCTCAACTATGTATGTGCATGAAGTGTGGGATCTTTACATGCTGTGCAAGTCTGAAAGCTTTTAGCTGTAGATGTTGATTTAACATTTTTATTTTAAGTTGCTGGTAACTGAACTCCATATCCTGTTGAAAGCCAGTGTTTACTCACTTTTGTTAACCTCCTGCCTTCATCTTTCTTTAAGCTCAGTACTTAGGACTTTACCAAAATAGATTTTTTTTCTGCCCCCCCCCCCACCAGATAGTATGGATCTATACTACATAGAACTATTCATTGAAGCTCATTTTGTTCCTTTCAAAAATCAAGGGTGTGAGTTTGTATAGCTAGCAATATAATTAAGATTCTGTGCATAAGGACATTTCTGGCTCTAGTCTAATTCAATAGACTATGAAACTGCATTAGGTTAGTTAAAATGGTACTTGCATTGTATCTTTGTACCTGTGGGCATGTTTATTCAACACCTTTTTTTAGTGTTTCTTTATTGGTACTACTTGCTCACCTGGATGTTGAGATGAGCTATAACCAGCAGATGCTATGCCATAGATACCTTTTTGTCTGAAAGGTTTCCTTAGGTAATCTGAATTTTTGCTCTAGAAAATTGGTCTGCATATTAAGGCATGAAGTGTTGAAGTTATCTCTAACACTTGTAGGCCAGGTTCTAGGTGTCCTAGTGTAGACAACTGCAAGAATGATGCATCACAGCAATAGCAGACTGTACACAGCATAGAGCATAGTAAATATATTCCTGACTTTTGGGAATTATTTACTTGCAGTAGGACAACTGGTATGCATGCTTCTATTTATGCATATTGGGTTTTGTGCAAAAAATTCAATTAAGATGGAAATTGGTTTATTAAATTCTTTAAAGAAAATTAAAAAGGGGGCCAAACTCTTATAGTTCTTAACATTAAGAGCAAGAAACAAATCATACAAAGTGAGTTCATCTTGTCAGAATTCTGAGGAAAGTAAAATTTCTGTGTACACAAAAAAAAAATGAAAAAAAAATACATGTATAATATTTTTGTGTGTGCTTTGTTTTAATCTTTTAGGCAAGTTTTGCCTCCAAAAAGTCCCAGGATGTATCTTACAAATATTTCTGTCCCCTCCTCCATGACGATGCTCGGACACATCACCTGTGGTGTAGCAATAAGAGGAGATTCTTTGTATTAGTGATAGCACACTTGCATGTGTCACTTAAACCTGGTTAGCAATGTCTTCCTATGTATACTTGTTCAGGACTAGCAGACTCACCCATTGGCATTGCATAGAGCCATCAACTGGCATTGGGAGGTGAGGTGTCATAAGTTGCAACCCTGGCTTCACTTTGGAAGTGAGAACGCTTTGGTGCCATGTACATCCAGTTCAACCTGTTCTGCTACAATTTTTGTTAACAGGAAGGTAATCTGCTGTTGTAGCAAAATAGTACCCACCCACATTATGCCTCTGCTACTCAACTCCTAAAGATGTTTGACAATTTTTCTTGGCTGGTATGATTCAGACTTTTCATTCCCCATTGAAAATGTATGAGGCATTTGGCTCTTTAAGTTGAACAACCTGTAACCCTTAATCTATGTCAAGTTAGTACTTGACATGTTAAAAACATATGGATTCGATAGCACACTCGTTTTTTTTATTAATGTTCAAAAGATAGCATCTTAATATGGAGTTTGATTTGATTCATACTGACCTTATTTTGAAAGTGGCACCTGTATGGATCTATATGTTTACTTAGTGTAATCTAGCTATATTTCCTGTTAATTTAATCTTAAATCAAAATACATGTTTGGAGTCATTTTAGATTTAATGTCTGGGGTGGGTAGATTAAAAAAAAAAAAAAAAAAAATCTAATACTCCTCCCCCTTAAAAGTTGTGTGCAGTGTGTTAAGCTTCTAGGAACTGTTGGGATGATTAATTTTAATTAGAATCCTATTACATTTGTTTCTTAAAAACAGTAGTGGGCTTTTTTAATGAAAGGCAGATCAGTAATATTTAGCTTTTGATAAAGTAGGGAAATTATATATAGACACTCTAGTGGCTTAAAACATTGGTGCGCAAGTTTAATCCCTAGACATGGACAATAGAATGGCAACTGTTCATCCCTAGATTAAAAGGGTTCAATTGAATTCCCTGTAGTTTATTCACATATACACCTGACAAACACTGAAGCGTACAATGGCTGAAACCTTGTGATAATGACAAGATGAGGTCAATAGTCTGAACAGTGTCTGTATTTTCCTGTGTAGGAAAATATTTCACTGTTAAATTATTCAAAAGTAATTTAACTGAAATGTTTATAGACATCTAATTTTTATTTATTTTCCTGTGGTGGTGGTGGGATTTATGCTACAAACTATGTTAATTGTCATTTTGAAGTGGTTTAAAGTTTTTGGGGATGGTTCCAGCATGATTGTGACAATTAGTTGCCCTGGTTCAGTAGGTTTTAATAATAGTTCTGATTTAGGTCAACCACTTCAATGCTTGAACCTTGTATAAGAAAAAAAATGTTTGTTTCCAGATTAGACAAAATCTGGCAAGTCGACTACTGTTGGCATGCAGTTTCTCACCCTCACCCCCCTAACACCATAAATCAAGATAAATCTATAAAACTATTTTTGTTCTTTTATAAGAAAACTATAACATCTTGAAATAATTTTTAACTCTTCTTCTCCATTGACACTCTTCAGATACTTATTCAGGCTGGTGAGTCTGATGCTAAAACTGCCCTGGTAAATGAAGCAAAGTTTATACTTAAGCTCCCTTGCATTGTAGGACTTGTAGCTTCTGGGTAAGACCCTAGAAACTGCTGGGATTTGGTGGGGAGGGGCTCTTTGCTTTCTAAATATATATAATGATCATAACTCAAAACTATATTTGTATACAGTTATTGTGTGTGAGAGAGATCCGAAACTCTTGTCGCTCTCCCCCCACCACCAAAAGTAATGAGCAGGTAATGCAGAGCACCTATAGGAGATTCAGTTTATTAGCTTTCATTAATGCTGTCACGCATCAAAAATGCCTGTATGGACACCATTTTTCAAGGTGCCATGTCCTGAATGATATTTTACGACTGCTTTGTTGATTGTTGGAATGGCTCTTTGAACAGTGGCCTTCAACTGATGGGTATTCTTGTATCATTCATGTGAAACTCTCCTTGATAATGCTCCAGAGTGTCGAAATGATTGTCGGGGTTACAAGACTTTAAGACCACGCTGTAGATTAAAGCTGTAATAACTATCAAGCTACAGACCTATTGATTCATCTTTGTATTTGTCTCTCCTTGCTCTTTCCCTCTGGGTCAAATGAAGAGGGCATGGAGAATTTGACACTTGTGGAGAGTAACTTGCCTAACAAGCTTGTACAAATAGATGGTAGAACAGCGAGTTAAGAACTATAAAAGATAGGAAGTTTTGGAGAGCCATGATCTCACCTTTTTGAAGGGATGCAGTATATAAAAAGTGATTGTATAGTGGTTTTTCAAAGTATCACAAGGCCAAAAGTATGGGACATCCAGTGAGGATACAACTCTGTTAGATCATCCTTGATCTAGTGAGAAAAGCTTGCTAATCATTACACCATGTCAGTGCTTGTATGACTAGATTTTTTTTTTTATCGTCAAGCAAGGCAATAATGCCAATAAATTTCAAGGGGCTACTTGATGTAAAAGGAAAAACTTTGGAAAGAACTGGAAACTTAATCTGAAACAAGGGACTCCTGTTCAAAAGGGAGTGTGAACTGGATGACAGGGATATTCCATTTTGTTTTGTTTTTAATCCAACCATAACTTGTTTAAAGCTGATTATTAATGCTTATTCTTGACTTCCACCTGATTAACTGTCAATAATTTGGTGTTCTCTTACCTCAAAAAGGGAAAGGCTAGCATTTTGTTCTTTGGGTGCTGTATACTTTCTTTGACATTCACTTGCATGAAGAAAAATAAACAATTGCCTTTTATATCTGGTTTCTAATCGTGTTGACTTTCTGTAAACTTGGCAGGGCAACGATTCCATCTTTTATGCAACAGATGACCAATTTGATACTGTGTG
>OZ038485.1:106493008-106613008 GCA_964036315.1 Acanthosepion esculentum | reverse complement strand
TGGTCACAAAGTTCAGATCTGCTAACAGTGTTGCTGGCTGCCCAGATCTTTAGGATGGAAAGAACACTGATATATATACTCCTGCCCCCCACCTCCCCAAACAAAAACATCTGTCAGACACTGCATGAAAGAGGAGTTTTGAAGAATTCTTAGAATTCTCTAAATAATTGATCTCGGTATCAAGTCTTATTTCAAGTATTAGAAAAGCTGAAAAATTGGGGCCCATATTAAAATGCTTATATTGTCAAAGGTATAAATATAAACAATTTCTTGGTTTGTAGTCACTCTTGTCATGCCAGAAAATGGTCTATGCCGGTGTCAGCCACTTGCTAAAGAATTAAGAATTGGGTTTTGTAGTTAACAAATGTGGGTTCAATTAAAATTGAAAATCTTATTCCTCAGTCATCTTTTTATCTTGTAAGATAATAGTACAGTGTAACCCAGATATAAGAGAGTTGTCGGGACCGGAGAAGAAGTCTCTTATATCCGGGTTTGGTCTATTATATATATACATTAACACAGGCTCTAATTTGGGACCAGAGAAAATCTCTTGTATCCGGGTCACACTGTAGCCTCCTCTTTTGTCCACATTCAGTCCTTTGGTGAGACTAATGACTCCCTCCAGGTCACTGGACTGGGAGATGGTATATGGAGACTTTGTGTTATCCATTATTTGGCCATGGCAACAAGAACCAAAAAATACAGGGCATTACATTGAGGTTTGGCTTGGCTGCGGGACCTTTCTGGAAGTTTGTCTGTGTTGGCTACCAACTGCTTTGGGGTTCCGTTTCTAGACCAGTTTGGGTATGGCTGCATGGCATTTGAGGTTTAGCCCTCCTGCTGGATTGCCTGTGTGTTCAAACTGAAAGCAATGCTGTATGAACATTTTAATCTTTGTTCTCTTTAAAAAAAAAATTTTCTTTGTCATAAAACTTCCAGTGAGACTAATTTCAGAAAATTTTCTTTGACAGAATCATAAAAATATTAACTGGGGTTACTTGTATACATTTAATGAGTTTGCCAATAAAATTTCCCATAAAATTTCTCTACTTGCAAGAAAGTAGGCTTTCTCTTCAGGATTTCTTTCAACACTTAAGTGCACATAGATTTTTGCACTTGGAATTTAAGTGCTATATCATTCATCTATATAAATAAATGAGTGTCAGTGTGTCATGCTTTTTCAACTTTAATCCTAGAGGCTGTAGTCAAACATATCATACCATTTTGGAATTGGGCCAACTCTGTGAGCAAATTAGACATGCTGGGTTGGATCCTGAAAATTCAAGTTCATTACTGCAATTTGTTTTAGCTTGGGAATAATTGAAATTATGAAATCCAGTGAGTAAGGACCTATGGACATCAAATTGTCTTTAAATTAAGTAGTGACAGAAGAATTATTTTTTATTTTTTTTATTTTTTTTTATTTTTTTAAGCCTAAATATTAATGCAATACTTAAATGCAGTTATAGATTTTTCAGTACTTTATTGTTGCCTTCTGTATATAGCTGCAGTATGTTTCTCAATGTCCTGTGCAAATAAAAACCCGGATCAAACGGCAGCCAGGAGAGCTTCCAATACTGAGAATATGCAAACACTTAGGGACTCTCAAACTCCTGGACAAGCCAAAGGATACATCAAAAGCCTTCTGCAGGAGTTACCTTAAATGACTCCCAATAGGGCAGTTTTTAAGCTAGTAACTAAATACTTGAACTTGTGCCTAATGACTTTTCTTTTCTAATTGTATTCTTGATCTTATCAAAGGTCTTTTATTGTAATTACTCCCACCCACCCAAATTCTCACATTGTTTGTAATTGGCTGTATCACTTAAGTAGCAACTTCTTCCACTGCTTAAGTTATGATTTTGTCTTTGCTAACTTATTTGCTATTCACATTTAGTCAGATCAATTTGCTCCTTACTGGAAACTTGGCTGTATAAAACCGTGAAGATATTTGTGCACACAGCTTTTTCTTTCCATTTTTTTTTTTTTTTTTTTTTTTTCTTTCTCTCCATATGCTCTGTCACTATCCAATCTTGAGAAAATGGTTCTGATCTTTCTGTATAGATATTGTCCAAGAGAGGGGCGAAGTTGAGTTGAGAAATTCCATTGGTTCTTTTGATAAAAAATCATTGAAGCCCACAGCGACACAGGAGAAAATCACTCTCCCTGATACAGCAGGTTGGTGAGGTTTGGTGTGGAAAATCCTGTCACCATTTTTTTTTTTTTTTTTTTTTTTTTTCCTAAACTTTAGGTGCTAGTGGTGACTGTTGTGGCACTTTTTTTCTTTAATACATCACTGTGCCAATGCTGATCACTGGTCATAACATTGTTTTTTTTTTTATGAATTTACTAACTTTTTTTTATGTTTTGGTTGGTGGTATTGTTACTAAACATTTGTTCTCACTACTGTATTTGATGAAATACTAATTTGAGTGGTATCAATGACTAAAACAAGTCAGTATTGGGATTTGTATACTTATCTTTTGGATAAGATTCTCCCAACTTTACTAATGAATTTTTCAATATTTTGCTTCTATTTGCCCGTCTTGTATTTCAGTGACTTTCAGGTAAGTAACACTGCGTTCTCGACATTTAAGTCAAGCATGTCTGTTTTTTTTAAAACTAGATTGCAATTTTCATAGCGGGTAAATTTCTTGATTTCCAAGATTTGAATAAATGTTATTACTTGATTGTGACTTTATCAAGTGGAAGTCTCCATTTGTGATCAGCTTACTAAATTTACCTGGACTTGTTGCTGATGATTTTTACTTTCCTCAAAAGGTAAATGGAGGACATGATATAGATACCCACGTGGAAAGTAGAACTGGCAAGCCAGCATTCACATTCTCTTATGGTATCATGCAGTAGTTTACATTACAACTAATTCTTGTTGTTGGAATGTTTAGCTTAGTCTGTACTGCATAATATCCCCCCCCCCATTCACTCCACCAACAAATAGGACAGCCAGGCAACAATGTTATAAATATGTGAAGGTGAGAATGGTAAGTCACACTTGTGTAAATCTGGAGTGTTGATTTCAACATGATCATAAGTGTGAATGTCATTTGGCTCAATTGGCCTGACAGCGTGTTTTTTGGGGTTTTTTTTTGGGTTTTTTTTTTTTTTTTTTGTTTTTTTTTTTAATTTATTTCGTCGAAAGATTAAAGGGAGGTCACTCATTTTAATAAATCATTTAGAAATTACACAAGTTTGACTGTTCATTATGAATACCTTTTTTTCATAACTTTATCACTGAAATCCTTCACGTTGCTTAATATTTTCTATTTATTCTATGCCAATTAAAAAATAAAAAAAAAAAAATAGCAAAAATTGACTAATCCTCATTTAAATGACGTATCTAAAATGAATTTTATATAGGTCATTTAAATGAGGATATCTAAAATGATAGAGATATATAAAAACTTGTCATTCTTGATCATTTCTTTGCCTTTTAAACTGACTTCAGCATTAAAACCAAATCTGTCCTTCATTATCGTAAATAAGCAAGTCAAAATAACTGGTTCAGATATCTTGATGTTGGCAAAGTGAACAATTCAACCAAGTGAAGACAAAATTTAATGCTTTTGGAGAAGACAACTGTTTAGAAATGCATATTTTTGCATAGCAGACAAATTGTGAATCTTCCAGGATAGGTATTAAGTATGCGAGGGAACTCTATTTAGTCCCCCCCCCCAAACAAATGTAGATTTGTTTACCTCAGTTCTGATTTCTGTTTGAAGCAAATTTCACACAGTTGCTTTTGCATGGTGCAGGGTGTGCCTCGTTACAATAAACAAGTTGTGATGAATGGTTGAAGTTTTCAGTAAAAAAAAAAAAAAAAAATTTCAAAGTTGAAAATTTTTTTTTTTTTTTTTTTTTTTTTCTGGCTGGAGGCGGGGAGTAGCTATATTTCTTGACTTATGTTAGTTTCTTGACTTGAAATATTTAAAACTGCATGAACCTTTTTATCTGAATTTCTTTATCTACTCTTTTCATTGTGAATTTAAATATTGGTAATTACATTTACACCAGGACTGTTGCCCTCATCAATGTTTTGGTCACTGTACCTTCTGTCCTTCACCAGGTACTTGGCAATCTGGGTAACATCAGGGAATTTTCAATTGAACCCTTTCAGAACTTACTCCCTGTAGATTAAATATTGTTTATATTTGGGGATCTTATTCTTTAGTACTGTTCAGCTCTATTTTCATTAGGTCTCTGTGCTACCCAGCCCAGAAATTGAACTTGTGATTACTATCACTAAATACCTGAAACAGTGCTTTACAGAACTAGACTATTCTGTAGTGATAACAAAGATGAGGACATTAGTCAGTGTAAATAACTACTTCCACAAATATGAATTTTAAAAGTGTAATTTGCATAATTTATTTGTGCATGTAAATAGATGTGATCCATGAAGACTGACTCAATTTGAATTATTGTAACTGCCTGACCTTTGTGGCCTAATCAAAAGCAGGCTCCAAAAGTTATTCACATCTTGAATTCTTTTGAGATATATATTAGTTACACAATGCCAATTATGTTTCTACACTACAAATATCTCCTAGGGCAATAGTAAACTGTGCAAGTGAACAATTTAATTTCAAAAGCAGAATATTTTACGTTTTTGTTTTGATATCCTTTAAATATTTAGCTCTGTATTAAGTCCTTTTAAATTAAATGGTACAGTGAAATTATACTCCATTTTTATATATATATATATATATATATATAATATACACTTGTGTTAAAAAGCATTGGAAATAAGATGAAATTTATTTAAACTTGTAGCATAACTTTAATAGCTGTTTTTGCTATGAACTTGTTACTATTCCCAATTGTATGATATACATTCCCTGAATATTAGGGTTAAAAAGCTGAGTGATTCTATTATCTCTAAGAATGCTGTAATAATTTATTTTTTAGAAATTGCACAAGAGAAAACTGAGCAGGAACTGCGTAATTCCATTGGTGACTTTAACAAGGCTCAATTGAAACATGCTGAAACGCAAGAGAAAAATCCTCTGCCAGATAAACAAAGTAAGTTTGTTTTTTTTGTTTTTTTTTTCTCCTCTTACCTACTTGAAATATCTTTCTCTATAAAGCTTCTATCTCCTCCTTTTTCTCTAACAATTGCATTTAATACACAAAGTAACTTAACACTTTACCTGGTCATTCTCTTTATTTCAATGAAACGTTTCTAGAGCATGACTTAAATCAGCATGTGTAAACTATCTTTTTTTTTTTTTTTTTTTTTTTTTTTTTTCCTCTTCTAGTCTATAAACATCTACAGCATTTTGATAAATATACAAAGGAAATCATAAATAGGCAATTTTTTAAAGTTGCTGTTATGTATATTCTTTACTAGAAAGTGGTGTTTCTGGATGATAGCGGCTATGAATCCTCTTTTAATTTAAAAAAGATTAAAATTGCAACCCTGTTACTGCAGGGCACTGGGCACATTTTCAGATGTTTTAAATGTAACTGGCTACCCAAAATTGTATGAAATCTTTTCATCTGCTGAATATGTACAAAATGATTCTCCTAGAATTCATTAAAAAAATGGGAGTATTTAACTAAAATTTCCAGAATGAAAGGTTGCAATAGAAATATTTTTACTCCTGAAAACTTAATTGCTGTTGAAACTGAGCAGACTCTTTTATGGATCTGCCATTTTTGTTTAGTGGCTTTAACACCACCACTAAATGAAGAATGATAAAGCAACATGTCTTTGTGACATTGGACTTGAAAAATGAGTTTCCCCTGTCTTTCAGCTATTGCAAAGGAGAAAACTGAGAAAGAGCTTATAAGTTCAATAACTGACTTCAAGAAAGATGAACTTAAACATGCTAATACACAAGAAAAAACGATCCTGCCAACCAAAGATGGTAAGTTTTTTTTTTTTTTTTTTTTTTTTTTTTTGTTTTTTTTCTTTTCTTAAAAAGATGCTGTAAATGTTTTTCTTGCTTTTGAAATGGTGATTATTCTACAAGCTGTAAAGGCTCTGAAAATACATGTGCATGAATTTAACCTTAAACTAAAATGCTCTAAACATTGTATAGCTTCCCCATCCTCCCCGTAGCATTTACAACTGTAAGAATTCTCTTGACTTGTAAGTAAATTTGATAAAAAAATTACTTCAAAATATAAGTAAATGAAAATATCAGTTATACATCCCCCACTTCATTTGCATGCTTAAGACGCAAATTTGATTCTTGAAAATATGGCTAGAATTGAATCTTATTGCTGAATTAAGCTAGACACAAATATGACAAAGTTTATTCAAATGATCATATACTGTAACAATATTAGTTTACAATACATATAATTATTTAATATAAAATACAAACACTTATATAATAAAAAAAATAAAAAAATATAGGGTGTGGCAGTTACCTGTATGGTACTAGAACTTAGAGAAGTGACAATGGTATCTTCATCTAGCTAATGTCTGACCATTAAGCAGAAGTCTTTCTGCTCGACTCTGTACAAATAATTTTTTAATAATGGATTTATAATATGACCTTTTAATATTTACCAATGTATAAAACTTTCCATACTGTGACGCGTTCTGACTTTTCTCTTATTGAGAGCAAGTCCCATTTCAATTGCCAGCCTCGTGCATTGGCATCCTTATTAAAACTCCCAAACTATAAGCATTTAAAACTAAAAACTTTAAAAATGAATTCTTGTAAATCCATGATCTCTTGGAGAATCTGAAAAATGTTTTCTGTTTCTCTTCCCTAAACTCTTTAATAATTGTCCAAGTTCTTCATTGAAAATCCAAAATAACTAATACTAACTGGCAGACAGTAATGTTTTGTTGAATGACTACAAACTTCTGATATTTAATCACTGAAACCCTGTTAATGATTACAGTAAAAATCCAGTCTTATTAAAATAAAAATCCAGCGTTCTGGTTTTTTTACCTGTTACTAATGGGTAACCTGTAAGATGGTACCCCAACTTTTTGCTGTTTGCTTAAAGATACTATTCCATTTTTGTAATAAAAGCAACAATGGAAGAAAACTGGTCTTATTTTCACATTTTTCTCTTAACAGCCATTGTGAAAGAAAAGACTGAACAGGAACTTATCAATTCCATCAGTGACTTTAAAATGGATGCCCTGAAACCTACAGAGACTGTAGAAAAATTAATATTGCCGACCAAAGACGGTAAGTTATCAAGGGAAGCAACTCTGCAGTTGATTCTGAAACGTGGTTTTTTTTTTTTTTTTTTTTTTTTTTTTCCAACCACCCTAAAATGTCATGCCACTCTCCTTGATTAAACAATCCTTCTTCATGAAGGATACGGCTCTCCAATCTGAATTTCCATTACTTGGGAAAGATAGTTAAGCAACCATAGCTATTTTGTATTAGCAGCATTACAGTGGTTCCGATTGAGGAATCAGGGCAGTTTGAATGCCACTTGAATCACTTACATGCTAATATCCTTGGGAAAGATATGAATCCTCTTCTTCCCCCCAGCTATGGCTAAATAGCAGGACAGGCTGGGTTCTATAGCCTTGGATGGCAACTGGTCTACTGCAGAAAGAAATGGCAACCTACTGTGGGGGTGTTGGGAATCTTGACTTTTGTGTATCAAAAGTCATACGATCACTTATCACACATGGCAGATAACTGACTGGACTCTAAAATGTACTACTTTCTGGTTCAACTTTCAAATAATTCCATTTCTGCCCCTTTTTTTGTGTCTGTCTGTCCGTCCTTTTTAGAAAAAGGATTTGTTCTAAAATTCAGTAGCAGCTGCAGCATTCAAAACATATATACGGTCTTGAGCTCATCCTTTTAAGAATGTAAAAGATGGCAAAAGAATTTGAGTGGTTCATATCTATTCTTAGCCATCTTTTTTTCTTGAATAAGAAGCCAGCCAGCCCTAGCAGCTGTTGTGAAGACATGTAAAGTTGAAGTATGAACAATATTCACTCCAACTAGTTTAAACCCAACCTATTACTAAATTTAAAAATTTACCACACCACTCAAGATGATTTTCTTGTTGGTTGCGTTTTAAATGTTAACAACATCCCCCCACCCCCCAAATACCTTGATAAGCACAACTATAGCAATCACCTCCAAAAACATTTGCTTGTGCACAAGAATAACATCTGAATTGGCAGCAACCGAGTTGGGGAGGCAGACATTCTGCTCATTGGAATTCCTATCTCCCACTGGTTTTCCAACCCCCCACCTGCTCTGCAAATGCACTACGCTCACCGATTATATTGCACTCCTATCCCTCAATATCACTCCCTGTCTAAAGTCCTGTGCCAGCAAATATGTAAAATCTGTGCCTTAAACGACTCTCTTGAGTGTCCAACCAAATGACTTCTCCCTCTCCCGGAATGTCATCTAGCTTTACCGAGTCTGTCTACTCCTTCTTATCCATCCATCCTTTTGTATGCATTCTTTGCACAAATCTTGGCTGCCTCTTCCTATACATCCTTTTGTGGCATAGACTCCCTTGCTAGTCCTAACCTAGGTGATATTGTACCAAAAGACCATTGGCGGTATGGTCCTCTAACCATCATAACCATTGGCGGTATGGTCCTCTAACCATCATAACCATTGGCGGTATGGTCCTCTAACCATCATAACCATTGGCGGTATGGTCCTCTAACCATCATAACCATTGGCGGTATGGTCCTCTAACCATCATAACCATTGGCGGTATGGTCCTCTAACCATCATAACCATTGGCGGTATGGTCCTCTAACCATCATAACCATTGGCGGTATGGTCCTCTAACCATCATAACCATTGGCGGTATGGTCCTCTAACCATCATAACCATTGGCCTTAAACATTCATAGCTATCCTGTTGTCTGTATACAGAGCATTAAACTTGCACTGAATGTTTTTGTCTCCTCTTTCAGTATTTTTCAATATTATCCTTTAATCTATTCTGCATTTTTGTTCACCCAATAAAAGGCGCAAGAGTCGCTTAAGGTAGAGAGTCGCTTAAATTAACCTTAGACTTACAGGGTGAGATTATAGGGTTTTTTGTTTTTTTGTGGGAGGAGTAAAACCATCTCTGTTTGTTCCACAATACAACACTTCTTGGGAAGCAACTGAGTAGAACTTAAGTCTTGCTAAAGGAATACGAATAATGAGGATGATTCATCCTCGTATTTGTGACAAATGTTGAGATTGGAACCAAGGAACATAGCTTGTCAATCCATTTGTCATGGGAGTAACAAGAAGCTAGTGATGTAGGCTGGAAAATAATTCATCACACACAAGGCTGTGCAGACATGATTGAACACTTATCAAGAAAGTAAGACCACAGCTCCATCTTGAATATATGGCTGCAATACTTTCTCTTAAATATTTAATTTATCCTTGCAGACACTAGTTATAATTTCTCTTCATGTGGTCACAGGTCTTGTTTCAGTCTATGAAGAGAGCACTTTTCAGTTGTCTGTGCCCTCTTTCAGTTGTCTCAATCACCTTTTTTAAAACTGTCTTCCTGGTGGCATGCAGGTTGACCTTTTTGGGGCAAAAATGTCTACCAACACGGTTCATGAATTGTGTTGCAAATTGAACCTCTCCCCACCAGCAAAAATAAGCACCACTGATACTACTGCAGCCATTTTCTTTTTTCATTTTACCCTAGAATAGGTTTCTTTTCAGGGGGCACAAAACCTCTAACATAAACTATCTAAAGATTTCCCTCTTAACTCTTATAAGCTTTCTTTTTATTTTATTTTTATTTTATCTTTGTTTGCTCCGTCTGCCTATTTAAGCAGTGTATCTAAATTTCATACTTATGTGGAATGCTGACTAATTTGATACTTTTCTGTCAGTCTCGCAAACACAAAACTGATTTAAACAAGTTATCAATACATCCTGGTTGGGCAAATTTGTCTCCAATCTCTGCTTAGGTGAGACAATTCTTCCGCCTTTCTTGCATAAACTACTGCATAACACTGGTTACCACTCAAAGCTACTGAACCCTAACATTTAATCCAGAGTTGACAAGGTAGCATGTCTCTTTTTCTGCAAGGACATCACTATGGCTAGACTGCTGTGATGTAGGCACTTGCTATTTCTGTCTTCAACTTGCCTGATACACCCCCATACCCCAATCCCCACACTTTAACACTTTTAATCTTATTTTCCTATTTATCTCTTATTTCAGATATCGAGAAGGAAAAGTCTGGAGCTTAAAACCTGGTTCTCCTTGAAGCAAGAGCACCCACCCACACAAACGGCCTTGTTAAGCCTTTTTCTTTCTTTCCACTCCACTCTCCCTTCCAAACTAAACATTTTCTTTAATTTTTTTAATTTTTTTTTTATCTGATAATGTTGATATTCCTGCTGAAACGATTGAATGCATTTGACAGAGCAATCCGCCCCTCCCACTAGCCATTGACCCACTTGTACTAGATTTTTCTTGGGGGAAGGAAGATAACTGCAAGTGGTTGAACTGAAGGTAAACTGGGTCTCTGGTTAGGTCTCTTTTGGTTTGTTTGTTCCTGTCAGGCTTGTGTAATTTTGTTAAATCCTCTTCCTTAATTGACATAAAACAAAAACAAATCTTGTAACTGTTTACAGTTTCTCACATGCTGTGTAGCGCACATTATCTAGAGTCTTGATACTTTCTTTTTTCCAAAGAAAGAAAAAGAAAAAAGATGGAGACAAGAAGGCAAAAAGTCTTGGCTTTTTGTACTTTTTTTTTTTTCCCCCCTTGGTCCAAGCTGTCACCTTGTTGACAAGGTAATGCACCTTGAATGTGGCTTTCCCTCTCACACACTATTTTTATATATAATATATATATATATATATATATATATATATATATATATATATATATAGTGTGTGTGCCTGCACTTCATTAGTTTGCTAACTCTTGTCTCTAACAGGCACTGGTTAAATATTTAGTCTCCTCAGATTTCCTCCTACCACTGTCTTATACTCTGCTGGCTGGGGTAGCTATATATATATATATATATATATATTATATAATAATAAAACAAAACTTGCCTTTTCTTGTCATTAATGTTATTTTCTTCCTTCCCAATAGTGCTAATGCCCCAATTTTTTTTATCCCTGCCCACCACAAATTCAGTGTGGAATGAAAGAATCAACATTTTCTTTTGAAGACCACAAACCAAACAATTTTGAAGACAAAAAATGAAATGACAACAACTTTTTGTATGATTATTTTTTCTTTTATTGGAAAGACTTCTTGAAATAAAGTTTCTCAGAAGAAAAAACTGACTTTATTTATTTTTTATTTTATTTTTATTAGAAATATCTTATCACATACAAAATAAAGCACTTTTTCAGTACAGTTGTTTAACAAGATAATTTTTTTTTTTCTTAAGCAAAAAAGAAATCCTTATTGGCATGACAGCTACTACTACTGATGGGGGGCAAAGATTACCATGGGTAATTTTTTTTTTTTTTTTTTTTCCTTCCTCAAACCTTTAAAAGCAGGACTCCTTGTCTCACTTTTTATATTGATATATCAAATGAAGAAAAAAATTCATACAAATCAAACAATATTGTGTGTAAAACAAAAAAAACATTTTGTGTGTGTGTGAAAAACAAGTCAATTCTTGTAGATACCAGACTATAAGTGTTATCTATAGTAAATTTAAAGCCAGAATGTATCTAAAATGCAATCCATTAGATTATGTAGACTTTTAAAAGTACTGAAAAAGCACTGCAATTCAATATTTTTCTTTTTCTGTCTCAATATAAATTTCATAAAAACAGGTGATAAACTAAAATACCCTGGTTGTATATTAATCATGTAAATTCTGTAACTAACTTTAAATATAAACATTTGTTGGAAATTTAATCAAGCTATAACAGTTTATAGCTTATCAAATAGAATGTAAATGCTGCCCCCTTGCCGAAATATTTCCATGAAACATTTCAAAATTTTAAACAAAAGAATAATTGTTTCTGATAATTTTTCTCTATGAATCCTTGTCTTTTCCCAAAGAAATTCAAGAAGGCAGAAACACTAAGGTGCCTCTACCTTTCAGAGAGGTCAGGGGAACTGTTGCTGCTTGGCAAAATTTCTTAGAATTATTTTCATTCCTTGTTGTCAAAGAGAATTTTCACTTGTGAACTTCTAGGCTTTTGGCGGCTGGCTGGTAACTGGTGCCTTCTTGCTGTCAAATGCCTTCTCTTTGATGTTAATTTGCCTTGTCCTCTTGTTGCTAAAATATCTTCTCTCTCATCTACTGACCCGAGTCTTGCCTATTTTGAAAAAGTTTTATATACTGACTATTAAGAGCAATGGTCTTGAGTTCTAGTAAGAACCTGAATGGGTGCCTTGTGAGCACACTTTTCAAAACAGGCAAGACTCAGGTCAGTAGATAAGATATTTTGACAGTAGGAGGACAAGGCAAATTAACATCAAGAAGGCATTTGACGGCAAGAAGGCTCCAGTTACCAGCTGCAGAAAGCCTAGAAGTTCATAATTGAAAATTCTCTTGTTGGACAACAAGGAATGAAAATAATTCTAAGAAATTTTTTCCCAGGTAGAACCCCCCCCCCCCCCTCTCTCTGACCTTCGTTTTTTTTTTTGTTTTTTTTTTTGTTTTTTTTTTTTTTTCTGCCTTCTTGAGTTTGGATATAATATTACTATCTATTTAATTCAATAGTTGCAGATAATTAAGTACCACCAACTGGAATCGTACCTGAAACACTTTACCTCAGGTATACTTTGGCTTACGAATTGGTATCTATCTATATGGAATATGTGCCGAGGGAATGATGGTATGTTTGGGTAAATATTTAGTCACCATGATGTCGCAGGGATCAACACTGTAGAGTATATAGGAGGAGCCTGGTTGCCTAGTGCAGTTTGTAGCGGACTGGGGGTTTCTGTGTTGCTAAATTAGGAACACCTGCTAGAAGAAGGTCCACTAGTAGATGACGGACTCAGAGATTGAATCCACCATAAAGAAAACCAACACGCACATACATACACACTATTTTTGTATGTATATGAAATGGACAGTCCGACAATTATTTTAAGAACTTATAAACACAAGTCTTGTCCCTTTCATGTGTCACATCATTTGGATACGCATCAAGCAGATAATCGAGAATTGTAGTTTAAAAACAGTAAAATCAACTTTGCTAACTGAAACGCTCCTCTGTGACTAAATTGGTAAAGCACATCAGGCTATATGACAGTTCCTTATAGGATACAGGTTCGATTCTTGTTGAATCCATATTTTCTATGAAAATTTCTCGGACATTCAGGCTGGTAAATGTCATTATTATTTTAATATAAACGGAGCATTTATTTAAATATTTGTATCTATAAAAATAAGTATTTATTAGACAAGATTTACAATGGGCATTAACATTTGTGTTTGTATGTGAATATAAAGAGTTTGTATTTTGGTGAATTTTCGTACGCACGTATGTGTGTATAATGTTCATGGCGTCTCCCACAAATGGGAAGATGCAATCTCCTGCAAGGGCTTACATTGTAGATGTGTTTGCTGAAAACTAAGAAATGAAAAAAAGAATGAGGCGAGAAATCGCCCAGTACTTATAGTCATTGTTCATGACAAGTTAGCAACGTAAAGTGGACAAACACCATGAGATAGGAAAGGCATAACAAGATGTAAGTTGGTTTTTGGTTTGTTTTGTTTGTTTGTTTTGTTTGTTTGTTTTTTTGTTTTTGTTTTTTACAACTTTGGCAGGATGAAGAAAAGGAGGGAATACAATGTAGTGCTCTTGGCTTCTGCAAAGGTGATTCAACCAATGTGAGGTTGATGTTGAAGGTTGTTGTGCGCCAAAATTAGTAATGTTGGTGCCAAGTGTCCTTGGAGAAGATGTAGCCAAAACGTGGAGAAGATTAGGTGGAAGAGATTCCTTTTTTTTTTTTTTTTTTTTTTTTTTAATAAACCGTATAAGGGAGGCAACTTTGTCTAAGAATGCTTTTCTTTTAGTGAAAGATCAAAGGAAACTTAGAGACCGAATTAACTCGGTCGGTTGTGGGACCTCAATACGAGTTCGACCAAGAAAATCACTAAGATTATGAGCTACAAGAACGTTCGTCGCTTGTGAATTTCTAACTTACTTGTTGCTTAGACAGGAGGTAGTTCAATACTAAGGTTCGTGACGCAATGCTTGTTTTGGGACAGCAGGTTAGGTCCGTTCGATATTGAGGTTAGTGACGAAATGCTTGTTGCTTTTGACAGGAGGTTAGGTCAGAAATTTGGGCTAAGATCGAGTCTGTGCTGATGGAAGGTAGCTTCAAAAGAATTGACTATGAAAAGTCTATTGCCAAGATCTAGACGTTTGAAGCGTATTTGCAGAGGGAGAGACGGAAAAGCACGTCTTTCCGACTCGATGCCCGCAGACCGTCTTTTTTTTTTTTTTTTTTTTTTTTTTTTTTTTTTTTTTTTTTTTGGCGGGTATCCGATAAGTCATGTGACCGTTTGACTGGTGGCAAATGCCAGCCGTCAAAACACTTAGAATGGATGTTCATTCCAAAACGGCCACGTGCTTTAGCGTTGAAAGTGTTGGGTTGTTGCTCAGAGGTAGCAACGACGATGAAGGAAAGAGAAAATGTTCAAAGGCAAACGATGACAGTAGTAGAAGGGTGTGCCGATAATGTTTACGGTCTCCTGGAAAATTGATCCCAAAAATGTGATTGGCGGACTCAGTGTGAGTCTAAGTAAAAAAAAAAAAAAAATGAGTAACACAAAGCAATAAATATAAAACAATCGACAATGCATTTACAGTGAGTCCCCTGTATTCACGGAGGTTTGGGGGGCCAGAACCCGGCGCGAAGAGTTAGAATCCACGAATACTTGTAACCCCCTTAAAAGTGCTTATAAGTACCTATTTTGATTGTTAAAACCCCATATGCCTTAAACTTTCATCCTAAACACTTTAGAAACATTTAAGACCCTTTAAAAAAAAATGAAAAATAGTATTGGTGACCATACACTTAAAGTAAATTCTTTCATACGTACAATAACCGTTTTTAATTATGCATAGATCAATACAGCAATTGAAAATACTGTATAAAATATCTGTAACATGACATAAAATATAAAGTTTAAAACATTTTCTAAAAACATAACTGTGATGATGCCCTTAGATTTAGCATAAGACGCTTTTAAGACCCCAGACCCAGCCCCAAAACTACGCACGATTTTGCGTTTGTATTTTGCAATGAAGATGTACAATTCTGCCAATTTTTACCATAAAAATAGACTGTTATGTTTTAAGTCACTTAAATAACAGGAAAATAATACAAGAATATTTTAAATACGTTCTATCGAAAAAATACGCGAATCGATGGAGTTATCATCGAATAATTTGTACATATGTTTTTCAGAAAAACGTGCGTATATTCGGAGTTTCCGCGAATAGCAAGTACATATGTTGTAAAGAAAAATCCGCGTATGTGTGAAACCGTGAATGCTGAAACGCGAATAGGCGGGGGATCACTGTATTTACGAAATGGATTACATGTTAGGAAAGGAAAAAAAGCATGAAACTAGCTATGATTATAATGTGCTTGCTTGTGTGTGCGTACGCGCGTAACAGGCATGTGGGGGAGAGAGAGAGAGTACAAACGTCAAGAGAGAAAACAATGAAAATGAACGTGTCCCAGTGGGGGGGGGGGAGCATTTTTTACCCATGTATAACCTACATCTGAGCGCCAAAGCTAAAAAACTTTTTAAAAAAAATTTAAAAAATGGCCAGGGAGAGAAATGCATGGCTTTTTATAGTTTTAAGGTACCCCCTCCCACCAGCGATGTTTTTTTAAAAGCAAAGTCAAGTGGGATAACCCACAGGCAAACCAAAGAGGGTGGTAGAAGAAAGCGAGAAAAAAGGACTAACCCTCATCCGCAAGAAGACCGAAATTATGGCCATCAGCAAGCGGAAAAGCCAAAGATACGAGTTAAAAGAAAATGCAGCAGTTCAAATATCCGGGAAGCGCTTTAACAGAGGATGAAAAATACGACACTGTGATTCGAACACGCATTGGACTACTAGCGAAAGAACTATTTCGAAAGTGCTGAGAAAAAGGAAAAAAATTCATTAGAAAAAAAAAAAAATAGTTCTAGATTGCTATGCGTTATCTATATTCTTATATGGAATAGTGAATATTGGACATTTTCCCCAAGGATGAGGGAGGCTTACGGCCACATCACGTTGAAACGCCGGTTCCCGCACGATTACTGAAGTTAAGCAACGTTGAGCCTGGTCAGTACCTTGATGGGTCACCGCTTAGATGCGGGTAGTGTAATGGCTCGGAATTGTCAATCGAAGAGTAGAGTTCCAATTCTGGTCGGGTTCATTATGTTCACTTACATGCAAATATCCCTGGGAAAGGTATGAATCCATCTCCTCTCCCTCCAGCTGTGGATTAATTAGTAAGACTTGTATCACTTATCTAAAAAAAAATTCTTATAGCCTAAAATAATATTTTCTGGTTTTTAAATAACCTGCAAATGGTTGATAAACCTTAAAAAAAATGAATCAATCAATCACAGATGAGGAAAAAACTAGAAGCAGCAGCAACGTAGTTCTACAGAAGGATACTGAGAATTCCATGGACGGAGCGAGTAAGCAACATGGAAGTTTGAAAGAGAAAAGACAGTTGAATTTCCTTTCACATGTAACAAGAAAGGAGTGATTGCAAAACTTAACCCTCACTGGTCATATTGAAAGCAAGTACCTGACGAGTTTACTGGTGGGGCAAGCGGCCCTAGCAAAAGGAGAAAAATTGCTACGATCTGTTCGAGAAATAAAATACTGTGGGGAGCCCTGGTCGCCCATGCCCTGTGGGACGTGGCACATAGAAGTATATCTCATCCTTCATTGCTGTTTACTAATTATAAGTTTTCATCTCTTTTTGATTTCTCCCGCTTACTAAAATGTAGCTGTTTAAGAAATTGCGTTTCAACCTTTTACGGGTGGACGCTATGAAAATATATTACAGTAATTACACATACACGTACGCACAGAAACTTAATTACAAACGTTACGAACATTACAAGCATCAACATATTACGAATATTCAACTACAAGCAACGGAAACTAATTAAACATTACGGAACATTCACTCCTTCAACTCTTCTGAAGCTAAAAGTTTTTCAACATATTCTCAGCTTTCCAGAATTCTTTCAACACTTTCACAGTGAACATTTTGAGCGGAAAGTTCATTCAACTTTCTATGAGCTCAGATAAAAAATTTTTTCCTTAGTAACGACTTTAATTCTAGTCAAAGGGAAGTAACTCCTATTAATTATGCTTGTATATCATTGGCATACATAAATATAGATATTGTTGTTGTTATAAATCCGTTTTGTGTTCGTTCTTATTGTTTCCTATTTTGTGGTATTTTGCGTAAATATAAATTCGAGAGGTCACACCAGCTAACAAACGCGCTACAAGATCACCCATAGAGTTTGATATGCCGCTAAACATATAAAAGTTTTTTGGTTTGGTTTGGTTTGGTTTTGTTTACGGTATATCAACCTCAACGGGTTATTTAATGCCAACAAGATTTTTATTGCTGGTAATAATTTTTTTTACAAAGTATTTCTGGTTCTAAAACCTATTTTTATGCTTTCATAGTATGTTGACACAAGTTTGGGTGTTAACTATTTATCCATAGCTGGGACCCGGGTCAGGGTGAACCTGGGAACACCAGCAATTAAGAGGTGATTCCACGCTCCTCAAAACCTCCTGATCAGAGGACTTTCTGTTGGATGTAATTTATCGTCTTACCCAGGACGCGGATGTAGTTTATCATCACACCCAGGACGTGCTAAACAAATGCAGCCAACGATACATATTTATAGTAAAATTACCAACAATATATATTAAAAGCAAAATGAACAACAATACATTTTATTTGTAGTTGAAAGCATACATTTGCGCTCAAAATAAATACGTTTTTGTAAGGAAAAAATATTACCAGCAATACAATTTTTTGTAAAAGAAATTACTAATGCTCCCAAGAAAATTAAATTTCGACATTAAATGAACCTAAACAAACCAACGAACAAAGACTTAATTATTAAGCTTCAATCGGAGAACACGCAGCGAGTCTTTAAATTTTATACAGATGGCCTCAGTGTTTATTATGAGACTGTTCAAGAAAAGGTGAACCTCGCTAAGTCACAGGCGCCTAAAAAAGTTTAATATGATATTCAATCCCAAATTATTTCTAATGAATTTTATTAGAAACTAGCAGCATGGCCCGGCGTTGCCCGTGCTTGATTCAAAAATCGTACGACTCATACAGCAATCGCTATCACTTGACTTAAAATATTTTTGCCCTTCCTTGCCTTTAAAGGAGTGCCCTTTGTCGTGCTGATGTTGCTACATGCCTTACTTCTTGCCTATCTCACACTGCGAATTTTTTCTAAGCTCTATACTAAACATTAAATCTGTTACGAAAAAAGAACTAAACAAAATGAACACAAAACGATCAGCTTTAAAAAAGGGCTCGCAACTGGAAAACTGAATGAAAAAAGAATGTTAACAACAAATATTTTTTCACACCCAACCCAGTTCTGCGGAATCTGAATCAACGTTGACTTTAAGCAAGCGAATGAGCTAACTGGAGTAAAGTGTCATGCAGATTTAAATTTTTCCCACTTGTGACGGATGCAGCTATCGATTTTTTTGCATGCTAGCATGCTAGTTAACATTCGTGTCAGTCAGCTGTTGGCTCTCACGCTGGCCAATAGAATCTTCCTACCTATCCGTGGCAGCCAGCTATAGGCTCTCACTCTGGCCAGTAGAAAATGGCCGCAAACTACATGAAAACTGCCGTAGAAGCATGAAAAATTCGATTATTTCCACTATCGATGGGAGTTGGGAAATGCAAAGTCGGTCTTGACCATTCCGCTAACTTGGAGCATGTGCATGTAAATTTTGGTGCAAATCCGTCGAAAATTGCGGCCGTGCATTCGTTACACACACACACACACACACACACACACACACACACACACACACACACACACACACACACACACACACACACACACATCCTGCCTTTTATAGATAGAGATCAAATTGATTGAAAACCGCTGAAATGAAAAACTAGTTACCACAAATATTTACTAACTAGTGTACCCGTGCCGCCAAAATTGACGACAAGAAGGAATGTATTATAATTAATATGTATTATATTGTAAGTCATTTTCGTTTAATCCAAGTACAATTTTTTAATTTAAAATAGTTCGTTGTTAACGTTAATAATTGAACAGTGTACACTTTATAATGACCCAAGGAAAGATATCCGCATATTATCCTCATAAATGTTACATATTTACAAGCAAAATTATGTTTACTGCAAAAGTTCCCAAAGCACAATATTTCTTTGTAAACTTTAGGTCTGAGTAATCCTTGACAGTCCGAAGATTCAATCTGTAATTTCAGAGTCTGCTTATTTCTCGTTCTACTAAGTGTAATGTATCATCACATATTTTTTTAATATATTTTTTCTCAAGCTATTACCAAATTTCACAAGATATGCTGCGAATCGTAATATAGAAACTGCATTAAAACCATTTAATTATTAAATTGTATAAGCTTTTAATAATTGCTATCATAAATAATATAAATGAAGGATGTACCGTAAATAAAAAAAAATTCGATGACTTATGAATTATTACAGGAATTGTTCCCCCCACTCTATTTTTTTAATTATAATTTTTAAAGTTTAAAATGAATTTCTAAAAATGAACAGAGCATTCTTGACGATATATATGGCGTATATACAAACCCTCTCCAATAGCGATAGTACGCGTCAACGGGACCAAGTTAGGACGGCACCGGGTGAGTTATCGTTATTTTGCACACTGCCCCTCAATTCACACACACACAGAGTAATATATATATATATATATATATATATATATATATATATATCACTTTTCTTTCTTTCAAAGAAAATTTTAAATTGAAAGATAAATTCTGTCGATATTTCTGAGATTAGGTATATTGTATCTATTTGCATCGTCCTCATCGGCCGTTGTGCGCTCCGGTCTTCTTCCGGTGATATACTCTCTGATGTCTCCAAGGACACATGACCCAGTTGATTAAAGCATTGGTTGAAGTAATCCAAAAGTGACTTGACACTTGAATTATGTGTTCAATACCTGGCCACAGCAGAAGTTAAAAAAAATGGCTTGGAGAGCTGAGTTAATAAAGGGAATTAACTAAAAATTGAGGTACCCAGCAAAGGCATGGCACGTGGAACTAGAACAATATACAGATGTTTTCTATTAATTCATCCCAAATAATGTGAAGTTACTTATCGCAAATATTAACTCACCCCAAGAAATTATAAATTTTAAATTAAAGTTTGTTTTTTTATTAAATTTTAGGCACTCTCTTGTAATTATAAATTATAAATCAATGTTTTTTAATTCAATTTTTGACAAGGGTTAGGGTTAGGAATTGGTTACAATTAAAAAAAATATCTGTTTTTGCCTTGTTTATCAGGGGTGAGCGCGAATGTAGACCCTGCATTTAGAAATAGCTCACCCGAGTCGCCCACATTTGATGCGATCGTAAAGGTCAACCCAGTCGGAGTGCAATGGAAGGCTCTCACCGTGGAAGAATTTGGTATGAATTTTAGTAAATAGACATTCTTTTTATTTTGGAATGAATTAATAGAAAAGATCCCAATCTACCCCTGTATATCAAATGAGGAAAGCCGGAGTGTACAACAGCCGAACAATGTAAATAGTGTGAAAGATAAGTTTCTATCGCGTTACTCTTGTACAATACTGTTAATATTCGGTGGGTATTACTTTCATGTAAACGGTTTTTAGTCCGACAAATTAACGCCGTAAAATCCAATTAAGAAATAATGAGTTGCCTCCCTTAGATTATACCGAGTTGCTTCCCTTACAATGATCTACGTACATGGAACATGGTACATGGAAATTCAAGTGATGATATTGTTTAAATCAAAATTTTATTTATAGTCGGCTTAATATTTCCTAACCAATAACTAGTTTCATTGATTTTTTAAGCATTCGAAATCCTGGTTCGTGTGCTGTAAAAATATCAAGGGAGATCAAAATATCAAGGGAATATGATAGCTAATGAGTGAGTTACGCAACATTAACGTTCAACGTCCTACAATTGTAAGCTCTTATCGATTAAGGTGAATATTTATGTCACCATAAAAAATACATTTGATTTGAATTTTCTCCAAAAGACAACAAATTTATATCCTAAGAATTAGAATTAATAGACGACAGTTAAGGAAAATTACACGTAAGGCATATCAGTCCAAATACATGTAATAACATTTTAAAAATTTAGACAAAATTCGTTAATCTTGTTTAATACGAAGAGTCAGAACAATATTCATAATAAATCATTGTTCTGTCGATCTATAATTGTTTACATATCATAAGCCCCGTCTATGATAAGGTTATACTTAATATTTACTACAGATTTTAAGGATACGTTGGTAGCGCAAAGCTATCGGCGAGCCGATTTCAAGTTTTCGACTGTTCGGCGGTGTTCACTGTCATACAAATGCCCTTGGGAAAAGTATAAACCCATGGCTTAAATAGCAGGTTATACTGGGATCTCTAACCCTGGGTGGCAGCCAATCTTGAATTGAAAACGTGAGAAGGCGACGGAAAACCACCACACTGTATTTCCTAAGAATTCATAGACAATAAATAAAAGGAAACTGGGGAGAACCATGATCGTTTACTTTTAAATACTAATGGTATATATTAACTGTTTCTTGACGAGGAAATATTCGGCAGTATATATGACCGAGCAGCCTGTGTTACTGTCAACTGAAAATTATATGTGGCATATACATCTAGCCATTATACATTTTATCATAAAATACAGTTTTAAGTTCTGGCTAATGAAAGTTTACAGGCTGACTGTTATATTTATTGACATTATTTAACATATATTTACATGAACATTTCAAAATGGTTATCCTTTGCTTTTCACTATAGCCCTTAACTTCATCTCAACGGAAGTGCATGACTTCTGCACCACAACTTCACTCAAATTGTACCACAACGTCACAGGAGTTTCTTTCGCGTGTGACACATTTTAGTATGAGATATGTGAAACATCGCTCTCCAATATGGGCCATATCGTAAAGTCCATAGGACTAATGTCATGGTTTGATGAAATAAAAAAAATACACAGAAATGTTATTTATTTTAGTCACTTTACATTATTTGGACTATTGTCCGCATCTTCATTGCCATATTTATCACAACGTTTCAGCCGTTGTACGCTCCGGCCTTCTTCAGGTGGTTGGATTGTCGAACTTAACCCTTTATTTCGCTCGCTGGGGTAGACTGTGCCATGTGTCCTTAGGGTAGTATTCATATAAAATACAAATTTTACAGTAACTTAATTATGTAAAATAATGGATCATATGCAGTATAGGTGAACAATTCAACCAGAAAATTGAGAATAAATACAATGTAATTAAAAATAAATTCGAGACATGTTATAATGAATCATTCCATGTTCTGCGGCAATTTTTAACATCTAGTCAAGATTTTTCTTGTTAAAAAGTTTAATAATTTTAACATATTCAACATTATGGATAAAAATAATGAATTTTATATAGTGTTTTTTTTTTCAGACTTAGCATGATCAAACAAAACTCACGCATTTGGACGAAAAAAAAAAAGACCCCCGAATGACGTCAAAATCGGCAAAAAATCTTTCATCCTTTAATAGTGCTTAGTTTAATTTGTAACGTATATAAATGTAGGTAGAAAAAAAAAGCAAATGTTGATAAGATAGCTAGGGCTCACAAAGCACTGCACAGCCCCCCCCCCCAATTAGGCCTGAACACCCCCGGTCGAGAGTTTCGGCGGGTAGTGTGAGCCGGACCTGGTTGTAGTCATTGAATCTTGTATGGTTTTAGCCCTAATTCTTCATTCACAACCCTCCTTAGCGATCACGAATCCCGTAACTTTTTCGCGTTGTATGGGCACTACCTGTACTGCAGCTGCAGTAGAAATGTTGTCTCTTGGAGGGCAAGATAGCCTGATGGTGCCCAACACTCTCTAGGCTGGTTTGAATTCAGTTTTCCTTCTCCTAAATCGGTTGCCACCCAAGGCTATAGAATCCAGTCTGTCCTGCTATTTATCCATAGCTGGGGAGAGAAGAGATGGATTCATACCTTTCCCAAGATTATTAGCACGTAAATGAACGTAATAGACTCGAGTGAAATTCGAACTCGCCGATTCCTTAATCCGAACCGCAATACTTATCCGAAATATGCAGTTCATTTCGCATATTCATACTTCTTCCTGGATTTCTATTTCTTGACGGCTCCAATGACTCTACTGGTGCGAATTGAACGATTTTATTCCTGAAATTAGATTTGGTGTGGTTGTTTATTCCCAGAATTTGTTTCATACATTAAAAATAGTTTTTTTTTCTGCGAATATTCAGATGTTTTATCATTTCACAATTCCTCATAGCAGCCATTTTCTATGCGACAATTTGATCACACTTTATTTGAGCCTTTATATTTAGTTAAACTGTAAACAGTAAAACAGAAGAATGCTCGGAAACCTTATACAAAACTTGAAACTATTTTTTACTAATAGATATGTTTCAATCTATGTTTAAAGAATGGGTAAGTTTTTACGCCGCGCCCGGTAGATTTCTGAACTTTACTAAATGTTATCGCCCTTCCCACGATTAATGGGGGATTACTGCCTAACCATTTTCCCTCGAATTAAGTGTGAAACGTCAACATCTTCATTACTTCAATTTCTCTTCAAATTACTTTTAGTTGTTGCTGAAAGTCCTCAAGTGATGTGGTTTCTGTTATTTAGTACACTTCTTTGTGGTTCTGTGGCGTCAGTCCTTGAGGTTTAATTCGCTGAAAGACAGTTTTAATAATTGACCCGAGAAAACCGTTGTATACAGCTGACAATTTAGACATTTCTGGACGTGTTTAGCGCCATGCATGACATCCACATGAAACTTTCGATATAACGAGGTTATTTAAGAACATGACTCGAGTTCTTCAGGGGCATGTATTAAAATACCGATTTACCGGCAAATAAAATGGGGGGGTGTTAACAATTTCAATGGGGCGGTGACCCTGAAAATGGCCCTTTTTGCGTTCTCAATCATGCAAGGAAGAAACCTCTTCCATGGACTGTTACGGCGGAAGAAGAAAATTGGGGTGGGTGGGGGTAGAAATAATGTTTTTCAGGATGTATATTCATTTTCTACTGTTACTGGAAATGATGCCATTTCAAGGGGGAGGCAATGCGGTTGAAGGTGGCCTGTGGAAGAAGAGATAGAGGCATTGATTAGCATAAGTAAGAGTGTCAGGGTTGTAATGGAAATTCCTGGTTTAACCAACGGCCACTGCTGATCGTTGATATGCCACGCTGATCATTCCTCCGTGCGCTATTGGCGTTCAGTTATTTTGACGACTCCACTGACCGCGCGGTAGCAGCAAAAGTAGCATTCGATTGCAAACGATTTCCGCGCTGCTCCCCAGTTTCAGTAGCACGTGCAGCAGCAGTTGAAGAGACGTTTCTCTTCCGCCGTTGAGCCCTTTGGTCATCAGTTTCAGCCTCACGCGCAGCAGCAGTTGGAGAGGCGTTTCTCATAAGCTGTTGAGTCCTTCGATCAGCAGTTTCAGCCTCACGCGCAACAGCAGTTGTGGAGACGTTTCTCCTCAGTCGTTGAGTCCTTTGATCATCATCTTCAGCCCCACGCGCAGAAACGTTCAGGTATGCTTTTCTGAAAAGCCGATGGCTACATTGATCTTCGGACTCAGTGTCTCTGAGTGAAGCATTCCGAGAGGCATTTTGAGATAGGCGAACTGAACGTTCTAAAGACGATTCGTTATCTCTTATTCGCATGGCGGCAGCGGTTTTTCGACCTAGGCAAGTTCTTTTCTTTGGTGGCATATCTTAGGCAAGTATGAATTGTCAAATGGAATGCGAGGGCAAATACCAGAGGAGAACGCTGAAATGCTAGAGGAATCCCTAAGCTCGAATAACTTTAAGAAAGTTTGAATAAATAAATGTTGAGTAATAAAAAAGCAAGCTTATTTGTTACACACGGTGAATGCAATGCAAAAACTGACGGGACAATATAAAAATTTAAATTGGCAACGGCTATAAACGGCAGTGAAAGCAACGCCTTAAAACTGTAGTAGTAGGTTTTATGTAACGGAAAAAGTAACCTCATTTGAGAGAGATTGGTGGCTTGGCCAAGAGAAGGGGAATGTGTAAGCAGGGCTGGACGTACAGAAGTAGAAGCGGAATTGCGGAATTAAGCGGTAGCAATGAACTTAGAACTGCGTGGACAATCAGTATGACACTGCGACATTTGATTGGACGTGTAAAGGGGCTTCGTGCAGCCAATGGGCAATTCGAACAGGTAGACGCGTTGCTACACGCGCTAATTATCAAGGTCAGCGGCAACAGATGGGCAACGTGTGGAGGTGTGAATGAGCTATGATTGAAAGGTTATGTGTGAAAAAGTAATATTAGGAAATGAATTAGACGAATGAAACTGAGAGAACATGAACAAAAAAAAACTTGCTAAATGGACACAGAGTTGCAGAATAAGTGGGTTTACTCGTATGCAGGCAGAATGGTGAATAAGCGTTCAGGTAACGGGGCACATCACTGATGACTTGCACCTATAAAACTTATTTTAGGTTCGCTACAATTGAGCGGTTGTTTCACAGGAAAAATAACGAAATTAGGATGTCCCTGACAAAAGTTATCTTGCTTGAGGTATCATCAACCCCCTCCTCCAAAAAATATTATTTTGAATGCCCGTTGCCTCGTAGAACCGGGCATTGAACATCCCTGCAAATGCTACATGGCCGTCTCTTCATTGCGCATCTTTTGCGTTAGATTTCCACTCTCTAAATTGATTGTACGCTGTTTTTTTTACAGACATTAAATTTTACCTTTGATTTTTGCGCAAAATGTAAAAAATCAGTATTTTTCGATTTTTAACCTTCAAGCCAATTTGGACTCCAAACCGGCACTGAATAATTATCTATCAAACAAAAGAAATTAATCGAAATTGGATAAAAACTGTGGAAACGTATAAACAACATCCGACCACATACACACACAGACATACATACACACATTTTGAGAATTATAGATATAGAATTGATAATTATATAAATTTAACTGTATAATAATAAATAATATTATTGTAATAATTTAAACTATTTATTTTCATTAAAGTTTTTATTAATGATATATATATCCAAGAACAGATAGTAAATAGTAAAACATTGCAGAGAGCTATAATGGCAGGAAGTAGTGGAGAGCCATTGTCACCAACAATTTGGATTCAAAACCGGCACTGAAGAATTATCTATCAAAAAAAAAAATTCATCGAAATCGGATGAAAACTGTGGAAACGCATAAACAACATCCGATCACGCACGCGCGCTCGCACACACACACACATGCACACACACTTTGAGACTTATAGATATAGATAAGATTAAAAGAATTAATTGCGAAAAGATTTTATTGGTCTTGACCTGTCATCTTGCTTTCAGTCATTTTACAACTGCTGTAATGTAGCTTCCCAGTGCCTTTTCTATAAATACTTTCATGATAATTGTTCTATTGAACTTTCTTCTATGGTACCGAGACTTTATGAATTTAAGAACAATACTAGATTGCAGCAAGGTCTCATCATTTTACAGTTGAAATGGCTGGATGCATTCATAAGTTTTATGCTAAGAGTTTCCTCTATTGCACATCTCACCTGTAGAACTCTCTTCCAGCATCTTACATCCCAGCCAACATTGATCTTTAAAACTTTAAATGCAATGTCAATCGTTATCTTCTGTCTTCTTATTCTTTTATTGCCCTCTCTCCTTAATAGTAGGTTTTCTCATACGCTCTAACACCTAGTAAACTCTTGCGTCCTAGTGGCTTTATTGCATTGTTCGGGGTGAAATGATTAAAAACATTCTCTGGGTTTTGGACTTGTAAATTAAGTTTTTACTAGTAGGATTGAGTGCGGCAAGAAACACCCCACACGCCGCTGTACAAATAAACATGGAGATAAACCAGTTAGTTTTAAACTGGGTTGAATTTTGGTCGAAATTCAAAATTGGAGTGTTTTGTTCTATAACCCCATTGCCTCCCTTTTTTTTCTTTGTTTGTATATTGACTGAAGTTAATTCGACTGAAACTAGCTGTTTTGACAAGAGGATGAAGCTATTAATCCCCTGTCCTGTTTCCAAGCAAGTATGCCAATCAACTTGTAAGCTGACATTTTAAAGGAACAGTTTCCCCATAAAAACGAGAGAGAGAGAGAGAGAGACTGAGTGTGGATTGCCTGAGTCAGTCCTCCTTCCACAATCGGAGAAAGAAAGAGAGAGAGAGAGAGAGAGAGAGAGAGAGAGAGAGAGAGAGAGAGAGAGAGAGAAAGGGAGAGATAAATTAAGAGAAAGAATGTAGCTTATCCTGAGAACCTACTGTCGTCTGGATAGCCATTTATTAAAAGGTCATTTTGCTCCGCTTGTCTAGGAAGAGCAAGGTAGTTATCGCTGGATAATTCCTAATAATCGGCCTATAATGAACCCACATTCTAAAAGTATTTGTGTAGAGAACGGAGCAGAGAGATAAGGCAAGTGGCAAGATTCAGGCTTTTAATGCCTTGTAAGAAAGCCTTTCGTTTGTCGTGAAGGAAAACATAGTTCACATATATAGACAAATAAGCCTGCGTGTTTTGGCTCTTTATATATCTTTACACCTCTCAATATTAAGAAATCTTGGCTCAAATTCCAAACAACCCCAACATGTCTGCATAAGAAAAAATCCCCGGGGCTTTTAGCAACGTATATTAACGGAGCGGGCACTTGATTGTTGTATAGATTTACACCGGAGAGTTTTCTGTTTGTTATATTCCGTGCTAATAGGAATATATACTTGAAAAACAAGATGGATAAAATAAGTAAAGGTTTATTGTAAAACCGGTACAATAAGAATAAAGGTAACAGTTATGCACAAGGTCGTCGCAAGTCAATCCTGTAGTGAGTGCTAATATTTGAAGTCACGCGTAAGTCTGAGTCATACTCAACAGATCCCAGCTAGAAATATTTACCAACCTTACTACGAGGTAGGATGTGGCACAAGGCCGAATTTAATGCGGGGCAATCCGAGCCCGGAGGCTCGGCCAAAAATTCCCTGTAAACCCCGCATAAACAGGTTCGGTTCTGTCTACCTCCCCGGACGAGACTCTGCCTTTTGGCATAGCCTCGTCCGGGTTCATCACTGGCCGAATACAGAGTTCGACAGTACAGCTGAAAAAGATTTCAGCTAGTCGGTATTTACTAGCCCCACCCCACAAGGGTAGATGTGGCCGAGTTTAAAGTGGGTCATCCGAGCCCGTAGGCTCGGCCAAAAATTCCCCGTAGAACCCGCATAAATGGGTTCGGGTCTGTCTACCTCCCCGGACGAGATTCCTCTCTTCGGCATAGCTTCGTCCGGGTTCCTCTCAGTCCGAAGGCAGAGAGTTCGACAGCACAGCTGGAACAGATTCCAGCTAGGATATTTGCGAACCGCCCCACATAGTCAGATGTGGCACAAGGCCGAATTTAATGTGGGGTTTCCGAGCCCGTAGGCTCGGGCAAAAATTTCCCGTAGACCCCGTAAACGGGGTCGGTAGCTGTCTACCACCCCAGGCGAGACTCTGCTCTTCGGCATAGCCTCCACTGGGTTCCTCTCTGCTCGAAGGCAGAGAGTTTGACAGTACAGCCGAAAAAGATTTCAGCTAGTCGGTATTTACTAGCCCCACCCCACAAGGGTAGATGTGGCACAAGGCCGAGTTTAACGTGGGACATCCGAACCCTTAGGCTCGTCCAAAAATTCCCCCTAGAACCTGCATAAACGGGATCGGTTTGATCTACCTCGCCGAACTAGACTCTACCCTTCCGCATAGCCTCGTCCGGGTTCCTCTCTGTCCGAAGGCAGAGAGTTCGACCGTATAGCTGAAAAGATTTCAGCTAGAATATTTGCCAACCGCACCACGCGGTCGGAGGTCGTACAAGGCCGAATTTAACGTGGAGTATCCGAGCCCGTAGGCTCGGGCAAAAATTCCCCGTAGACCCCGTAAAAAACGGGGTCGGGTTGGGCTAACACCTCAGACGAGACTCTGCCCGAAGGCAGAGAGTTCAACCGTATAGCTGAAATGATTTCAGCTAGTCTGTTGACTTACAGATACTTATAGCTAGTTACTACCTATAGTGTAGTCACTCATGGGAGTGACAGGTTATTCCATTACATCACTGGTCAAATCAAATAGCAAAGAAATGTTTCTATTTGTATCCCCCCTTTCATTCTGTCGCTCACACATCTTATAATTACTTTCAAACCCTACTTCGGAATTTTGGCTCCCAAATAAGAAGTGACTCAAGGTAACTAGTAGTATTTTATTCATTTGACCATAGTCGAAATGATAAAGTCCCCAATACCACCCCGATTTAATTGTGAAGTCTATAATCTTTTCAATGTCGGTAAAGTATACACCTCGCCAGAGCTACCTACTGGGTGTTCCAGGGTAGGGTAGGAGGTTAGAGTTCAGAGTTGACTTTCTCTTAGACTGGAGGCCAGTCTGCCCAGTTTTACTCCCAAGCCAACTCGTGGTATGATTTTCAGGCACTTCCCAACGGTGCCGAACGTTGAGATCATCTCCCTAGGCGTGACCGAGTGGCTAGAACGTTATCGTTCCGACTACTTTGCCCTGCTATTTAATCCATGGAAGGCGCGGGTGAGGAGAGACAAGAAATGGATTCATACCTTTCCCAAGGGTATTTGTGTAAAAATAAATGCAACGAACTCGGTTACACGGTTTCTCTTTCCTGCTCTTAGACAGTCGCAAGTGTAATGTAGGGATAGGAAAACATCTCTTATCAACACATTTATCACCACCACCACTCAGACCAAATCTAATGGTTTTTTTACCACTTAGGCAGAAATTGACTTTTGCCAACAATCCAGAAATGAGATCAAGTCTCACTACAAATAAAAGAAAACGAACAATGAAACATTAAAAGAAGATTTATTCTTTAAAAAAATAAAAATTTTATCCTTTTATTTGCCTGAAGAGGGTCACGTGACCGGAAGCACGTGTAGCAGAAATATGAAGAATAAAATATAATCTATATACTGAAACAAATCCACATTATAACCAAAAACGTTTCCGGTTTCTCTCTTTTTTAAAAAAATATATATTTTTCTCTCGTTAGAACAACCATAACCTTTTCCACATACATATATATATATATATATATATATATATATATATATATATATATGCATGTTTTTAAAAGAAAGTCAAATTAATGTTTTTAAACAAATTTCCCATGTTTTTAAAAGAAAGTCAAATTAATGTTTTTAAACAAATTTCCCATTTTTATCTGCTCAAAGCGTATCTTAACGTAAATAAATGACATCATACATTATGAAATGGACTAAATCCGACAATTATTTTAATATATTTTCTATTATTATAGATACAAATATTTAAGTAAATGCTCTGTTTGTAATAATCAGTATTAAGTGCATTTATCGCCCTGAATGTCCAAGAAATTTCATAGAAAATATGTGTCCCCCGACAGGAATCGGACCTGTATCCTACACAGAACAGTCATATAGCCTGACGTGCTATAACATTTTTCTGAAATTTCTCGAACATTCAGGCCGGTAAATGTAGTTAATACTGTTTATTATAAACAGAGCAATTACTTAAATATTTCTATCTCTAAAAATAACGTATAAACAGAATATATATATGTGTTTTTAACAGAAAGTATTCATATATCCGAAGTAAGTTGAACAGATTAGATACTAATTGCATTGGGAATATTTTCTGGAAGTAATACTTCAAATGGAAATCTCAAGTTGTTGTTTCTTTTTCTTATCTTTATAGATGCTGTATTGAGGTCGTCTCGAAATCTGGTTTAAAAAAAAAGAAGAAAATCAGAATTATAACAAAAGCGATGACACGGAAGACGTGATATTAGGAAACTATTTTTAAAAGTACATTCAGATACAAGACAATATTATGAACAACAGAAGAATAGGCACATAATATACCGGTTATTAAAATAATAAAACTGATGAATTAAAACCATTCAACCCTTTCCAGATCAATTTTCTAATCGTTTCCCACCGTTAATTTTGTTTATATTGAATTCTGTATTGTATATTATATGTATTTTTCTTGAATGTAAACACTGAAAATATATGAAATATATTCTACAAATATGTTTTTTCCTCTGCATTGTATTCTACAAATATGTTTTTTCCTCTGCATTGTATTCTACAAATATGTTTTTTCCTCTGCATTGTATTCTACAAATATGTTTTTTCCTCTGCATTGTATTCTACAAATATGTTTTTTCCTCTGCATTGTATTCTACAAATATGTTTTTTCCTCTGCATTGTATTTCAAATATATTTCGTATTTTCGGTCGTTTTGTTGCATTTGTTTTCCAATCATGAGTAAAAATAACTACCAATAGTTCAAGTATAATCCTACCAGAATATATATAAGATCAGTGCAGACAGGGAGTCTAATAGCGAATGGCAACGGCTTGTTTCATACTTGAACGCAATCTTCAGGCCATGTTGCAAAATTCATAGCCTTAAGATTGTGTGGTGGCATTCGGTGTGGAACAGTGTCTACACTGCTTATATTTTCATACGCTCTGTCCCAGATATTGAGCACTATAGATATAGCATACCTTGAAACTATATTGTATCATTCATATATATATATATATATATATATATATATATATAGCATAATGAGAGGCCACGTATACTTTCTTGATATGTATATAATATCTGGATAAAATAAATGAAAGACCTAGGTGGTCTGAAATATTAAATAAATAAATATATACAAAAACACAGAAATAAATACTTTCATAAAAAAACACCCAATTTTGTTTCATTTATTTTATCCAGATATTATATATATATATATATATATATATATATATATATATATATATATATATATATATATATATTGTTATGGTCCAAGTTCCTTTTACCACGGTGATGGTCCAAGGTAGAACCAATGAAGAATAACTCGAACACAGGTATGGAATAACACAGATACATTACAAACAGAAATATATACAGAGAAGTAGTTGTATTAGTAATGACTATCAGATTTGGTTAGAGTGAACTATGTTGTCTCCAAGTATCACTATTCCAATGTTTTTACAATAATGCTCTCTGCTACCTCTTGAGGCGCAGTATTTATAATGTCCGGAATAGTCCATTATTATTATGGGTAAGTTTTCATAACACCCCACTTCCGAAGCTTTTGCGTAGCAGGGGTTTTTAATATATTTTTTTATCTATTTCCAAAGGTTCTGTGAAATTCCTTTTTCTAGATGATCTTCGTGGTTCTGGCATTGTTTGCGGCCTTTTTTATATAAAATGTATCGAAAATTGTATCCATCACTTCTTCCTGAGGTGGACCGTTAGCATCCTGTAACAGTCTCTTCCTTATTTGGTTTACGTGTCTTCTACGTGAGAATTTGTGTCCCTGTACTATGTAAACCATATTCCCGATTATCTTTTCAATTGTACCTTGCTCCCAGTAAGATGAATTGTTTTTATATGCTTTAAAAAACCTTTTTCTCCTGGATGGAATTTTCTTTTCGGTACGCACGACTGTGTTATTTGATTCGTTTGACTTGGTAGCAATTTATCAAATACAGATCTGATTTTTCTAGCGAACATCACTTCTGCGGGTGTTAATGTCAATGGCGTAGCATTATTTGGCGTAATACGATATACCTGAAAAAATTGTTGTAATTTTTTTTCCGTAGGCACATCATATGCTTTTCTTAACGCTCTTTTGAGTGTATCAACAAATCTCTCCGCTTGCCCATTTGATCTTGGGTGATATGGCGGGGATTTTATATGTTTGACTTGATAAATTTTGCAAAACTCTTGGAAGTCCGCTGATGTGAATTGCGTTCCATTATCTGTGACTAGGCAATCCACTACTCCAAACCGAGCAAATAACTCGTGGAGGCAATTTATGGTAGTTTCCGAAGTAGGATTTTTGCAACGAAACACCTCCGGCCATTTACTATAACTATCCACTATGATCAAATAGTAGAAACCATCAATTGGACCGGCATAATCTGCGTGTATTATTGACCACGGACGATCAGTCTCTGGCCATGGCTTATGGATGATTGGCGGTGCTTTGGTTGCTAAGGAACAACCCTTCCACCATCTGAGTAATATTCTGGTCCATGTTTTTCCAATATACATAGCTTCGCATCAGCGATTTCATTCTACTTTTTCCTGGATGGCCCCTGTGGAAATCCTTTAGGATTCGCTTTTGTAGTGTTTTGGGAATTACAACCCTTTCGTTATAAAGTAGCACATTATCGCATAAAGAAAAGCTGTCCGATATTTGCTTATTTTTTTCTACTATTTTTGCTTTTGTTTCTTTGATGAATTCATCATTTATTGCTTCATTTTTTTATCTCTTGTAGTGTGACGTGGAGGTTTCGAACTGTACAACATAGTACTGCCCTGATATCTTCTTCATGAGGTAGGGCTGCGATTACAGAATCTTCCAATGGCTCTGTTTTCGTTGGTATAAGTCTCGACAGACCATCCGCATGTCCGATTTTTTTCGTTGGTAGATACTCCAATCTGAAATTGTAGTTCAGAAGAATTGTACTCCATCTTAGTAACCTATTTGCAGTGTAAACCGGTAGACCTTTTTTCGAACCAAATATTGTTAGTAACGGCTTGTGATCCGTCTGTAGAGTAAAAAATCTACCATAGATATACCTATGAAATCTTGTGACTGTGAAAATAATTCCCAGGGCTTCTTCCTCTATTTGTGAGTAATTTTTCTCTGCTGGTAGCAGGGTTCGAGAAGCATGTGCGATGGGTTTTATTGTCCCATCCGGCATTTTATGCATTATACACGCCCCGACTCCGTAGGCGCTCGCGTCACTTGCTACAATTATTTCTAATTTAGGATCGTAGTGTGCCAAAAATAAATTCGAAGTTAACGTCTTAATTATTTTGTCAAATGTTTTCTGGCATTCATCTGCCCACTGCCAAACTGTTTTTTTCTTCAGAAGTTCGTTCAGTGGTGCGCGAAGTTTATGCATGTGAAGAATGAATTCCTGGTAGTAACTCACTAAGCCTAGAAAACTTTGTAATTCTGTTATGTTCTTAGGAACAGGCATTTTTTTATTGTCGTTGCCCTTTCAGGGTCTGGTAGTCTTCCTTCTTGATCGAAGATATGGCCCAGGTATTTAATTTCCTTCATGAAAAATCGCACTTGTTTTCTTTTACCTTGAACCCATATCTTTGTATTCTCTTAAACACCTTTTGTACGTGTTCCCAGTGTTCAACGCTTTCGCTATTTATCAATACGTCATTCAGGTATGCAATCGTGTACTCTAGTCCGGCGAGCATAGTATCCATTGTCTGTTGGAATATAGCCGGCGCGACCTTAATTCCAAATGGTAATCTTTGGTATTTGTACAATCCTTTGTGTGTGTTTATGCAGAGTAATTTTGAACTTTCTTCATCGACTGGAATTTGCAGGTATGCTTCACTTAAATCTATTTTTGAGAAAAATTTTCCGCCGTTTAATTTAGCGAATACTTCTTCTGGACTGGGTAGAGGATACTGGTAACCTTTTATCGCTGCGTTCAAACCCGTTGACAAATCAGTGCATACTCGAATCTCTCCCGACTTCTTTTTGACGTAAACCGTAGGTGTGGCCCATTGACTGTATTCTACTTTTGTCAATATGCCAGTGTTTTCGAGTCTAGCCAATTCTTGATCTATTTTTTCTATTGATGCAAACGGTACGCTACTTTTTTTCTTGAAGATAGGTTGAACATTTTCTTTTATTTCGATATTTGCTGCCATTTTTTTACATCTTCCTAGACCTGCTGAAAATACTTCGGGGAAATTCGTTTTTAGTTTCTCTTTTAATTTATCTGCCTCGGTTGATAAACTTTTTACATTTTGGCAGTACGTACTTATTAGTAAATCCCAAAGTTCGAATTTTTGCATCCAGTCCGTTCCGAATAGGTTTTCTGTATTTCTTAACAAGTATATTTTTAATTTTTTCGTCATTCCATTAAATGTTACGTTTGTAATCAATTCATCCTCAAATTTTATTTTTCTCCACGATACCGACCTCGAAATTTTATCCCTTTTTATCATAGCAGGTTTGTTCAGTTTTCTCCATGTTTGAACGTTAATAATAGTTAAGTCCGAGCCGGAATCCAACTGTAGTCTGACTTTTCTGCTTTGCATTTCTACTTGTACATATTTTCTTATGTTAGTCTCACCCGCTTGGTCAGTCCTCGTGATTCTTATTCTGCTTTTGCTTTCTTTACTAGTCCAGCAATGAGAACTTTTGTGTCCTATTTTTTTGCATGATAGACAAGTTTTAAAACGGTATGGACAGTTTTTATACCAATGCCAAGTCCCACAGCGATAGCATGGACTGAGTGGTAGTTTTTTTTTATATTGACTTTTAGAAGTAGAAAATTTTGTTTCACCAGTTTTTGAGGAGGGAAAATTGGTTTGGTTTGTCTCTGAGGAGGGAAAGTTGGTTTGTCTTCGTACTTTACGTATGTGCGCGATGGCAGCTTCTTCTATATCTTTTGAGTCTTCCTTCACACTGATGAATCTCTGGCAATCTTCGGCTAGTTTTTGAAGTGTCAAATCTTGTTCACTCTCCAATTTTGTAAGGATTCTGCGTCTCATTTCCGCGTCTTTGGTTGAATCCAGACCTTGGACGTATACTAAACTTTTGAAATTGTCCGCGCTGAGTTCCGATAATTTGAAGTCATCAAAATATTTGTTGACAATGGACGGGAAAGTTATGTAATCTTCGCTGCCGTTTTTTTGTTAGGTTCAGACATTTCCATCTTTTGTGGAATAGTGAGGTATTAGGGCTCAAAAGTTCTGTTAACAGTTTTATGGCTTCTTTGAAAGTTAACTCACTTGTTTTTCTCGGTAGGATATAATCTACGAATTTTGGTATATTCGCATGTGCCTAATTTTCTTAGTAATAGACGTATTTTTCGTGCGTCTGACCAATTTTTGCAGTCAAATTCATTTAGATCTTCGTACCTTCGGAAGTAAGTTGCAAAAGTTTTGTCTTCGTCGGGTGCATACGTGAAATCTTCGATAGTGCTTTAAATAGCGTCTTGTGAGAGAACTGTTTCATTCTCGGAATTTTGCACTTTATTTGATATTACACGTAGCAATAATTCTTGTAATTCAAGATGTTTCTGTTCGTTTTTTTGTTGCTGTTCAAATTGGATTTTGATAAGTTCCACAAAGGTTGACTTAAAATCTTCCATGTTAACGTAATTTTGTGTAAGTATTTTACATTAGTGTAACCTGACATTCTGAAACCTGTGTACGCAAAAAAATTCCTTTGTTGCCACAATAAAATTGATGTCCAAAAAGAATTTTTTTTATTTTTTATGTGTTCGCGTAGAACTTGTTTTTTTTTGTTTTTGTTTTTTAGAAATCTCACGTAGAACTTGTTTTTTACAGTTTACTCGTCGACACTGTTATGTGCGACGGATAGCAAAAAAAGGTATGTCCTCCGCGTAGAGAGTCCGTTTTTCTTTTAGGGGTTTCCTCGTCGCCACTTGTTATGGTCCAAATTCCTTGTACCACGGATATGGTGCAAGGTAGAACCAATGAAGAATAACTCGAACACAGGTATGGAATAAAACAGATATATTACAAACAGAAATATATACAGAGAAGTAGAAGTATTAGTAATGACTATCAGATTTGGTTAGAGTGAACTATGTTGTCTCCAGGTATCACTATTCCAATGTTCTTACAATAATTCTCTCTGCTCCCTCTTGAGGCGCAGTATTTATAATGTTCGGAATAGTCCATTATTATTATGGGTATGTTCCCATAACATATATATATATATACATACATACATACATACATACATATATATATATATATATATATATATATATATATATATATATATATATATATTGTATAATAAAGCAAATAAAGACGCTGTAAGAACAATGATTGACCTAATATATATATATAAATATATATATATATATTGTATAATAAAGCAAATAAAGACGCTGTAAGAACATTGATTGACCTAATATATATATATATATATATATATATATATATATATAGGGAGAGAGAGACAGACAGAGAGAGAGAGACATAGACAGACAGAGACAATATAAGAAATATAAAGAAACAACACTAAAATATTGCTGCCTTTCTGCAACTTAAAATTTCTCACAATCTTCACACGATTAAAGGTCAAGATACTCAATTCTATATTTGGATGGCCTTTATGTGGCTTGAAGTATCTATCATACAACGAGTGAAAATGCCGGCTTTTATCTACAAAGTGCACATTTTTCAATAGGACGTTTAGAATCTTCACTCCAAGGGGCGCCGTGAAAAAAAAAATCACGGCATGAATCCCAATCAGCACGCCAGTAACAGAAGTTTCGTGAATAGAAAAAGTTAAAAAAGAAAAGAAAAAAGTGACTGATACTAGAGCAGGGGTGGGACCCTCAATCCTGAAATTTTGTATTCCCAAGTTTTCATTACTGTGATTGTTTTCGGATTGACATGATGGCTTCTACTGATAAAAAACAATTAAAGGGACACAACTCTCTAACTTTCAATAGTTCATGTTCAAATGAAAAAAAATACTGTTTTCAAATTACAGCGTTTCAAGACAAAATTGTCCGTGTTTTCAACTTTACTGCTGGAGGCCGTATCCCAAATATCATACTATTTTGGAATCAGGGCGACTTTGTGAGCAAATTAAACTTATTCCGGACCGGATCTGAACCCATAATCCTGAAATTTTGGATTCCTAAGTTTTTATTACTGCGATTGTTTTCGGTGATTTTTTACTCAATTTTTTTGCGACGATTATTTTGTACGATAACAATTTTTCTAACTTGAAAATAAATTTGGGAATAATCGAAATTAATAGCGATAGTCATCTACGAAATAAAAACAATTGTTTGTACTAAAAATAAGGCCCTACGTACATCAAATTGACTTTAAATTAATTGGCAGCAAAAGAATTATCATTGAGCTTTTAAAAAGTAAACTTAAATATTAATACAGTACTTAAGTTATGATCAGTTATGAGTTCTTCTGTAGTTTATTGTTGCCTATCGTATCTACGTATTGTGATGACGGTCCAATTAAGAGCCATCCGCAGGAGCTAACTCAAATACCGCTCGATATGGCGGCTTTGAAGCTAGTAATAAATAAAACTGAAACAATAGTGTTACATGGAAAAGGTTTCATTAAATTTATGTGCAAATTATACATCAACCAGCGCAAGTAATTTCATGAGAGAAATGTAAACGCGCACACAATTTTTGCAATTCTTTTGAAATCGGGAGTGAAGTTGCTTGTTTCAATCCTCATCACTGCCTGCAAGTTTATGTCAGTCAAATAGGATCTATTTTTACTCTTGCTGATTTTTATGCAAGAGAAACTTTGCCCACAAATATATGCGGAACCAAAAATAGAAAACATTTTCACAGCAAATTTCTTCACACCTGGAAATTTGTCAGTAGATAGAGATTTGTAAAATTCTGTTAATGTCATAGAATTAAACATTTCTTTCAACGTGTGATTTGTCTGCATAGCAATTAGTTCAAGCTGCACCTTCTCGGGTACCGTATCAATATCAACATTGAAAGGATAAGATAAAAAAAAAATGAATTCAGGCTTAATTTTCTTGAAGTCCTGAAATCTTCTTGTGGCCTTATCCTTCAAACTCAGCAAATGGTTCTTAATCTTGCAAGAATCACTTGCGGTCACTTTCTGTTTTGCTAAAAAAAAGGGAAATGACAAAACTCGACCTCATCTGCTTGCCTTGAAAATAGAACTAATTTTGTATTGAATGAGCTCACATTCCTCAACATTTCAAGTGCAAACAGCCCGTTTCCCTTCAACGTTATATTCAATTCATTTAATTTCTCAAACATATCAGCTGCAAACATCAAATCATACCTCTACTCCTCACATCCCATGAAATCAACTTTATGTCCAGTAAGAGGAGGGTTTCATTCTGTAATTCCCAAACCCGTTTTAGGACTTTGTCCAGGCTCAACCACCGAACACAGTTGTATTAAATCACATATGTATACTCTGCCTCCATGTCCTCAAGTAGAAATTCAAATTATCGATGGTTGACCGCCCTTGCTCTGATTGTGTTCATCACGCTCTCTACAGCATCTTCCACATGCTTTAGGTGCCGTACAGTTTTACAAAGACTTTCCTGATGCAAAATGCAATGAACAGACAAGATATCACTGTCTGGGTGTTCTGCTTTTAACTTGTTCGCTAAAAGTTTAATCATACCCACATTTTTTCCAGTAAATGCTCTGGCCCGATCTGTTTTAATGCTTGCCATTCTATTCCATGACAAGGTACTTTTCTTCACACAATCCACAACACACTCAAACAAGTCCTAACCAGTGGTTGTACTTTTCATCGATTCCATACCAAGTAATTTCTCAGTGATGACGAAATTTTTTATCAATCCCACGAATAAAGATAAATAACTGTGCAGTTCTTGAATATCGCTGATCTCATCCAGTGCTAAAGAGAAAACAAAACCAAACCAAATCTTTGCTCGCAGAGTTCAGTTGTGTTGTTAGTTCGTCACTGATTAAGTCTATGCGCCGCACTATAGTCCTTCTTGATAAGGAAATGGTTTCGAATTTGCTTCTCGCATCAGGGCACTACCAAGCACTGCTTAACAAACTCGCCATAAGAAAATGGCGAGTCATGTTACTTATTAGAAGGAGGAATGGTACTTTAAATCTGTAGGAATAAAATTTAAATATTAAAAATACGACTTACACATATTTAGATGGTCTGTGTATAAAAATATGAATTAAGCAGATAAATAAAAATGCCATTTTTTTGTCATTGAAAACCCCAAACGACACGCTGAATAACGGATGTCTATGTTTGTGAGCATGCACCCCAGCCCACCTAAACTTAGCCTGAATTTGTAAGTAACATATATTTGATACATAAGTTGTCTAGGGAAATTAAAACCTAACAATTCAAAGCATTAAGATTGGCTGTGCTTATAAATCAAGTAAATTTCTTAAAAAAGTTATTCCTAGCATCGCTTGAAAATGGAACGAAACTCTGGATTTTAAATTTAATTTTTATAATTAAATTTGATTTTCAGTTTTGAAACAGAAATTTCTGTGTCGCGATGAGATCATATTTTTAATAAAGAAAATAATTATATATATATATATATATATATATATATTGAAAAGAATAGGATGGATTTTTTTATTTACTACTCCGACAGATTTTCTTAAACGTTATTTTTGGTGGATACTTGTATTTGAGTAGACGCCCCGTTTATTAATTAAACTATATATTTATTTATTATTGTCTACCGGCCTGAATATTCCATAAATCTTATTAAGCAAACATTATGCGCTCTCCGGTAGTGTCCAAACCTGCGTCCCTCCCCCACCTTGGGCAGGGGAAACCGTCGTTAGATCCGACGTGCTTTAAACCCCTGGGTCAGGAAAGACTTAGATGTTAATAAGACACATTTAAACTTTGCTTGTTCATTGACGCACTTCGTAGCCGAGAGGGCTAAAGGAAGTCGAATCCTACGTGGATCCCTGCGCATGTAAATGCAGATAATGTCAGAAATTCCGTCCAATTCCGTCGGCACTTCTTCTTTTTTTTGGGGGGGGGTGTTGGGGAGTCGCCTGAATAATTTTAAGGATGATGAGGAAGACGTATCCTGAATGCATTGATTAATTCCATCCTTGGGGTCAAAATAGCTGCGAAGCAAAATTGTACTTACAAAGAGAAAGAGTTGCAACTTACTTGGCCAAAACTTTGAGTGCTTTCGGATCGTGTATATACTGAATCTCAAAGTAACCCAATGAGTTGGTTGTCTTTTTACTCAGCAAATAGTTAATCGTCATCACATTTAGGGTGGTATTTCGGTCGGGTAGAGACTGGATAATATCTTTTTCTGTCCTGGGTTTCTGCGAAAAGTTCACAAAAAGATCATTAGTAGAACCATGATAATATGGTCTTAATCAAGCAGTTTCTATTTCCGCTCTGGTACGGCAAAAAAAAAAAAAAATCCTGGTAAATTTTCTTACAACTTTGTATATTATTTATAGATACATTTTCTTATAAACTTATTTATTTTTAAATTTAAATACAATTTAAGATTAAAATGTATAAATTATGAATGTGAGTGGTAGCAGACATAGAATCAATGATTTAAGTAAAAATTTGATATTAATATTAATATTAAAATTTGTATTAGTATTGAGAGAATAAGGCTAAATATTATAAAAACAGTTTGTTAACAGTTGATAATAAAGAAAACTTATTCTAAAGGAAGCTGCTGATAACGTCATAGAAAAAAAACGATTTTCTGCTCTGATTAACGCGACAAATCATCAGAGTAGGGCATGATTCCATACCATTTACTTGTTGACTGCCAGTGGTCAGTTGCGAAATCCGACTTCGGACAAGCTTAATGCGTTGACTGCCAGTGGTCAATTGCGAAATCCGATTCGGACAAGATTAATGCGGTGACTGCCAGTGGTCAATTGCGAAATCCGACGTCGGACAAGATTAATGCGTTGACTGCCAGTGGTCAATTGCGAAATCCGACGTCGGACAAGATTAATAATGGATAAGTACGACTATACCAGTATTGCTGATGGCTACCGTTGATGGAACATTGTGGAGGAGATTCAATATGAAATCTGCATTCGGATCCCCCCCAGCTACGATTAAAAAAGTCAAGGGGATGATGATGATGATGATGATAGGTTTATCGCTTGTTTCTTGTTTAGGATTGGGGTTCCGGTTTCCTATAAAGTATTTTCCTGCTCCTTCACAACCTGTGGCCTTCTTGCATCTTGGTGACATTATCACCTTGCTTGGGGTGATGACTCTTACTCTGCAACCCTCTAACTCTAGTGGCTCTTGGGCCTTGTACAGAGTGAACATCATTACAAAAAAGAAAGAAAGAAATTAAATAAAATACAGGAATGACGGTGCTCACCTTGTCTTTGATAACTTCTCCTCGGATCTGTGATGGATAATTGGGCGGATAAGCGTATTCGGAATATTGCAGGAAGTTAGCAGCGGCATGGCCAGCGCTGCACGTGTACATGATAGAAGATAGCACCATTACTAAATCATCAATTTTATAAAACCCTGCTTTGCCGTCTCTTTCAGGGACACCCTGAAATACAAAGAGTGCGAAATTAAAACACGATAAAATAAATATTCTGACACATGCAAGGGCGTCAGTCAAATGACAAACGAATTTGATAATTAATTTATTTTAAGTTTCTAAAAAAAACTGTTGTAGAATAAAATGTCAAAGATCTAGGCACGCATAAAATTAGAATTAAGAGAGAGGTGGCAGAGACCTTCTGCTTTTAATGAGTAAAAGTCAAATGGTTGACCCTAGACATGAACATGTTAAGATTTTAGTGTGTAGCAAAGCAGACTTTTGGGAGTTGGTTCCACAAAGCAGCGGTTCGTGAGAAGCTACTGCTCGAGTGGAACTTACATCTCACCAATGGAATATGAAGGGAATGAGGGTGGCTCAAAACATTGTGCGCAGATTAGTGGGTCTTAGCCGAGAATGTCAGAACTGGTGGAACCGAATAAAATAGTTTGTCCGAACATTTTCTATGGAAATAGCGATAGAGTAGCGAGAGGCTTGCGACGTTGTCGGTTCTGACAATTTTGAAGCATTTTAATCTAGGCATGAAAGCAACTGAATCCCTTTGCAAAAGTCAAGAAAGAAATGAAATTTTCTCATACCGGCCCCAAATGGCTTAAACATTTTAAGGGTGGAACCTTCACCCTTAAAATAAAAAACAAAATGGGATAGTCATCAGCTGCCGATTATGATACTTTAAAATTCAAAGTAGACAATTAACAACACTCATAAATTAGAACAGCTCGAATCACCAAAATAGACCGTATATCGGTTTGGTTTGGTTTGTTTTACGGCATATCAACCTCAATGGGTTGCCGACAACTTTTTTTTTCCTGGTAATATTTTGTTTTGTCAAAAATCTATTTCTGGTAATATTTTTTGCCTCAAAAATGTATAGCTGGTAATATTATTTTCAAAAACGTATTGCTGGTAATATTTTTTTTCAAAAATATATTGCTAGTCATATTTTTCATATCATACTTCACAGGATTAAATTTTCTTGCATCTCATTAAGAACAAAAGAAACGAAAGTATTTTTGATACACCTGAATAGTTTTCAGTTTTCTTATGTAGGCTTTGTTGTGTATTAGTCATTTAATGAATTTTTTGGCTAACTTGCATTACAGTACAGAAGAGTAATAGAAAGAAACTTACTGCCAAGCCAATTCCGCCTTCGGATTTCTTTCTGGCCAAACTTTCTGCCCAATTTTGAATTTCCCAGTCATCTAATAACATTTTGTCATTTTCTGGAATAAATATTTTTTTTAATTTATTATTAACATCGACATCATCATCATTAACAACATCTTTAATAATATCGACATCATCACCAGTACAATTTTTAACATCAACATCAAAATTATTAACATCGACATCATCATCATTAACAACATCGACATCATAATATACATTAATAACGACATCATAACCCATATTAACAACATCATCACCTACATTAATAACAATGGGAACGACAACAACAATAAAAAATTTAAAAAACTAGTGAAATTTTCCAAAAAGGGATGACTTTACTGATTTTATTTCATGTTCACTCAGTAACTCTTTTCAAGCATCCTATGAAAGAAATCATTTTAGGTATAATACCCGTTTAACTAATAGGGAAGTTGAAAGAGAAATATAAAGGCGATATAGCCTAAGCCTTTTTCTTTATAATCTAATTCATAACTCAGATTGAATTAGTTCTTCTGTCCGTCGGAGTACAAAAACATTAGAATTTTTTTTATAGTTATAGATACGTTTATTTTAAATAAAATGTTTTAAAAATCCCCATATAATATATGGACTGTGACAACAATGCGTTAAACAGATATATTTATTAAAATTTAAATTATGTAACGGTCATCTCAATTCAGTACCTGAAGATTACGTTGTGCATGAAACTCCGAGTTATGCTACCGGTGAGAAAAATGTATATTTATTAATATATACTCAATAGCTCTGTTATATTACATCGGGCACTACTTTTTAACACTAGTACTCAATGTGTGATATATTATCGTCCTATTATCACTAAGTTCTGAATTTTAATGCTAGACTATTTGCGGGTAGCATCAACCTGCTTCTCGGAGTTAGATAAACATATTTAAATGTCGTGAGAAGCTGAAAACCTATAATAACCTTTTTGGTAGACTCGCTAGATAGGAGATACATGACTTTGCTTTATCTCCGGAACTTCCGGTGTGTGTATTTTTAACTCACCAATAGGATGCACGTCGTTTCAAATCTATACTGACCTGGTTGATACAAGCTGTTGTTAATCTGAAGTGGTTTTCTTCACAATGCGTACTCTTGCCTTATTATTTAGACCTTATACAAAAGAGGATGATGTAGCCCCTTTTGGGGTCTTAGGCATTGAAAATGCGTTAGATGTGCTTTAGGATCGTTTCCTTAATAGGCTTCTTATATTTAATAAAAATCATTTGTAATAAAGAGTTAACAAGTTCTTACCATAGTAAAGGTTTACATAGTTTGTCACGTAAGTGCGGATAATATCGTAGATGAGCAACGAATCGTCTCTGAAATGGTAATTGGGAAGGATTTTCGGATCTTCAACCTGTTACCAAATTAAACAAAAATAAACAATAATCAATAATTATTCAGCAATACATTATATGGCATTCTTTCGACATATATCTAAGAAGAGGGGCCTTAAGCTGAAATGATAAAATGATGAGGATGAATGAGAAGAAATATATGTAATTGTGGTAGCATAATTCTTCCACTTCAGTCGAGATCACAGGGCCCACAATACCGGGTTAGTACTCAAGACCCTGAATTTTTACTTAGCGCGATGAACGGGAGTTCTCCCAAAGAGTCCCTTTGTCTTGAACGCCTATTGGGATTCATGTTCATCCTGGACCTCAAATGGAAATATTAGTTTGGCCAGAAAGTCCTGACCCACTTCGGAAGCAGAAAGGAAACAACAAATGTTGATCTCTGTCTGGTGGAATTTCCAAAGAGCATTGGATTTCCAGCTTGTTCCACACGGTCGTGCCATCAACGCTAAACTGTACAGCAAGCAGATAGACTACGTATCCGACAAACTAAAGAAGACGTATCCTGCATAGGTCAGTTCATACGAGGCTGCACACTGCCAGATTGAATGACGAGAAGTTCAACTAGATAGACGGTGTTAAGAATTTTCCACATCCACCATTTCTCTCCCGATGCTGCTCGGCTGACTATGGCCTATTCTGCTCAGTGGCACACTTCCTTCTTGACCAGCGATTCAACAGTTTTGATGAAGTAAATCAAGCTTGTTTACAGTTTATTTTTTATTCAAAGCCAGCGGACTGGTATCTGGGACAGATTTGGATGCCGGTGATCGCTGGCAGAAGATCGTCGAGAATGAAGGACTTTATTTTGAAGAATTAATATTGGGTTACTCTATAAAATGTTGTTTTTTTCCGCTTCCTAAGTGAGTCAGGACTTTCGGGCCAACCAAATATAAACGATCCATTGCAAAAGATGCTGGAAAAATGGTCGGTTCCTTTTACCATTCCAGTAAGTATCCGACACCTCCTACTATGCTCTTTCTTTACAAGAGCCAGATCAGACCAAAAAATGGCGTACTGCAACCATATCTGGGCGAGTTCTGTGTAATTTTCACCTTCCAGTTTTGATAGGGTTCAAAAGTGCCTCCGCTGCCTTGTGGTGATGAATTATTTTCCACTCTACAACCCCTTTCCCTACAAAAGAAACGTTGCAAGCCTCTCGTTAATCTATCGCTATTTCCATGGAAAATGCACTGCCGAGCTACATTCCTTACTTCCACCAACTCTAGCCATCACAGCACATACGCTGAGTCCAACCACCCGCCTTCCCTTCATATTCATCCATTAATCCCCAACCTTGAATGACTCTTGGACGTTGTACTGGATAAACACTACCGGGACTTCTAGATGATAAATGATGAAATGATATCATTCTTTCTTCAGAGGCCCGTGAATTAGTCTGTTTTTAAAATCATTTTACCTCAAGCAAGGCGATAATGGCACTAAGACGCCAGGGATTACTGAGATTAAAATAAAATAAGAAAAAGTTAGAAGCAAACACAACAAGAGTTAAGAAATACAGAAAATGTCGATTGATATTGCATTTAAATTTGTGGACATCGTGGGTGACAAGAACGAAAGAAGCAGGAAAAGTGTTCCACAGGCGATAAGTGCTAGAGAATAATTAGAATAAGACTTACGGTCACATCTAGCAATTTCAACAGTAAAATGATGAAATCTAGATGCACATCTAGTTGTACGCTTAAATTTCCGAGTTCGGGGTACAAAAGAAGAAAGCTCATTAAAAAAAATTATTAAGATATTCATTGAAAAGACAATGAGAAGCTCTGTTACGACGGTGGGAACGTGACGGAAGCCAAGATGCCAGTTCAGGACCGATAACATTAAAGAATCTTCTTTGTGTTTTGTCAAGAATCTTAATCTATATAGCAGGAGTATCAGACTAGATGTTGCAGTATTATTCAATGCACGGACAAATGGGAGAATTGTAATTCACACTACGGAGGAGACAAGACAAGAAAGCAGGAAGAGAGTTTTACACGCGATAAGCGCGAGAGAAGAAACTATTAGAATAGGACTTACGGTTACATCTAGCTATTTCAACAGTAAAATGATGAGATCTAGTTGTCAATCTAGTAGCACGCTTAAATTCAGGAGGTCGCGGTACCAAAGAGGAAAGCTCATTAAAACAATTATTTCAATTAATCTGGATCTATAATTATTTCAGACGCTTCTTTGGATTTTGCCAAGAATTTTGAGCTATATAGAAAGAGCTATGATGTTATCGGACCTAACCAGGCACCTTGGATAAGTCTTAAGTTGCCATAGATAATTTCTCTTGTAGAATATTATTTCCAGCAAAGACTTTTTGTTCAACTCACCGTTGAATTCATGTGTAGGTCCCATGTAATCTTAACTAGTGATTGGCTGGCATTGTCCATGTTTCAGATCACACAGGAGTATTGACTCAATTGTAGCTATATTTATACCTTAACCCCTTCCCCGCCAATTATTTTTGGAAAAACCTTTCATTTTCAGACGATTTTTTTAAAAAATTGTTTTTAATATAGAAACTAAGAAACTAAGGCACCTTGAAGAACCTGAACGTTGGCTAAAACCTCTACAAGACATTTGAGTTGACAATTAGACTCATTTCAAGCCCAGAAAGGCATAAAAAGGATCAAGATTGACGCATAAACACATTTGTAGCTGTTTGTTGAACGCTGTGTTTTAGACGTGTAAAAACGTATATATACGTTTACGTCGGGAAAGTGGTGAAACTCAACTCTCCGAGACCTAGATTTTAGCCATGTCATTCGAGGCAGCCCAAGTCATGATTTTTTTGACATTAAAAGCCTTTTCAGAAGATAAGATATAAGAGGTCGGATATTTGTAGTCATTCATTTGATTGAGAATTGTATTACTGGAAAAGCTGTTTGCACAAGAAATCGAACATTCGAAAAGCAGGTTTTTTAGCTGGGCTTGAACCAGTGAGGAGATGCGCACAGTGTCGACCATGATTCAGTTATTATATTATCTAAATATTATAGGATTGAGTCGTTTTCTGCAGCTTATCAAACTTCTGCAGATTAATAAAAACTCCCAAAATATTTTTTAGATTGTAAGAATTTTTTTGAGATAATAATGGTTTAGTGATACAATCTGGGGTGGGGAGAAGAGCTGACCTAGGAGTGTTTGCGTCTAAGTGAATATAACGAACGCAATGTGAATTTGAACTCGACTATTTTGAACCATTACACATTACACTACTATTGTATAGAAAGACGACCAACCTTTTCTACACTAATTGTTGAACATAGGCTCGTCCATTCACTATGAACAGGACATCTTCTCATCGGAACAGGGGCATCAAAGTGGCGTAGCGGTGAGTCATACGCATTGCTGCACTGAACTATTCGCTATTTCTGTATTATTAATCCATGTCCATGGTGAGATTAAATATTTTCTTCACTAATCTTTTATTCCAGTGTTTTCTTTACAATATTATCAATCAGAAACTACGAGCTTATACGAGTATTATAACAGCTACCCACACCACCAAGCTGGTATTCTTAATCGGTTACCCATCTAGGTACTGACCAGATTCAACAATGCTTAACTTATGTAATTATACGGGAAGCAGTGTTTCAACGTGATGAGACCGTAAGCCTAAATATAATATGGATATTTACTAATACTATTTTTATATGGCATAAAAGGTTGCATGCTGTGAGGAAGATTGTGTTACGTCATTACAAATCGAACTGTTTTGAAAAATAAAGTCGAGATTTGGAATCTTGGCTTTTACTTGGGATCGAACATGGATCATAGTGGCCGGCTGTAAATCTAGAATTCCTACATCCACCAAGTTATCCAAGAAATAGCGATAAGTGGAAGAATCCAATTTCTTATGAGCTCAATTATTGTATACTATTGGATTGTTTCCCCTCACGTATATTTAGACTTGTATGGCATAATGAAAATATGGTGACCTACCTACAATAGAATGAACTCTTCCTCCTTCATAAATACTAACCTGTGAGACGCCTTGTGTGGGCAGCCGAGACGCAGTGTAATCTGACCGTTCGGACGGACATTTCTATCTGATGACTAATAACACTCTTACTTTGTATATATCTTATTTCAATACACTTTTTCAACCTACCTTCGTCTTCCGTGTCTTTCTTTCTGGCCTCTAACAGGCCACAACAGAAAAAAAGATAGGTTTCTCTTCAATAGGGTTGAATAAGTTATCGAATAAATTATAGCCATGTTAGGGATTTTTCTTCTTACTGATATCATGTAACCCAGAATTATCTTTTGAGTGACAATGTTAACGCGGCATCGGTGGGCGTATGACTTCCATGTCACAGGCACCAGCCAGTGGGAGAAAAGTCAAGGCAAGCTACAAGGACCACATGTTCATAATCAACTCAAGCCACCTTGTGAGAGGAATTCGACAGTACTCAAGTTTCACATCCACCAGGCTGTAATCACGCTGCATGAACGGCAAAATACCAATGATGTCGCCGGCTCAGTCGTCGCTGGTATAACAAGGATTCCGCTGGCCGTCAGTCACTGGAGCGAAGACGACAAGTTTGCGACCGGCGGGAAGAGATAACAGGGAAAGCAGTAAACAGACAGCATGAAACTCCTGCGCCCCCCCCCTCTGGTCGCCAGATATGGAGTCCGTTGGTGATGAGATCAGTCGTGCAGTACCACATCAAGTTACGAGAGCAGTGACATTGATCAAAGAAGTTTTCTCACTTTTTAGTTATTAGTGAATACACTTACAGTTGAAATGTACTTGCACTATTTACATTGTTCGGACTGCTGTCCTTATCTTTGTTGACATGTTCTCCAAGGACACATGGCCCAGAAGATAAAAGCATTGGTTGAATCCAGTGACTTGGCCCAAAGAGTTGTGAGTACAATACTTGGCTACAGCGGAGGCAACCCCCCCCCCCAAAAAAAAAACTTGTAGAGTTGAGTTAAATGAAGATAACTGATGCTGAGACACCCGGAAGATGCATGAAAAGTGGAACTAGAACAATCTACACCGGTGGACGAAATAAAGGGTTCAGTTCGAAATTCCAACCACCTGAAGAAGGCTCGAGCGTACAACAACCGAAACATCGTGAAGATTGCAACAAAGATGAGGACAACAGTCAGAACAATGCTAATAGTGTAAATAATTAAAATACCTCATCTCAGAAATATAGACAGATATTGTACTTACGTTTCTTGATTTAAATTCCGCTGGCGGTGTTCCCTGTAAATCAAACCGCCATTTTTTTTGGCTAAATAGGAAAAAGACGAGAAAGCAATGTATATTGACAAAACGTTAAGATAGCATAACAAAACTATATGTATATCAGTTTTTATGAATTTATAGGTATTGCTATTGAAATTACTACAATAAAAATCCTGCAGTCAGCTTGCTAGGTCCTATAAAAATAAATAGGTTTTATTAAGGGACATTTTAGTTTAAAGGCCAAGAATATGAACTGCATTTTAAAAAATCTGTATTTGAAATCTTGGCTTTCGCTTGGGATCGAACACTGTTCATAGAGTTCGTTGGAAATATACAGCTGCTACATTCATTAGGAAATAGAATGACAGGTGAGATTCTACACCCACAAAGTAGACGAAAGACTTTTAACGCTTTCGTTGCTGCATTGTTATCTGGCTGTTCTAACCCACTTTGGGAAAAGCTGCTGATTACTGGAAATAAATTACTATATGAAACTGAAGGCGATTTCTCAGAGTTCCGCCATTTTAGTTTCGATCAGAAATTCTGCGGCATAAACTAATCTAAACGACAAACCTAACGTACAACGTAAAAAAGACGTCTCAGAAACGGTCGTACTGTATGCTGCTATATAGCTAGAATGTTGAAAATAGCACTAATTTTACCTATTTAATTTAAAACAAAACTATTAACCGCCATTTGACGGTGTCTTGAAAACATATACATATATATATATAAACATACATACATGCATATATAAGTATAAAATATTGCACAATGACTGTTGCTACTAATAAAATGCAAAATAATATAGCTTAAATTTATATTATTAATAATAAATATACATATTTCTTCGCCTTTTAGAAAAAAAACTCTGGGTTTCATGTGCCAGGCAATCTTCTGGTACTGGCTTTCAGGATTTTCAACCAGCACCTGTATATTTCTTCGTGAATGAGTTGTACAAAATGGCAAGAAAAATTGCATATTTGTTATTAATGATATATATACAGGTGTATCAAAAATACTTTCATAAACATTGGAGGTGGATTCTTGACACTAAAATAAGGGCAAAAGTCCATATAAACTTATGGCCGCAAATCCTTCGTTTTTGAATAATTAAGTATAAAGCAAGATTATGGTAGATGGCGCTGTGTTGTAACGGAGACTAAGTTACATTTATCATTTGTGAACATTTGTGGTTAGTCTCTCTTCAACGTTTAACGTGTGTAAAAGTGAGTTAACTGAGAAATGTTCCGTTTAACAATGACAGAATATTCGAGATTGTAGGGCTGTATAAGATTGCGTTTCCAGATTGAAGGCAGAAGAGTTATCCAACCATTGCTGCTGTTTATCGTCGCTTTGCTGAGACAGGATCTGTGTCACCACAAACTATGTGTTGGTATATATATATATATATATATATATATATGAGGGTGCATGTAAAAATTCAGATATAATTAAAATATATCTGTAAAGAAAATATAAAAGACAAAAGGAAAACGTTTCTTTAATGCCGCGTTTCTTTCCTTCAGGAACGTTATCATTATTCTCACATATACCTTTAGGGACGAAACGCGTTTGCAAAGAAAAGTTTTCCTTTCGTTTTATATATATATATATATATATATATATATATATATATATATATATATATGAAAATTTTATGAAAATCTATGACAAAGTGGAAAATTCCTTTCGTTTGATGTGAAGCAAAAGCCACATGAAATATTTCAAAATAGAAGAGTGGATTCTTCTCACAAATCCAAGAGTCAAAATGTATTCTTTTAACTACCAATTCTATCACTACTACAATTGAAAAGTTGTTATCTAAGCTTAACGCAAAATTTGGTACAACTACTTCTAAAACAATAAAAGACTTAATTAATCCAAAAGAAAATAATATTCGGTTAAAAGGACTTTATTCTATCATATAAATGTTGCCACCTAGAATACAAAAGGGAAAAGTAAAGAAGTTGGAATAAAGATTATATGAATACAAAACGAATCTTTTACAAAACATTAAGTGCATTATTAACTCACCATAATTCAACACAGCCTTGACTCAAGGGAGACTGACTGTAATAATTTTTCGATCTTTTTCCGTCACTTGCCTCTACCTGCAGTAGCTGATATTACGCTTTTTACTGTGAAGATAATGTTGATTATCTCCTGGTGGTAAGTGTTTGTGTCGTCACTTACGATTTTTGCACAGTGTTATAGACACTGGACAATCTTTATACTGTATGGTAATGATATTAGCTATTTCCTATTTAAATAAAGAAACATTCGACATTCATTGACCGAGAGATCAATGCTACTTTCGGTTGAAATTTATAAAATATTTTTCTTAAAACAATTTTTCAGGAAAATCAGTGTCTCAAATGCAGTAATTTTTATTGCTCCTTCCGGTATGTATGGCCGTTTTCTTCCTAACCTTTTGTTTGAAGTAGTGTAGAATGTCAACATCATTGTGAGAATTGAAGTTAAAAAAAAATTGGAGAGGTTAAAAGAGAAGTGAGACCTTTAATAAAAGAGTTAATTTAAGAGAAAACTTACCATCGCCCTACCAAGTCATACACCCCTTTGACGCCAATGGCCATAGTTTTGTCAACCCAGCCTCCTTCCGATATTAATTTTTTCAGAGCTTTCCTGAAGAAAAAGAAAGAAATAATAATTTTGAAGCTTTTTAAAGAAACGCACCTCCAAGGAATTTCTTTTTCATATAACTATCGATTATGTCTTCCAGATAGCAAATATATCTTTTTAAATTTAAAGCATTGCTATGCAAATTCATTGTAAATTGATTCCCCTTATGCAAACTCTCCATTACCAAAAATGCATATACAACCTAATGAAGCATATTCTTATTTACAAAATGTCAAAGTTAAAATAGGGCTTGTACTGCTAAATCATCAGTTACCTCCCCTTAACATCTAGAAGATATAAAAAGCACCCTCGTATAATCCGTCAGTAAACGAGTAGTCAGAGTAAAGTGTAATAAAGCTTTTGTATTAGTTTATTCACTGGTTCTGTTTTTACTACAGTTTATTGCACTTACAATGGAACTTTATATGCGGCCAAAACGAATACAAAAGCTAACCATCCTGTCAGTTCGTTATCCTTTTCTATATCATTGGCCGTGTTCCCTGACTGTCTTTCAAAAACTATTATAAAAATTAAAATTAACGGAGTCCCTACCAACTGATTATTAGACACTGGCATTTCGGAAAACTATATCAGAGACAGTCTAGTAAAGATTCACAAATGGCATTAAGTTCCCTCCCACAAGAGAGTAACAATGGTGAACGCAACTTTGTCATCACACGTAAGTGGATATCCTTTGGCCGACCTTCATTATAACGGCATCTCATATAAAGCTGTTAAGTTATCGATAATGAAAGACCTTTGTTGTGAGGTATTACTGGGCCACGAGTTTTTCCAACAAAACTCTAGCATAGAAATCCCTTTTGGCGGAGATAAACCTGTATTAAAGATTTGCGGACTGAATCAGCCAACATTCCGTACCCCTCACTTTTTGAATACCTGACAAAGGACTGTAAGCCAATAGATATTAAGAGCCGACGTTATTCGAATGACGACAAACAATTTATAGGGTCCGAAATAAAAAGAATGATTCAAGAAGGAATAATTGAGCAAAGTACGTCACCATGGAAGGCCCAAGTATTAATTACAAACACAGAAAACCAAAAAAAAAGAAAAAAAGGATGGTTATCGATTACTCTCAGACAATTAACCGGTTCACTCTTCTGGACCCTTTTCCGTTGTCACACATAGACGAAATGCTATGTAAAATTGCTAAATATAGTATTTTCAGCACGTTAGATTTGAAAAGTGCTTATCATCAGGTGGCCATTAAGCTAAAAGACAGACCCTACTCTGCATTTGAAGCAATTGGCTGGCTGTACCAGTATACCAGGATAGCTTTTGGGGTAAGTAATAGAGTAGTCAGTTTTCAAAAAATAATCGACAAAATCATAATGGATGAAAAACTGTAAAGTACTTTTGCTTATATAGATAATGTAGCTATATGGGACCACAATCAGAAGGACCACGACGAAAACCTTCGACGGTTCATGGACGCTGTAAGCAAATATGACTTTACACTAAATAATGACAAATGCTCGTTTGGACAATAAAATCAATCTTTTGGGCTATACAATAAGATATGGGCCAATGGCGCCGGACCCAGAGCGATTAAAACTTTTGCTCAGATTGCCAATCCCAGGTAATATGTTCGCCCACTATTCAGAGAAGATACGTCCATTAATACAAGTAAGATCTTTTCCCTTATCTCTCCCATTCGAAAGATTTTCCCTTACCTCTCCCATTCGAAAAATTCTAGAGAGACATTGCAAAATCCGTAATCACAACTATAGATTCTTCTGTCCCACTGGTAGTTGAAACTGATGTATCAGACTGCGCAATTGCCGCTTCATTAAGCTGGCCGCCTTGTAGTCTTCTTTTCAAGGACTGTCTCTCTCAATCTGAACGATGGCATAAGGCGATTACAAAAAGAAGCCTACGCCATAGTTGAGGCGTTAAGAAAGTGGAGACACTATTTAATCGGACACTTCAGATTAATTACAGACAAAAAATCTGTTTCGTTCATGTTCAACTTAAAGGCTACCAGTAAAATAAAAAAATGAAAAAATAGCAAGGTGGAGAATTGAACTATCTTGTTTATCGTTCGATATTTCTTACCGGCCCTGCAAGGGGAATCTGACAGCAGACGCACTGTCAAGAATATGCAGTATAACTCCAAGTACAAAAGAACTCCAGACACTACACGAGGAACTGTGCCACCCGGGAATAACACGGATGGTTCACATAGTAAGGAGTAGGAATTTTCCTTATTCACTGGAAGACTTTAGGAAAGTTACAAATTCCTGCCGAACGGGTGCTGAGATAAAACCTAAATTTTACAGACCTACGCTTGGTGTCCATATAAAAGCAACGCAGCCATTTGAAAAACTCAATCTGGACTTTAAAGGCCCGTTACCATCCAAAACACTAAATCGATACATGCTAACTATTGTAGACGAATATTCACGGTTTCCTTTTGCTTTTCTCTGTCCAGATATGACAGCAACAACAATTATACAGTGCTTTTGTTCTCTATTTGCTGTCTTTGGAGTATCGGCATACATACATTCAGACCGAGGAGCTCCTTTCATGTCCGAGCAGCTTCGGCAATTCTTACAAGAACGCAGAGTAGCCGTAAGTCGGACAACCCCGTACAGCCCCCATGATAACGGCCAATGCGAGAGATATAACGGCTTAATTTGGAAAACAATTCAATTGGCTGCTTCAACACACAAATGCTCAATAAATAATTGGGAAACTCTCCTTCCAGTAGCCCTGTATGCCATCAGATTGCTATTATGTACGGCCACCAATGCCACCTCACACGAAAGATTTCTATCCTTCCAACGACGGAGTCCGGGTGGGACTTCGCTTCCCACGTGGCTCTCTCAACCAAGTACGATTCTACAGAAACCCCACATTCACTATACCAAACATGACCCCCTGGTAGACGAGGTGGAACTAATAGAAGCAAACCCACAATACGCAGTCGTGCGACACCCGGATGGAAGGCAAACTACCGTCTCTCTTAGAGATCTGGCTCCTGCTGATCCTAAAACCACCCTAGTGAGGAGATCTGCTCTCTTCGACACTGAAAACCAATCGGGAGATCACCGTGCCAGAATCACTCCCGACATATTACCCCAAGATGATGGCACAGCTTCCGTTGCGCCTCCATCAGACATTTAAGAGAGGTTAAGATCCGAGACCATCACAACTCCAGACGATCCTGATGAGCGATCAATGTCCCAGAAGCGGGTACATCCAGAAACAGATCCAGAAGATCCCCATTCAGACTCAGAGCGGCTTCGTCCATCAAGAAGGACGAGATACTTCCATTCCTGGACTAACAGGCGATCTCAAAATGAGAGATCTTCCAGCCCGAATAGTCCAATACAAGAACTACCCGGGCGTTCATAGAGAATCTGAAAAGAGCCTGGACACTTAAGAGATTTTCTCCCTTATGAATAAAATACGTATGGGAGAATGTACTGATAAATCTTTAGTTACCTCCTGTGAATATATAAGGGGTATAAAAGCACCCTGTTTTAATCCGTCAGTAAACGAGTAGTAAGAGTAAAGTGCAATAAAGCTATGGCATAAGTTTATTCACTGGTTCTGTTTTTACTACAGGGCTTATCACGTTGAAACAAGTTCTCATACGATCACCGAAGTCAAGCAATGTCGAGTCTGGTCAATACTTAAATGGGCGATGGTTTGATAATATCAGGTGCTGTAAGCTTAGGTGTATGGGTGGTGTAATGGACAATGGCTTGGAATTGGAATAGAAGAGCTGAGTTCAAGTTGCCTTCGTTATAGTCACTACCGCACAAATATCTTTGGGAAAGGTATGAATTCACTTCTTCTCAGCCAGCTATGGATTAGTTAATATGAGTTGTATCAGTAAATCATCATTCCCCCCACCAAAACAAATTCTTTATTTTCTGACTTTAAATAATCTGAACAAGGTTGATAAGTCATAGAAAACGAATCAATCAATGAAATACTGATTGGCTGCACAGACATATCTTTTAGATTTGTTTACATTCTCTGGAATGTAAATGTATAGAAACTACCGTGACCACGAAGTGAGGGACCAGTCTATATACTGATCGTAAAATAAAATTGACCCCCCACTTTAAATCCAAATTACAATTTCTTGTTCGTTTATGAAATTCTGACTAGGTTTAAACCCACCTCTTCTCCCACCCCATCTATGGATTAATTAGTTGGACTTGTAGCAGTAAATTGTTATCTAAAAAAGAAAAAAAGATTCTTATAATCTTGAACTGTTTGGGCACTTCGAGGTGGTGTAATGGTTAGCAAGCTTGTCTTCCCTTGAACAATTACGGCTGAGTAGCGAGTTCAATCCTCACTGGGTGACCCTTATCTTTCGGCCTTGTGCCACATCCAAACTACGCTTGGAAAATCACTAATCTAAAACTACTTTTATTTTCTAGCTTTAAATAACCTGTAAAGAAACAAATGAATTAAGTTAAAAAATAATCTTTATATTAAAGAATATTCTTCTTATCTTTTTCCCGTGTTGTGCAAAGATTTTGAGCCAACCACATAAAATGATTATACACCTTGATTTTATTAAGATTGTTGAGCAGTATGCTTTTATTAGTAGTTTCTGTGGATTTTGACGATTGGAAAACAAATTGCGTTTTTGAAGGTAGCGTATAACAAAAGATTGATAAGCCATCGCTTGAAGCTGAAAAAAGGTCAAGTGATAAAGGTCATGATAATATGCAAATTTCTAAGTATGAATTGTTCCATCTTATTAACAAGAGTGTAAGGTACTTTGACAAATCATTGTAGTAGAACATTAGCTTACCGAAACAAAAGTTGAAGGTTGCGACTTTGAAGGGGAAGATGATTCAACGAAAGATAGCCAGGAAAGCAAGGAATTTCCAGAAACCAACCAAAAGATTTCTGCTATTACTGGATGTGTTTTAAGAACAAGGAAAACCGGAAAATTAATAAGAGTTGTATCAGTAAATCATTATCCCCCCCTAAAAAAAATTCTTACAACCTAAAATTATTTTCTAACTTTAAATAATCTACAAAAGGTTGATAAGTAATAGAAAACGAATCAATCAATGAAATACTGATTATCTACACAGGCATATCTTTTAAACTTTTTATGATGTCACCCAAACAGAAGTAGTAATAAGAAGAATCACTTGAATATTCTATTTTTTCTTTTGGTTAAAATAAAGAAGTCCTTAACAGATACGATTTGCGTGTATTGTTAAAAATTACCGAACATTTTAGTAGCATTTTGTAAGGAGAAAAGTCATATTGCGGCTAAGTCACATCATTTTGAAATGTCTTTTCAACAACGAAAATGAAATAAGCCTTAAATGAAACCTGTTTCAATGACAACAAATTAAAACTCATTTATTCAAAAAATAAAAAAATAATTAAATTAGTGAATTTTGTATATCTTGGTTACAAATTATCTTTCAAGAACAAACGGGAAATTACCGGAAAAAATAATAACTGAATAAGCATTGGATGGGGAACATCCAGAAAAAAAAGGTATGCTGAAATCAACCATTGTACTAATCCACACTAACATAAGTATCTCCACTTTTTCGCTAAAAAAAAGAACAGCACGAGGAAAAAAGCCTCAAAATTAATGAAAATAAAGTTTTATCGTCAAAATGCTTATATTATTATTAAAAAGAACGTCAAAAGTATTTTTTGATTATTTTATTAAATTTTTAATCCTTTCTAGCATGTTAGAAATTTTGTTGAAAAAAATTTGTTTTTTTTTTTGTACATCAGGGTCTATGTATTATTTACTATTATTTTTTTAGCGCCTATTTCTCTTGACAATGTAATGAAACTTATTTACACTATTTATATTCGGACTATATATAGCCCATGGAAATACTAACTAAATTAGTCTCAGCTATTGATATGCTATACACAAATAGTGTAACACAAATATTATCAGCAGATAGAGATACAGATGTTTTTAAAAATGTCAGCTTACAAGGAGACACAGTGACTTGTTTCTGTTCATCATGATCCTTGACAAGGTAATACAACTTATTTACACTATTTATATCGGACTATTGTCCTCACCTTTGTTGTTGTTGTTATCATGTTTCGGCTGTTGTGCTCTCCGGTCTTACTCAGGTGTATATCGATATTTAATTTGATCGACAGGAAATTCTGAACTGAACACTTTATTCAATCTACAGGGAGAGAGACTCATTCCACTGCCCATTTCTTATTTTAGTACTGTTCAGTTATTGTTCGCTGGTTTCCCCAGAGTCCAAGTACACAGTGCTCCAACCCAGGGATTCAACTTACTATTATATAGCAATGTCACCAAATTCACGAACTAACATTTTAATTGTCCAGCATTCACAGCTCCATAGAAGGACGAGTATTACGTAAGAGTTCCGTAGTGTTTTGTTTGTTTTTAACGACATTTTTTAGTTACTTAATAATTCAGCTCATAATAATGGACTATAGGAAAAATCAAGAGGCATACCAGCAAGAAGCATAATGTATCAACGCATAGATGACACACGAAACATTAAAGGAATAACGCGACTCCGGTTGAGGCAGACATGTTCGTCAGAGCTCTGGTCGAGGCAGACACGCGAGACACACGAGGCTAACATGCATCAAAGGACATAATTTTATTTGTCACAATTGTTTTTTTTTTTCTTGTAAATTCATTATTGCATTTAATTCTGTTTGCTTTTTTGCTGCTTCGTTTTTATTATTATTTTTGTCTCTTTTCTGGCATTTTCTTTCATACATTCGCTTTATTTTAATTTTACGGTAGGAAGATCTGTGGGAGGGCTAACAGGGTTAATTTTAACTTACGTATTTTTTTTATTAATGTCGACGTGTAGTAACCACGCCTCTTTTCACTAGGAAGCTGTTTCAGACACGAAAAAGAACATGTCTACATCGCTTGACGGTCAAGAAACAAATCACTGAAAAACATTTATCTATCATTCCCACACTAGCTCAGCAATCAAAATCGACTTCCTTATTATGTTTTACACCTGACCTTAATGGTCAACCTCCGGAAGTTGGAGCTGAGATACACCCCCCCCTAAAAATAATAGTCTAGTATTTAACAAGAGTATTCTGAAACTATTTACGTATTTCAACGTTATGATTTTTTTACGGCTTAACTCTCTGTGGATTATTTAAAGTCGTAATTCATTTTGCATTGTGAGAACAACTTTATTTAGGCAAGTTAATATTGCATTAATCATTCTTTTAGATAGAGATTTTTAGAGATAGAAATCCTACTATTTAATCCATAGCCGAGGGGAGAATAGATGGAGTTATACCTCCACCAAAGTTTTTTTTACGTGTAAGTAGATGGAAAGAACCTGATTCTTCGTTAAAAAGACAGATTTCGTTAACCGTGGAACGGAATAAAAAATCCCCATCCTCCCGTTAAGCTGCGGGTGTTGGAAATTAAGATGTTTACATATTTTATAAATAATAATCTTCTATATAAACAAAGAGCAGTGTACGTATGTCCGCCCGTTTATCGATCTCGGCGTATCATAAACAACCTGAAGTAACAGTAACTGTTGTAGTTACACGCGATTAAAAAATTAAATAAATAACTCGTCTAAAGTTAAATTTAAATATTGAACAGAGTGAAAGGTTTAAAAACAATTCTTTATGAAAAGGTTTAGCTTAAATTTCGTTTCTCGTCACAATTTTTTTCGTAAAACATGATTACTCTTCGGACTTCCTAATATAATAAGCTATAGCGTCACATCTTTTTCCCCAGCGTTGACTGAAAGAGAAAGCGAATGAAACCCGTTCATGCTGAAAACAGATCGACTGATAAAGTGTGTATTAATAAAAAGCGGAAATTTAAAACAAAGACTTGGAGAAAAGGAAACACTATAACAGGAAAGATTTGAATTACAATGACTTACGAATTGATAGCCATTAAGAAAAGTGTGTGTGGAGCCATTAGCTTAAAGATCGGATGGGAAACAGATATATTTCTGTGTATGGCCAGAATAACCCCTTCCATCAGGAGATGCGTCAAACCTTTAAATATAAAAAAAAAATAGTAAAGAAATAGAAAATGGCAGCTGCAAATTTATGTAATTTTGTTTTAAAGCTAGAATATTATTGATGGTAGAAAGTGAATACGCGGAAACAGCTTTTTAAACAAAACGAAAATGAGGTATTTTGCCATAAATAGTCCACGAGAGATTTCACGAGGAAAACTAAGGTTTGTGCAAATATTCCAAGCTGTTAATAATAATAATAATAATAATAATAATAATAATAATAATAATAATAATGAAGAGTGAATAGGCATTTGAAAAACAATTTTTTTAATGGAAACTTTTATTATACACATACAAATACAATTTCCAATTCTGGAAAGAATTAATGAAGTGACATTGGAAATTTCGAACCTTACCAATGCCCAGTATAGCCTTGTGCCAGACTACTTTTATTTAGTAAATAAAGTTAAGTAGGCATGTAAAGGTCATTGAAAATATGCAAAAAATTACCCCCCCCCGCCAGAAATGATAGTCATGTTCCTCCCTCTTTTAATTAAGGTTTGGTTTATATAATTTTAAAGTGGGCCGTTATCAGCGCAGAAAGTGAAACAGGCGCACAGAGTTCGAATTCTGACATGTCTGTTGCGTTCACTTTCGCACTAATGTCCTTGGGTAAAGAATGAATCAATATTTTTTTTTATATGACCTATGGGTTAAGTAGATTTCTGGCTTTGGGTGGACGTCAGTCTAGAAGGAGGACTACAAAACCATAGAGAAGGTAACGAGAACTACTCCACTACTTTTCCCAAGTTTTCATAGCAATAGACAGATGATATAAAAGGAATCTCTACGGAGCGATGTTTGCCTATGTTCCGAAGAAACATTACACAAAAAGGCATTTATTTTTAAAAACAAAAATATATTTTATTTTCAATAAAATTTTATTGCTTAGCAGAAATTAGATCTATCAACCATCACGTATTGAAGATTTCAGTTTCAGATTTATAGGAAAGTTGCAGAGTAGCTACGCTATAACGGTGGGAAAGTGAGTGCTATTGAGATGCCAGGTCAAGAGCGATAGCATTGCAGATTATTTGGATGTATGTCAAGAATCTGTAGATACAAAGCAGAAGCACACCTGTCAAAACTATCTTGAAGAAAAAAATTCTTAAAGTGTGCAGCTCCGATCACTGCACATTCAATCCATTTCTTCCAACAGATCACTAGTATGCTTGAATAGAATTGCTCTCGAAGATTATATGCTCAACTATCAGTCATCATCATCTCCACCTTGACTTTTGCAATCGTAGTGGGTGGGGATCCGAATGCAGAAGCCATATTGAATCTCCTCCGTAACGGTCTATCAACAGTAGTCATCAGCAATTCTGGTATAGTCATACTTGTCCATTATTTGACATTGTCTAACCAGTTTTTGCATTGACGTCCTCTCCTACGTCCACCTTCAACGGTTCCTTGCATGATGGTCTTGTACAGGCTGTCGTGCTTTGTAACGTGTCCAAACAACGCCATTTTTCTCCGTTTGACAGTGGCGAGAAGAGGTTCCTGTTGGCTCACAAAACGTTCCACCCTTTTCTCATTGATTTTATGTTCCCAATAGAAGATGCGAAGGATTTTTCTCATGCATTTGTATCCAAACGCTTCGGTTCTTCTCTCTGTTTCTGCCAACAGTTACCAATTTTCACATTCATAGAAGAGAATGGGGACTACCTGTGATTCGACTGTCAGTACAATTAAAAAACAAAAAACGGATTTAGGCATAAGATAGACTACAGCTCCGGGATTCACCATCCTTCGGGGCTTCGATTTTTAACGTTAAGTATTTTTAACTTGCATATTTATATCCTTAAGGGCCTCATCGACACATCAAGATTAGTATGCACCCTCCTTACGGAGTGAAAGATTCAACGAATGTTTTCTTTTCTGAATGCCTTTTTCTAGTTCAGAATATAAATACATTCATCAGGGCAACATACAGTTTTAAATTCAGATCTGTCCTTCTCCTAGACTGGTAGCCAAACAAGGATGAAAAGCCCAGTCAGAAATTCTATTTAACCTATAATTGGAGGGATACATGAATTCATACCTTCCTCAATGGTATTTGCGCAAATGTGGGTGTAAAGAAACTCGACTGGGATGCGAACTCGGCTCGCGGATTTCTTGATCCAAGCCGCTATCCAATACACCACTCGAAACAACGCGAGTGTACTATAGATAAATGATATTTGAATTATTATCAGAGATGACCTCTAGAATGACAAAAAATTAGGCGCGATAAAGGCTTGCGGAATATATTAAAACACGACCTTAAAAATTGGTTGTGTTAATAAAGAGTGTTCCACAGTAAAACCAATGCTGCTTGCAAGGAACATCGTGTCAATACACTGCCAATATTCTTAAACTGAATTTTCCACCAAAACCCTCCACGGAATCCAACCTAATTTTGTTGTTTGCCTTTCAGTTCCTCTCAAAACAAGCAGCAGAATAAAATACTTTTGTTCTTTGGTAAGTCGTCGTTTCTAACATTTTCTTGCCGGGATGGAGATCAGGATAATTTTGTTTTAATAATTTCACTCCAAGTAAGGCAATAAAGCCACCAAGCTGCAAGGGGTTAGTGAGAGAGAAAGAATCTGAGAAAACGCCATTGAAGTGAGAGAGGACAATAAAAGAACAGGATTCGAGGAGACAGAAGATGGCGTTTGGCGTTGGATCTAAAATGTTGAAAGATCGTAGTTGACAGGAAAAGCTAGAAATCGAGAGAGAGAGAGAGAGAGAGAGAGAGAGAGAGAGAGAGAGAGTTCCACAGGCGAGAAGTTCGAAAGAAACAATTAGACTAGAACTTAGAATTGCATCTTGAACGAGGAGACATAACTGCCAATCTGGTACAACGCTTAAATGCATGAAGTTGAGGAATACTCATCTGAACAATTGCCATAGAATTATTTTTTAGAAAAGGTACAAGAGAGCTGCGCTACAGCAGTGGGAAAGTGAGTGAAGCCTAAATGCCAGGTCATTCTTCTTGGATTTGCGTAAAGAATCTGTAGATACACACCAGAAGAACACCTGCTTATTTTTTTTTTACAACTTGAACCCTTTTTAACAAATGATCTTTCACCTTTATATAGTTAAGAACCTCACCAAGTCATCAAAAGTAGAATGTATTCTCCTTATGAAGTGAAAACATCCAACGAATTTTTTTCAGAATACTTTTTTATAGTTCAGAATATAAATATATTTATTAATTTTTAATTTTGGTCTGAGTTAAACATTTGGAGAATGTTAGCTTAATACGGCACAATGTTGTTGTAGAGGAAGGAAGATTGCGTCGTGGCAATATTCAATACTCCGCCTTGAAAAACCAGCTTTCAAGATCCAGAACTTTAGCTAGATTCAAACACCAATTACATAAACGAGTCTCATATAAGCATACAGATCGGTTAGATTGTTGTGTATCTGCGAGCAAGCAGGCGCTATACGGGTATTTGCTAGGCTTAAGCTGACAAAATATATATATGAGACGAGATTATTAACCATACACAGAGAGACCCACACTCACAATCTTCGTTTTTGTAAAGGGATTTCTTTTCCCTTATATATATATAAGCGAATTTGTGGAATAAACCCAAGCCAAAGGATGGCCAATGCTGACCTTTTCACCATGTGTAATATTGATGGTATTGATTCCTTTCTCATGAAGTCACAATTACGCTGGGCTGATCATGTGCTACGTATGCAAGACAACAGAATACCAAAAATGCTCATGTATAGTCAACTTGACAGTGGCCATCGAAGCGTGGGCCGACCATTGCTTAGATACAGAGACAAGCTGAAAAGTAACCTCTCAGCTGCGAATATGGACCATGCTACGTTTGAGGACATAGCAATTGATCGCAATGAGTGGAGGACTACTTGCTACAATGGCATCAAGAACAATGCAGCATCAAACATCACCAAGCTTCATCACACTAGGGAAAGGACTAAAATATCTGCTGCTGTACCGGCCATACACTCCAAAAATACACACTCTTGCACAATCTGTAGACTTCTTTGCAAATCACTAGCAGGACTGAAATGTCACTTGCGATTTACACACAGGGTTGAATAAGCACAGTTGTCGGAACCTCATACGTTGAAACCGACGGGAGAGTCCATATATATATATATATATATATATATATATATATATATATATATATATATATATATATTGCTGTTTAACGACGTTTATGGGAATGAGAATAAAAAAAAACTGACACGAAATCTTCTAAAAATGGAGACAGACTGACTTACCAAGATGGAGAACAGCTTGGTGGTAGGCAGCATCGGCGTTATTGTACCAGAGTTTTGCCATCAACCATACATAGTACTCGTCAGTTGGCAGAAAAACCTGAAATTGAAAATATTTAAATTATATTGAATATTTCTACAAGTTTCACAGACTTTCTAAGTATATCTGGGAAATAAAAAACAAAACGCACACCACACCAAAAATATCTTGGAAAATAACGAAAAAATCATCAGCCTACAACAACCTATCAATAACTTGCAAACTTTGCTTGGAGGAAAAAATAGCTATCATTACCTTCCCATACCAAAATAAATTATTAAATAAAAGATCCGAGCTAATCTCAAAATGCAGACATGAAAACAAATTTTTACTACGTAACTTAAAAATCGAAAACGGAAAAAATAAATAAATACATAAACAAACAAAAAGACAATAAAATAAGCAAAATAAATTAATCCAAACTAATCACACCTGTTAGAATAGATGAAATAGAATAATAAATTATCAAACTATTATGACCAAAAAATTAGACTATAAAAAATCAAAACAAAAAATCGGACGAAAAATAGCTATAACTGTTATATAACGATAAAAAAAATGAATAAAAAATAATATACTGCGTTACTCAAAAATCGAAAACCAAAAAGAGAAAATATACAGTGTAACAAATAAATAACATGTATAATAAATTGATCTAAATACATCCAAATATATAAATAAACAACCGATACCGATAAACTAGCCGTTTAGAAAAAAACAAATAAAGATAATCAATCCAAATAAATATATTAAAAACCGTTCCCACCAAAATAATAGTCAGAACAAACCACAACAATCAAAAAACCCCAAAATTCAACAAATAGCTTTAATTATCTTCCCAAACAAAAACAAAACTATTAAATAAGCTATATAAACAAATTTTTATTACGTTAATAAAAACACCTACCAAAATAAAATAAATAATAAATAAATGAATATATAAGATAAAAAATAAAAATAAAAATGAATAACAACAAGCAAATAAATAAGCAAATAAACGACTTCCGGTAAAATAAAGGCCCAAATAGACTACCCACAATGCACAACTGACTCGTATATATAGATAGCCGAGAAAAATAACAGCACTAGTTGCCTGACTCATTTGTTGATCGGGCTGTGAAATCCCGTGTTAGTGGGGATGTAGCCTTAGCTAAGGCAGAGTTGGCCTCCTTGCTTATCAAGAAGGATCAAGCTCTGGTAGTTAGGGCTAGGCTAAAAAGAATGTCCTCTGAGGCGACGAATATGGCCGCTGAATTGCGTGCAGAGGAGAGTAGGAGTGCGTCTCGGCGACATATCGCGTGCGTCACATTACCGGATAATCGGACCGTGACTACAAACGCGGATATATGTGAGGTCTTTCGAGATTACTTTCAAGATCTTTTCACCAGGGAGCCCGGTCTGAGCTCTGCTCGGTTCGGCTCCTATTTAGCTGACTTTCCCTGCCTCGAGGCAGCTGAAGCAGCTGGGTGCGAGGGTCCCATAACAGAGTCTGAGATCTGGGAAGCGCTGAAGCAGGTTGGCTTGGATAAATCTCCGGGACTCGATGGTCTTCCCTACGAAGTGTACTTGAGGCTGTCGCACGTTTTTGTTCATTTGCTGGAGCTGATTTTCAACCACTGGATGAAGCAGGGGTCTATACCTCAACGCTTCACCAGGGGTGTGATCAAGTTGCTGCGTAAGAACAAGAACGGTGGGGATGGGTTAGGGAACTTTCGCCCTTTAACCATGTTAAACACTGAGTTAAAGATTTTGGCGAAGATCTTAGCCAACCGTTTGCAGCTTGTCCTGTCTAGTCTGATTGGCCCCGAGCATACGTGTGCTTTGAAGGGCTGGACTATTCAGGATAATCTGCATATGGTACGCCTGATCTTAGAACAAGTCGAGGGTGAAGCCGCGCTGATCAATTTAGATCAGTCCAAGGCCTTCGATAGGGTTGACCATCGTTTTCTGGAGGCTGTCCTATCGGCGGCCGGTTTCGGAGCCGACTTTCGCTCCTGGATCCGACTCTTGTATGCGACCCCCGGTGCGCTGGTGGAAGTGAATGGAGTAAGATCGAAGCCTTTCGTATTGTCTCGCTCTATTCGTCAGGGTTGTCCGCTCTCGCCTTTGCTTTACGTTCTTGCCTTGGAACCTTTCCTTCGCAAGTTGAAAGCGAATCCGGTCCTGCGTGGAATAGCTCTGCCTGGGGCTACCACCTCAGCAAAGTATTCTGCCTATGCTAACGACGTTTCGGTTCTTGTGTCGAGCAGAGCCGAGATTGACGAAGTCAGCAAAGAGGTCAGTGGTTATGAGATGGTGACAGGGGCCAAGATCAACCGTGATAAGTCTGTTGGCTTGCGGTTGGGTGCGTGGAAGGGAGTTTCTCTTCCCGGACCTTTCCTCTGGACGGATGGGCCGATCAAGATACTCGGCGTCTGGTTCGGTCCGGATCTCCAGTTAGAAATGAATTGGATGGAGGTACGAGGGAAGGCCGAGATCGCGGTTAATCTGTGGTCTCGCAGGAGGCATTCCCCGAAGGGAAGGGCGGAAGTATGTGTTTAACACATATATCCAATTCTCGTGTACCGACTCTCTGTACTTCCACTTCCGTTTACCGCACTAATTTTATTAGTAAGGCTCTTGTTCTCTTTCTTGTGGAGAGGCAAGGCCGCTATGGTATCTCGGGAGATCTGTTGCCTTCATACCGCTGAGGGCGGCCTGGGTATGCCAAGCATTGAGATTCGTCAACATATGCTTCGCATTGTTTTCCTAGACCGATTGTGTCGCGAATCGGACGAAGTGGGAGCCTTCTGGAAGGAAGACGCCCGGAAAAATTTCCCGTCCCTGAGAAGTGTGCACTCGTGCGAGGGGGAGGCCCGCTGTAGACCCCGAGCCGAAAGCTCCTTCTATCACGAATGTCGTCGCGCTTTGAAATGCCTCTTACGGGCGTCGGATGGCCTCTCCAACGTCCAGGCGTTGTCTCGTAGGGCATTGTATCAAGTGTTAGTTCGGAGGTCCGTTCAAGATGGTTTGATTAGCGAGCTCGGTCTTACGAAGCAGCAGGCTCGCTCAATATAGCCTTGGGCGCCTGGGTTGAAATGCCTCACTAACGATGAGGCATCACTCACCTGGCGGGCGATTCGTAGACTTTGTGCAGCGGGTTTGGAGAATTCTCCAAACTGCCGCCGCTGTGTTGGGGAAGTCGAGACCATTGGTCACGCCTTCTTTCAGTGCAGAGTGGTAGTGCCGTTGTGCAGGTTTGTTGAAGGTCTCATGGTCCGAGTGCTGCGGAGAAAGTCCTTTGTCCTGGATGCCGTTTCTGTTTGTAGCAATGTGGTGCCGCAGATGTCGAAGGCTGAACATTATGTGTTATGTTGCTTACTAGGCGTTATGAGAGTCGTGATTTGGACGACGCGTCAGAAGGAATTCTATGGTGGCGAGAAGTTTGTTTCTTCCGAATTGATCTTGTTCTTTCGGCATCAGCTTAAAGTCAAGATTAGGACGGAAAGGCGGCGGCTCACATCATCAGAATTTGGCAAAAGGTGGGTGAGTCTTGCGCGTTTGTGCCGTGTGAAAAGGGCTGACCTTGAGTGGCATTTTGATGCCGGTTAGGCATCAGGATATTGTTTACCTGGGTTGAACTTGGGCAACCCATCCATGCTTAGGCTAGAGTAGTTTTTTGGTGTTAATTTTTAGTTTCTTTGCATTTATGTAAACTTAGCTAAGAAAGGGGGGGGGCAATGAGCAAACCTCATTGACCCCTCTTTTTTTCTGTCCCCTTTTCTTTTCCTTTAGTTTAACTCCCCATCCCTCCCCTCTTTAGGTGCTTATTGATTTCAGTTCTCTGGAGGATGCGGGACGCCTTTCGTTTCGAGTGTGTGAGCTTTTTCGCATGTTGGAGTCTGAATCAGTGCGTGTCTGTGTGAGTGGTTGGGATGGATAAATGTTTATCTATATTTTTTAAAGTCCCGTGTCGATTTCGCCCAGTTAATTGATTTTACTGTCACATTTAGGACTTGTGGGCTTTTTTATTACTAACATGATTTTTTTAGTTTCATGTAAATATTTGTATTCATATTGTATATATTCATTGGGGATTCTTTTATTGTTAAATTTTTACTCCCGCCCCCCACAGACTTTATTGTACATATGGGGTTATTTAGGATTTTCATAGAGACAATGAGGTATTTTGGTGGTTGTAGCAAGAAAGGTAAGTATGAATGTGGTGTTTTGGTGGAAGGAATATTGTTTTGTATGCTTGGGTCAGTGCTTGTGACTAGCTAAGTTTAAATTTAAGACAATTGATGACCCCCATTTTCCCAGCCCCATTTTCGGCCTTGTGCCACATTTACTGTTAATTTTTTTACAGTAATAAATATTGTTGCCTGACGATTGCATCTAGCATGAAACAGACTGTCGCCTCTAAGTGTTGACTTCTATGTTCACTTTCATATATATATATATATATATATATATATATATATATGAGAGGGAAATGTATATACAAAATTTTATTTTGAATTTTTGTTAATGTGAACTTGTGACATAATGTCAATGAAAATGTCACTGAAATCGAAGTTACTTTAAGCATCGGGGACATTAAACATCATCATCAGGGGACATGGAATTTAATCGAAAGAAATTAAATATAAACAAATAATGAACCACTACAGTTATTTATATATTATTACTTTTTTTTACCAACCGGATTTTCTGGTCCTTTTTGTTGGTTCAGCTGGATTGCAATTGGCATCAACTGGTCCTCGTCATTGAGCATGAACAACGCTATTGGCGCGCAGATCTGAAAAGAAAAATAAGTTGAAGGCAAGATTAAGTTCAGAACAATATGAGGCTTGTTACGAATTCGTCTCACAAAAGAAAAAGAAAGAAAATAAATTTACAACTAGCTTTTGTATGTAACGAAGTACGAGTTAAGTCCCATGAAATTAAGAGAATTGAAGATTTTGTGCCTGCAAGCGCTATGGTAAACATTCCCTTTTCTTAGATTAATCAAGCGATTTATTTAAAGAAAAACAAACAAATGCACAGATATGCAAAGAGTAGAAGATCTTATTTATGTTAACAAGATTAAAATAATTTAAATTTTTATTTACATAGATTTGATTAAAATTTAGAAGAGAGCGAGAGTCGTTTAAACATGAAAAGCAATCAAAGGGAAAAGTCGGAGAAAATATTACGTTCAGTGAAGCCAGACACATTGGCAGAGTCACGATGAAGATGATGACAACGTGGGGATCTAGAAAATGTAAGTGAAGTGCAAGTAGCTTAACGATTATCAACATGGAAAGAGAGATCGACGGGCCGATTTCGAATAAAAGCCGGGGATGTTTATTTTCACTTAGCAATGTCCTTAAGAAAAGGAATTTTCTTTTCAGATGAATGATCAAAAATGGCTTCAAGCGAATGAATCCGTTAGCTCATAAAGAAGACAATCCTTCATCGGACCCTAAGGACTGGCGCTACCAAATCAGGAACACCAAGCTTTACCAAATACCCAAAACTACCTTACTTGAATACTTACAACAACAGAAATGGGTAGCACATGGAACGAGAACGGAAAATAGTGGCATACACTATATACTAGTGTATAGTGCGATTTTTTTATGATAATTTTTTACGCAAAAAAAAGAGGCTCGCATTATACACAGGTGATTTTTTGAAGAGGTTAAAAATCATGTATTTTATGTGACCGGTTGCACTATACACAAGTAAATCTTTTCTGGAAGGCTTAAAATTCATAGCAGATATAATTCAAGGATGACACTTTACAATGAAGCCGAGCATATACGGTAATCAAGAATGTTAACTTGACACATGACCTTAAAAGTTTTTGATTGAAATTCATCTCAGTATTAGAAACAACCATAACATTTAGTCAACTTTAAAAATTTAATTTCCTGAAAACTGTTTTAAGTAAAAAGATTTTATAAATTTGAACCGACAACAGCGTTCACGGTCAGGTCAATAAATGTGGAATATTGCTATACAATTCTGACTTAGCATATGCAGATAATCACTGGCTGGTGACAACGCAAACTACAAACCAGATATACCGTCAATGAAACGACTATTTGGTCAGAATAATTCTTCTAGTCGCTTCTACAGCTTTTGATCAAAGTTTACATTTGATTAAATATCTTTCTAAAGCAGGGGTCGGCAACCGTTTGCTAACTATGTACCGACTTAGTGCTTTAAAATCATTCAGTGTGCCAACAGCATACGTATTTTTATACAAGTCAAGGTCAATATACCTGTTCTACAATATATTTTATATAGTAATATAGAGTATATATACTTTAGTATATGTTAAAATTGAAACAGCTAAAAATATCTTGTAGTAGTTATTGGTACGGACTTCGTGATGTCATTTTTCGGCTGCGTGCCATTGTTATAACCATGGCCGATTTGTCAGGAAGGTGACTTCTTGATAGTCTTGGCCTGTAGAGGCGATCCCAGCGTATGGAACCTTTGGATAGTACTAATTGACCCATGACTTGTCAGTGAAATTGGGTAGGTGGAAAGAACAATGAGGATATTTATGGAAAGGACAGAGGGAAGCTACGTCTCGTCGGTGAGAAAGTGACTGAAGTTGAGATCGATTACATATTCGCTAAAAAATAAAATAATTCTTGTAACTCAAAATGTGTTAAATAACAGAGTTGATAAGCCGTAAAAAAAAACAACAAAAGTTATCTTGAAAAGAGTTTTGCAGAATAAATGCTCTTGTTAGAGAAGACATTTGAATAATATTTTAAACATTTTTACTAACATTAAAGTTTTCTTTATGCTTCAAATCCTCTATAATAGTTAAATCTATTAGAAACAGTCGCTTCTTTTCCATGAGACTGGCCAGGGTCTCGCCGTTCAAAACCGGTTTCATCATTTCTTCATTTACGCCGAATCTGAAGAAAATACAGTAAGTTTTAGTATTAACATTTTTCGGTTAAATTTTCGGCGAAATATTAATGTAAAAATGTGATTTGAAAGCCGTATCGTCAATGGTATCTAGATTTAAAAACAGATATTCAAAAGAAGGTAAGAGAGACGAAAGACAAAAGTCTAAAGACGTTGAGAAATTGACGAATGTCAAAAGGTGAGAGACGAAAGTCAAAAGAAAGTAACAGAAGGAAAATGGTGCTTGCTAAGAGAATGGGGTTCAAAACACATCCACTGGCAAGGAAAAGAAAAAAAAACTATATCAACTACTAAGGCATTGCTTTGCAATTTATTTATTTTAATATCAAAAAGTAAAACCTGCTACTGTCCTAATTAAAAGATGCGGCATGTGACTGGGACTTGAATCGGGTGTGGGTGGGTCAAACATCGTTTTGATCAATTCGCATTGATTTACACTAATGTCCTTGTAAAATGCATGGATCCATTTCTCTCGAATCTGTGATTAAATAGGATAATAGTTAACCATTCCAACAAAAATTCACTTGTTAATTTAAACGGAATGAGAGAAAAAAATAATTAAATAGAACTAACCACACGGATGTCAAATAGATGGGATAGTCGGAATAAAAGGAGTAGCAGGAAATTTTCTGAATGTATAAATTAAAAAAAGCAGTACTTGGAATAAGGATATCCCAGGTGGATATCCCACCCCAAAGTAAATCGTATCGGTCAGTCTATCTGAAACTAAAAAACACAAAGAAACAACAGTTTCTTTGTGCGATGTTTTTATCCATCTTGCCGATAAAAAATTAGAATTAACATATAAATAAATTCCAATTAAAAAGACCCATAAATCACTAACAATATTTTAAAATATTACATTACATATACTAAATTTAAAAAAAATATATTTAGCAACAGAAGTAGTAATTTTAATTTATCAAACAGATAATATGAGTAACAACCACCCAGACTACATAAGTTCTTGTAACAGGATCGACTGTAGAGTTCTTAATGTTACCCCTCATAACATATATTCGTAGTTTATGAAGAATTATTTTCTCTTCTTTTTTATACTGCAAGTAAAATGAATAAAACGTACAACAATAAGACTGAGACACGTGTTGAAATTAATGAGAAGAATGTGTATATTTCTTTTCGTGATGTTATTTACAATACTGTTTTTTTGCATGTTAAATGTTCTCATGGCTATTCTCTCTTTTTGTTTCTTTAAAATTCGAGCTTACTTGTTTATAATTGTTTCTAGAATTTCGTGATTAAGTAAAGCTTTTGAAACTGTCAACTATAGATTTTCACGGAGCGAAAGAGATACGTCTGTATTGTCCTTTTTACTACCGCTACTGTCACCTGCTTGTGGTGCAAAGGTCGTTTTATAATGATGAAGTTTCAGATATTTATTTCTAGAATGATGACATATCATCAGCATGAATCATAACATTCTTAAAGTGAGACTTACTTTTCAGGAATCTCCGTGCACAGCTTAATGAGAGCCGGGTTGCATCCTACCAGACGCTGGTTACCGAACCAAACATCTTCATTCCAGTGATCTGCTGCCTATATTAAGAAACATTTAATATTGCCACTATATGAAATGATACTTTAATTATGAATGAATCCGAAACAAAAACAAAACACAAATAGCGATAGTTTACTATGGTGTGACGTCCGAAGACACAATCGCGAAGCAATCACTGACAATAACTTGCTGATCATCCGACTAGAGGCGGATTGTGTGTCTCCTTCATTTCTCAGAGTCTTTCTCAGCTCTTCTTTTTATACTGTCCACGTGGATAAAAAGAAAAAAAAAACAGAATGCTGGTTTCGAGCGGGAACTCGTCTGATTGGTTGACTACGATTATTTTACCCAAAGAAACGCTGAAGTGGATACGTGGAGCCACCGACTCTGAGATACATTTTGTCATTTGACACTTCCGTCACCGAGTAACTTCGGAGTCCAGCAATTGTAAGAGGTACGACAGTCGCCCAACAGACAAAGCTTATACCGCCAGATTAAACTAAAACTAGCCATTATATTGTGAGTTTAGAATTTACTTGAGAAGATAATCACCATTTGCCAGTAATAAGAATGTTTATCATAGCCATTTTACTGTTCTTTCCTGGAAGGTATACGCATGGGAAAATAGATCATGTATGAATTTGCATACTCTTTTATGGTTATGGGAACGTATTACTCGCAAGATAATGGCAATGGTGGCTGAAGTTAAGAGGTGCAAATCAAACTTCTTGAATCTCCCAATGGAATTGACAGAATCAATCGTAAACGATTCGATAACTATCAACCTGAGGAAAAAATTTACCAAACTCATTTTTCTCCATCATGTTTTATGAAGCAGGGATTAGTTTTAAATTTTGTATGGCAGCGATATTCGAAGAGTAAAGACATTTTACTGCTCCTAGATTACTTGGTGTGACAAGCTACGACCTGTTGAATTCCGTTCACTTCATCTCTTTCTCGCTTCCTTCACGAGACGATACTATTACAACTTTCTCTTAGCTGAAATAAAGCGAGAAAAAATTAACAAAAATGTCCGTCGTTCATTCAGTCTGTGATGCAGCGCTGGAGCCTGAAGAATTGCCTATAGTTCAAGTGAATCCAGAGGCGACAGGCAGCGCAATAGCAACTCGGATTCAGTGTTATTCTAGCTACATCGACCGAATTTTAGTTAAGAGAGTCGATGAGGGCTTTAGACAGTCAAATTTTTCATAATATTGTTTATACGGACCAACGATTTGAGAGGATTCGTGTAAACTTAAATATCCCTAGGATTAGGTTGACTGATTTCTTGAAACTCGACACACATTTCCAGGACTACTTTTTTTTTTTTACTAATACTAAAATGGACATACACAGAGGCTGTAGTTGGGAATCATTTTTATTATTTAAATTCTTATTCTTATTTGAAATGTTCAGTTAAATGTTCGATGTCGGTTCAACCTAGATTAGAAAGGCAAAGAACACGGGAAACTAGAGTAGATACGGCTATTAAAACGTGAATTGTTGGAAAATAGCCATCGTTAAGGCGGTGCTAACCTCCTTGCTTATCAAGAACGGACCAAGCTCTGGTGATTGGGGTCAATTTAAAATAGAATGTATTCCGCGACAACGAATATGGCTATTGAGTGGCTAGCGTCACTTTGCCAGAAAAAGAACAAGTGATTAGAAACGAAGGCAAAAGCGAGATTTTACTAAGTTACTTTCAGGAGCTCTTTATCAAAGAGCCACGACTGAGCACTGCTCAGATCGACGCCTATTTAGCAGAATTTGTTCGTCTCAAAGTGATTGAAACAGCTGAATTTGAGGGAACCGTAACAGAGTATAAGACATGGCAAGCACTGATTCTGGCCTGCAAAGCAGGATCCTGGGTACAAATGACTTTACTTTGAATTGCTTGTTTAGTGGCATATCGACTCAACATGGGTCATTTAATGCCGAAATTTAATTTTCTTGCGAGCATTAGTAACTTCATTTACAGAAATGCATTGCTGATATTTTTAGTTCTTTTTACAAAATAATGTATTTGCTGGTAATATTTTTTTACTATGAAAATGTATTGCATGTATTTTTACTATAAAAACGTATTGTTTATACTTTCATCGTGTTTTAACCCTAGCAGTGTTACCACCCCAAGTCAGGGTGGACCTGGGAACAACTTCAGTTAATAGGTGTTTCCACGCTCCTCAAAACCATCCGATCAGAAATTTTGCTGCCTGATGTAGTTTATCGTCATACCCAAGGCGGCCTATGAATTGTTCACAAGCCAGTCGTCAGGGTCTGTCTCTTTGCTAGCTGTGATCGTTAACAATTCAGTGAAGAATAGGACGTCTGCTCCAATGCTTTCCTAGGAGTTGGATTAATTTGCTGCGCGTAGATAAACGCAAAAAGGACAGGACTAGTAATTTTCGACCTCTAACAGACCTTAGTCAAGGCCTTAGTTAGTAGTCTACGTTATGCTCTATAGCTTGATTGGACCTGAACAGACTTGTGCTGCGAAGGGCAAGATAACTCAGGACTACATTCATTTAGTACGCTTGATCATCGAAAGACTCGACACTGAGTCTGCGTCGATCAAATTTAGATCCGTCCAATGCATTCGGTAAGATTGATCATTGATTTCTGGAGGCTTCACCGGTGCGGTTGGTAAAGTGAATGTGATACGGTCAAAACCTTTCATGTCCTTTTCAGATTCCATTTCGCTGATGTTGTATAAAATTTTCATTCTCATGTTAAATGATGAATATGGTCCTAGGCATATTCACGTTACGTTTTGCAGCCACTTCGACTAGATACTCCATCGATACAAACGTATCTGTGAGTGTAAGGAGCAATGCAGCGATTGACGAAGATTTCAGGGAGTGTACGACGGCTGTAGGGGTCAAAATCAACCGCGATAAGACTGTTGGCTTGCGGTTGGTTACGTGGATGCGGGCTTCTCTTTCCGGGCCTTTCTGATGGACAGACGAGCTATGAAAGTTTCTCGGATTATAGTTTGTTTCAGATTTCCATCTGGAGAATAAAATATTCACTTACACACAAATACTCTTGAATAAGTTTTAGATCCATCTCTTCTCCCCCCAGCTATGGGTTAATTAGTAAGACTTGTATCATTAAACATTTATTATCTTCCAAAAGAAAATTGTTACAATCTAAAAAATATATTCTAACTTTAAATAACCTGCAATAGGTTGATAAACTGTAGAAAATGAATTAACCAGTCAATAAAGTTACGGATGTTTTCACCGACAGCTGATTCTCATAGTTCTTACACGTACTACTTAGGGGCGTATTTCGATCCTCACTGGGTGCCTTATACTTTCGGCCTTCTGCCACGGTGGAGAGATTGTGCATTGCAGGGCAATGATAATTACGCGCAAATACTCTTAAGAAAGTTATGAATCCACTTATTCTCCTCCAGCTATGGATTAATTAGTATGACCTGTATCACTAAATCATTATTATCATAACAAATTCTTAGAATCTAAAAATATTTGAATACCCTGCAAAGGGTTGATAAGTTGTAAAAACGAATCAATCAACAAATCTAAACGCTTCAGACTGGCCGGCTTCTCTCCGCACTAAAAATAAAACTTAAGGAACACCGAGAAGCTGTAATGCGTCATATTTTGTAAAGTTAACTAGCGAAGACTAATTCAATTTTTTGCCAACGTAAAGCGTTATCGATGAGGGAAAATTAATTTAAGATAGATACGTTTAGTAGTTTCTTTAAACTGGCCGAATTATTGGGGTTTTTTCTTCTTTAAAGTAAGAAGCACAGCAAGAGTCATGCCAAATATTATTCCCTTAAAGTTAATTTTTTTCGGAATAGTCTCTAAAAACAAAACAATAATTACAACCAATAAAACTCAAAGTTTACAATTCGAACACTTTACTTGGGGAGAAATTAAGATGCTTGTAGTCAAACTTTCAGCTGAAAAAAAAATCAGGTTTTAGACCACATCCGTAGAGAGCAGTCATGGAAACTTTCAATCGTTAAATTTGACATTAGTCTTAATTAAGAAAATGTTTTACTTACGAGAGGTTTCTTTCGTTGATCATCATAAATCTTATCTATGTCGTCAAAAGAATCCCATTCGTGGATCCATAATTTGGTCTTGAAGTTTCGGTAGTACTGCTCAAATTTACTGAGAAGAAGGTTTTTCTATGAAAAGAAGAAAGAAATGCAAATATACGTGAACAGTGTTAGAAAATGAAAATGTTGAACGGAAAAAAAAAAAATTAAAAAGTATGACAAAAACACACAAACGAAAAAAGACAAAACAAAAAAATATATACAAACACGAAAAGACAGATACACAAAAACATAGGAAACAACACAAACACACACGTAAAGAAAAGAAAAGCACATACACGAAAAACAAACACACGAAAAAATACACACGATGACACACACATACACCAGGAAAAATACAAGACAGACATATGCGAAAAAAAAAAAATTAAACATATACGCGAAAAGCAAAAAAAGCACAAATTCACACAAGAAAAAGAAAAAAAAAGACAGCCATTCATACAAAAACAAACTCAAAAAACAAAACGTAAAAGCACACACCCAAAAAAAAAGAAAGAAAGAATCCTCCCAAAAAACACATACGCGAAAAAAAGGCATAAACACACATACAAAAAAAAAAAACAAAAAGAAAAAAAACAGAAATACGCCAAGAAATACAGACACATAATACACGAAAAACACAAACACGAAAAGCAAAAACACGAATACACATACACGAAAAAAGAAAACACAGGAAAAGCAAAAGTGAAATACACACGAAAAAAAAATGTACAAACACATATATACAAACACCACAAAAAGACATACAAGAAAAACAAAGACACACAAAAAAAACGAAAATTATTTTTAAAAATCACACACATACACAGGAAAACAATATTCGAGGAGAGACTCACACATACACAAAAATACTTTTCAGTCTTACATTTCAAAATATTTAATGCGATTTTGTGGTGGGAGTGAAGCTTATTTTCCACCCTGCAACCTCTTTCCCCATAGACGCAAAATTCGCAATCCTATCGCTACTATAGCTATTTCCATGGCAAATGTTCAGACGAGTTCCATTCTTTTGTGTTATCAGTCCAGACCTTGTCAGCTATGACATGTCATACTAATTCCAAATTAACCTAATTTTCTCTGTATTCCAAATGTAAAAAAGAAAATTCAACACTGGCAATTTCTTTCCAAAGAACTGATACTTTGTGAAATAGACTCCCGCCTGGACAACAATTTTACCACCCCCATGTCAAGAATCAGTCATTATCTATCATCCTTATCCTCATAAACTTCACTTCCTAAGTTCTCTCATTCATATCACAAACTCCATTCATCATAACCATTTTATCACTAACCCTCTACCTTGAGTAGCTCTCGAGACATGTTTTGAGTAAGCGATATACGACATTGGTGGCAATGCCACATCATTTTACAGTTAAAAAAAAATGTATCATGCACCCGTAAGTTCTATGCTAGCAGTTTCTTCTATCGCACTTCTTGTTTGTGGAATTCTCTTCTGGATTCTTGCTTCCCAGTCAACTTTGATCTTCAAAAATTTAAATGCAACGTCAATCATTATCTTCTGCCTTAATTCTTATTCGTTTAATGTTAACGAGGAAAAACACTATTAATAGCGTTTTTCCTCATATTCTTTTACACTCAGTAACTTTTGCGTATTAGTGTCTTTATTTGCGGCGAAATGATTAAAAAAACTTTAAACTTTCAAAGTAAAATTTGTTGCCCATTCCTCTAGAAAATGAATAAGATTATTCTAATAATAGTTATTCACAGGTTCCCTGCTTAGTAATGAAATATCAAAATATGCATTCATTTTTTAAATATTCGACTCTGAAAAGATGAAATCAAAACTTCAACTTTTACTTCAAGTCCGGCGTGGCAGTACAAACAGGAACAAGATATTTAAACAGTAAGCTTAACCACATTTATGTTAAATGTATACAGTGTTTTTTCTTCTTTTTAACTGATGCATTCACCAGCCAATGGAAATTTAGAATCCATCAACTGATACGGACTTATCATCATAATATGTCACACAGACCCCAACTTTAAAGTAAGTTCTTAGTAGAGGTCGTGATGTTAGGAAGAGAAACGAAGGCTGCTGTGAAGTCAACTGGATGGTGTGTTTCAAAACAGCGAACACCATACTTAGTGCGTTTAGGGAGAGTGAAGGGCCCGTGTGGAATGTCGTAGAATTCCTTTCTGTTCGTTGATTAAAAAATGAATCGAACACAACGGGTAAAAAATGAATTTCTGACATTTTCATCCTGTTGGGCACATTTCTGCATCTTGTGGCCATGAGGAGACCTTCAAGATAAGGGTCCCTTATTGATATTAAATTCGTTTCAGATCAATATTTCCTGGCATGGATCACATGACACTTTATGTGGTTGATAGTGAAGCCCCGGGTTAAGTACATTGGCAAGAAATGAGATCATGTTGAAAAATATTTGTTGTGTAGAAATATAATAAATTTTTAGTCTGTAACTTATTAGGGTGCTTACGTAGGCGCAAATCATATTTTAAAATTTAAGCGAAAGTGGAAAGCCTGAAAATTCGTTACTTACCACATATTCAGCGCTAAACTGCTCGTCAATTGGCAAGTCTTTCACCTATAAAAATATAACAAAAATAGGAGTCTCAAAAACAGTAATCATTAAAATCAATAGTTCCCTAAGACATAAACAGATATTTGAAGAAAGAAATTAAGCATGGTCTAAAGTTGTGGAATCTAGACGAAACTTGCAAGGTGAATGATTTTGACACTGAAGATCCGATTATAATTTCAAACAGTGTTCAAAAAGTAATGCTAAAATCAAGTACCTCTTCTCAGTTCTCAAGTCCTTCCTAATGGCTAGGTTCCTGAAGGAAGTTGTTAACGGCCAGTGCTCCGTGGTTTAACTCTCTATCGACTTTATATGAATGATCAAGTCAAGAGTATACTCGAATCATTTGTGAATATCTATGCTGATAATACAAAGGTTTTTTTTTTAGATTTGCTCTACTTAGTGTATTGAGCACTTTTACCTTTTTACTTAATTTACTCTTTCGGTGGTTTTTCTTTTGACTAGGCATTGCGGTACTGGTTGTTTATTTTCGAACAACGCGGATGTCTTTAGTCTTTTCTTTTTTACTGATTTTTTTACTTCATATGATTTTTTTACTTGATATATATATATATATATATATATATATATATATATATATATATATATGTGTGTGTGTGTATGTGTGTGTGTGTGTGTGTGTGTGTGTGTGTGATCTAAAGACGTAGGAAAAATGATCAGCTCCCTCTACTGTTCCAGAAAGTATCTGACTCCTGTCATGCTTGATTGCTTGCTTGCTTGCTCTCAAAGCCAGATCAAACAAAAATTTGAATGTTGCTACCACACCCGGCCCAGAGCTGCCCAATCCTTCCTTTCCCCCTATCACCCAGTTCAAAGGCGTTTGCACGGATGATCAGTTATTTTTCGCCGTTCGACTCCTTTCCCACGTTGCTACTCCACCGCTATTTTTATAGTAGATCGAACAAACTACATTCACTGGTTCCACCAATCCAGACATTCACAGCTAGGGTCCACCATGCTACGTATACAATGTTTCCTTCGTATTCTATTAGCAAGGAGTACGTTCCAATCACACAGCTTCTTACCCAGAACTGTTACAATGTAGAACAAACTTGCAAGGGAGAATTGTTGAGATTTAGGGATACAAACTTGTTAACCATAACATCACGTCAAAGTACACAAAATGATTTTCTAAATGTAGCTTAGATATAGCACAAGGCCGAATGTGTGGACAACCAAGTGAGGCAAGCTTCTTATATACGAAAAAAAGAGATGGTTTACATGTGACACCTACTGGGGCGTTCTGGGGTTGACTCATAGTTACTGCCACGAATATGAGACCCGGTCGATCGGCGGTCGGCGTGAACCTCTGGTCAGTGTACCAAATGGGATGGTCGGTCGATTCTAATGGCACGAATACATAACGGCTTCACACCAGATGAAACCGGTCTGACACCAGCTTCGTCGTTCTCAGCTCGCTTCCAATGACTGGTTACCGAAGTAACTATCTTGATCTCAATTCTAACCTACCCACGTTGTGATTTTGATCTTAGGTTGACGAGATCAATCAGACACCAGGGCCGTCGTGCAAACTGGAGGTGGCATCGCACAAGCAAAAAGAAATAAATAAAAACCAAAAAAGGTTCGGGTATGTTTAAAGAAAGCAAATAATCTTTTACCAGTCTGTTCTATACAGGAGTGTGTGTTCTTCCCAACCCGTTTCTTCTGAGAGCGACTCTTATATTTCTAGGCAAGTTCTGTTTTCTAAATCAACTGGTTTAGCTATAAAGTGCTGGCTTAGCTTTGTTCGTCGGTATAACTTGCTGTTTGCAGAAAGGCGAAGTCGGAGGCAGGAATCGTGGAATCTCTCAGTCAGCTCTCTCGTAGCTCTCCCCAACTGCAAAACGCGGACTGCCCGAGGGCGCTCGCTTATATGGACTTCAATCAAAACACGGTACGGGGTTAGACGCAGCATGGGGTTTTCAGTGAATCCTCGATTTCAAACAAGGGTCTCTTTGTTGTCTGGCCAGGAAAATTAATTACTTCCCATTTTTGGAAAATGAATTACTTCCTATTTCTGGGGTGATCCCTTCGTCCGTAATAGCTTTCCTCCTAAACTCCCTCCTCCTCACATTGGTAATTCACACCAATTCCTTTCGGTGGGCGTTAATAACTCTCTCTCTCTTACTATTTTACCTCCGCCTAACACCACTGGTAGCACACGACCAATGGCGTCTCGGTCGTGCTGGAGTGGCTAATCTTGCTTCATTAATTAACTCTTTGACACCACTGCTTATTCAGGATTTCTTATTTTGTTCTCAGATCATGAGCAGTTTAGAATTATCAACTGGAACTTCGTTTACGCAAATCCTTTTGCGCCCTGACAAAATTCCTACAATTAAGACATGGCCCTTTCGTCTGGACATTTCCTCGGTCACATTACCTGTGTAAACAACATCTCTGCACTCTCGAACGATATCATCGTCGATTCTGGTTATTTTGTGTTTTCTTAACCAGCACTTTTAACGACCATCATCAATCAATTGTCAGAGATTGCCACATGGCCTTTTCGTAAAATTATCGTTGACGCAATTCTTCGGTTTCTTGAGAAAAATAGAGATTTAAAAAAAAATCTTCTGATGTTGTTTGGTATATTTTTAACCCTTCTTTTCTGTTTTCAGCATTTTCTCGTTTAATTTTTATTTAGTTAATTAATTACCATAGCTAAATAGTGTCACATACGTACCCACCTTAATATAGAAGATACACTTACCAGAACAGGCATGTCCGGCATATCTTCCGTATAGTTTATAGCGTATTGCTGTCGTTTACGTTTGATTTCCTTCTCTCGCTGCTCCGGATTGGGATCGAACTGCGACAAGAAAGTATCTAGTTCGTATATCCTGTAACGATTCTGGACATCTTGAGCCTCGATCCAACGGAAGATTGGGAAAATGCTGGTCGTCTTCAGCTGGATTTGTTCAACTTTGATGATTTCGACGTACCAATTAGCAGAAATGCCGGCGTTATCACGCCAAAACTCTATCATGGATACCGTGCCAAAATCCTGAGGCAGTTTGACTTTAAATTCGTCGATTGCGCCGCACTTGAAATCGTCCCAAAAAAAATTATCCAACTTGTATTGGGGACTGGCGATACCATGTTCATCGTGCAGGATTATAAAGACGTTGGCATCAGTCGACGCTTCTTTCTTGTCGCCTGTTTGCACAAAGATCGTGCAGTCATTTCTAGCCATTCTGTAACAACTCGGAAACCCTACAATGAAATGAAAATAGTCAAGTGAAAAGAATTTAATAAAAAAGGAACAAAACAAAACAGTAAACTGTTTAGCGCATGGCAATAGTGAAATCAGTGCCCACTGGCTTTTAATGAAAAGGCTTATATCGATATCATATTGAATCACCAGTTCCCGTGTGAAGTTAAGCAACCTCGAGATTGGTCACTACCTAGATAGGTGAATGCTTGGCAATACCAGGTGTTGTAAACTTGAATGTGCGGATGGTGTAATGGATAACGGCACGGAATTGAAAATCGAAGTGCAGAGTTCTAATTCCAGTCGGGTTTATTAAACTTACACGCAAATAAACTTGGGAAAGGTATGAACACACATGGTCTGCCCCAGCTATGGGTTAAACAGTATCAGTAAATTATTATTGATTCGCCAAACAATTTTTCTGGCATTAAGTAACTCGCTACCCTTGCCTTACGCCCCTTTCTGCTTGTGTATATTCGCTGAACTCGTTCCCTATGCGCATGCATGCTGTTTGCTGCCAGTATAGGTTCTTGATTATTCTGATATCGTTCCCGAATATGTCAAGGTTGCTGATCAGTTCCAGCAGATCCTTGTAGCGTACTTTGTCGAATGCCTTTGCGTAGTCTATGAAACATAGGTACACGCCCTTCTGCATTTTTATTGCTCTTTCTGATAACATACTCAGAACTGGAAGTTCTCCTGGCTGCCGTTTGACCCCGGTTTTCTTTTGCACGATACTTTCTTTTCTTCGCTGCGGTCTTGGCTCTTTTGATTGCAATCTGGTCTTCTCTTCGCAGAGATATCTTTTTATGAAGCATACCGCTGCCGTATACGATAGACAACAATAAAACTACAGAAGAACTCAAAATCGATCGCTGCATTTAAATATAGCATTAATAGTTAAGCTTACCTTTTAAAAGTTCAATGATATTTTTTTGCCGCCATTTAATTTGAAGACAATTTGATGTACGTAGGTCCTTATTTCCATACAAACAATTATTTTTATTTCATGGGTGACTTTCGATGGATTTTGCAATTATTTTCAATTATTTCCATATATTTTTGTAAGTTATATAAATTGTTATCATACAAAAAAATCGAATGAAAAAGTGTGACACACTGACATTCGCATTTATTATATAGAATAAAAATAATCAGCTCATCTACTCAGTTCACCTGTTTAACCAAACCAAATTCTGAAATCAAATCAGTGTTATTTCAGAATCGTTACCTTGGAAAGTCTTGGACGAAGAAGTTTATTCTCTCGACCTCAACTGGACACAGATAAGCATTTTGAAGAGATCACACACATACAAGCGTAGTAACAGCAGGAACTTGTCAGTACCGGGAGACAATGGAATCTACAAAATAACAAGCTACTCTCTATTGCAGGTGACTATTCAAGCACACTTGTGTTTCTTCAACGCTCACATAGCCAACCTATGCTGATCAATCTTTAGTTACAATTTCTGGGTCAGAGAGAACAGTATAGCATGATCAGGAGTTGAACAAGGCCCGTACGCTCAAATACATAGACTGGTGATTTTTCTGCCGCCACTTAATTTAAAGACAATTTGATGTATGTAGGTCCTTACTTTTCGTACAAACAATTATTTTTATTTCATCAGTGACTTTTGCTGGATTTTGCAATTCATTTCAATTATTCCCAAAGTTATTTCCAAGTTACATAAATTGTTATCATACAAAAAATTCGTCGCAAAAAAAATAAATAAAAAAAAAATCTCGTAAAAAAAAAAGAAATTGTCGAAAACAATTGCAGTAATGAAAACATGAGAATCCAACTTTTCTGTAACATGAGCTATAGAAAGTTAGAGAGTTGTGTCCCTTTAACTGAAAAAGTGTGACACAGTGACACTCTGACATTCGCATTTATTATATAGAATAAAAATAATCAGCTCATCTGCTCAGTTCACCTGTTTAACCAAAACAAATTCTGAAATCAAATCAGTGTTATTTCAGAAGCATTACCTTGGAAAGTCTTGCACGAAGAAGTTTATTCTCTCAACCTCAACTGGACACAGATAAGCATTTTGAAGAGATTACACGCATACAGGCGTAGTAACAGCAGGTACTTGTTAGTACCTGGAGACTATAGAAGACACGATGGAGTAATGGATAGCGGCTCGGATTGAGGAATCGGAGAGCCGAGTTCGAAATCCAGTCAGATCCATTAAATTCAGTTATGTGCTAATATTCTTGGGAAAGGTATGAATCTTCTTCTCTCCACCCGCCAGCTATGGGTAAATAGCAGGGCAGACTGCGTTCTATAGCTTTGGATGCAACTGGTCTACCTTTTAAAGAAATAGCAACCTACTGCGGGGAAAATATCTGCCTCATCAGTCATATATCGAAATATACATGATCGCCTAAGCGTGTATCACGCATGGCGCATAACTGACTGATGGAATCTACAAAATGACACGTATTTTTATTTGAAGTCAGCCAGACTTTTTACTAAATGACCATTGCTTCGGGGTTAGCAAGATTGACATGAAATTGGAAATGTCATAATCTCTTCTTTTTTTCCCATGATGCAGTGTTGATGTATTGTTATTTATTTTCTAAATTTTTTAAATTTAAATTTTCAGACCAGTTATGTTAATTTTTAAATGTAAAAAAAATATTCATGAATAATCTGGGTGACTTCCGGTTTTGGGGCAACTTTTGAGACCTTATTTGCTAGATAAAAAAAGAAGAGAAGAGGAGACGAGGAAAACGAAAAAGTAATGTTTTTGTTTTTTGTTCTGATTTCCTTTTCTTGTCTTATTTATCTGAAACGCAAAGTCACCATTCTCATGGTTTTGGAGTGGGATGGTCACGATGGCATCTCAGAAGGAATGGTCACGATGGCACCTCGCGCCAAAGTGACTTCGATATGCTGTTTGGCCTCCTCCACCTCTTAGCCTAACCAACCACATCGTATTTGGTTTTTGAAATGGAGACGTATTCTTTATTTGAAGTCAGTCGCACTATTCACTGACCATTGCTTCGAGGTTAGCAAGATTGACATAAAATTGGAATTGTAATTAGCCAGAATCTATTTTACCATGATGCAGTGTTGATATAATGTTATTTATTTTTTTAAATTTTTTAAATTTAAATTTTCAAATCAGTTATATAACTTCGGGTCTTGGTAACCAGTGCGAGTAAAAATAATTGCAATTTTGTTTTAATAGGAACTTATATCAAGTTAAAACTTTAAAAAATATATATATATTCCTAGGGCTGGGTAACTCTCTCTCTCTCTTATATATATATATATATATATATATATATATATATATATATATATATATATATATATATATATATAGTAAGTATTCCACAATAAATTAAATATATATATATATGGTAGGTATTCCACAATAGATTAAACCGACTACCTCACTCGACGTTCTTCCGAGTGAGGCGGCTTGTTAGCGAGCCAGTAGGACGAAAAATAAAACCTAACAATGGGTGGAAGAACTCTTTATTAGTCATCAGCCAGCTAACTAGAGTTGGTGTCTGCATAAATCACCGTAGAGAAGGCAACGGGAATCCACTCCACTATCAATCCCAATATTATGGCTAACAATATACACAATATGAAACCTAACGGCGCGAAGGGGGTTAAGTCTATAGGCGTTAACTCCTCGCTCGGTAAGGACAGACTTACGCAACAGGTGTCACCTGACCGTCATCCAGTGACTGCTAGCATAAATGGTGTAAAGTGGATAACATGCCTCGGAACCTATCCCTCGCCCGGAAAGGAACAACATGAGCGACAGGTATCACCGGACAGTTATCCTGCGACTGCTCGCATCAAACATAAAATAACTCTCGGGACATGAAACGTTCGGACATTGAATAATTGCGGTCAGCTACATAATGTGAAACAAGAAATGAACAGGTTAAAAAACAACATCCCATGTGTATGTAAAACCAGATGGCCAAACAACGGAGATTTTGTCAGCGACGAGCACAAGATTATTTATGCCGGCGGGGAGAAAAACGACAAAGGAGTAGGATTAATACTAGATAAAACATTTAAGAACTGCGTTTTGGGATATTACCAACTATCCAAAAGAATTCTGGTAGTCAAATTGAAAGGAAAGCCTTTCAAAATATCTGTTATGATAGTGATACTGACAAATCGATGAAGAAATCGAAGATTTCAACTGAAAGCTATACAATGCTAAGGCTCTTTGGAAATCACAGGAAGTCATCATTATCATGGGAGACTTAAACGCCAACGTAGGCAGCGAGAGGGCAGGAGATATAGCTGGAGAATTCGGACTAAGAACCCGCAACGAACGTGGAGAAAAATGGATTCAATGGTGTACAACCAATGACCAAGTAATAGCCAACACATGGTCCCAAGAACATCCGACACCATTATGGACATAGAGGAGCCCAGGAGGAGACACAAAAAAACAAATAGACTATATAACTATCAACAAAAGATTCAGGAATGCAATCGTTCACTGCAAAACCTACCCAACTGCCGACTGCGGGAATGATCATCGCCCTGTTACATGTAAGCTAAGATTGAAACTACGGAAACTGAAGAAGCCTTACGCAGCACCCAACTTGCAATATAACAAATTACTGAGCGACTCGTACATGAAAGAAAAATATACGGACAATATGAAAAGAATATACGAGGGACACAATGGAAACTCGAAATAGGACTCACTAAGAGACGCATTAGTGACGTCAGTAAACGATGTCATTTCAAAGGAGAATCGACGAAAAAGAAAAAAACGAATGGATGGCTGAAGATATTCTCGACATGATGCAAAGGGGACAGAAACTCTGCCAAGATATGGAATGGAATACAGAAACCTACACAACGAAATAAGGACCAAATGCAGGCAGGCTAAAGAAGAGTGGCTAAACAAAATAATGTGCAGAAATAGAGAGATTGAGTACTACAAACAAAGGAGATATGCATAAACAAATAAGGCAGCTATCAGGACAAAAGACACGCTCGTCAATAGGTCTTTTTAAAAACAAAGTATGGAAGACTCATATTAGAGAAGGAAAAAATTCTTCAACGCTGGAGCGAGTATATCGGAGAACTTTTCCATGACGAAAGAGAACAACCAGCAATACTCAGAACTACTGATGGAACTGAAGTTCTAAAAACCGAAGTAGAAACAAGGCGGCAGGGCCAGATGGAATTGTAATGGAAATTCTGACAGCCTTAGATGAATAAATGAAATCTACAACAGTGGAGACATACCGGAAGTTCTCAGCAGATCTATTTTCATAGCAGTACGTAACAAACAAGGAGCAAACGAATGTGAGCTCCAACGAACAATCAGCCTAATGAGCCATGTAACAAAACTCGTCGTCCATATTCTGATGAATAGAGCGCGCAGCAGAATCGGGCCAGAGGCAGGAGAAGAACAGTGCGTGTTCGTTAATGATACCGGAAAAAGGAACGCGATATTCACGCTTAGAATGTTATCAGAAAGAGCAATACAAGTGCAGAAGGACATCCACCTATGTTTTATAGACTACACAAAAGCGTTCGACAAAGTACACCACAATGAACTGTTGGAATTGCTTCGCAACCTTGATATATTCGGGAGAGATATCAGAATAACGAAGAACTTATACAGGCAGCAAACAGCATGCATGCGCATTGAGAATGAGTCCATCGAATGTACAAAAATAGAAAGGGGCGTAAGGCAAGGATGCGTCTTCTCACCGGATTTATTCAACATATACAACGAGGCAATTCTGAGAGAATTGGAAATCCTATCGGGATTTAGCATTGGCGCCCACAATCTTTTACAATATAAGATACGCAGATGACACAGTGCTGATAGCAGACACGGATTAGAAACTGTAACACCTCCTTCAGAAGGTAGCGACGGAAAGCGAGAAGAAGGGACTAACTATAAACTACTAGAAGACAGAATGCATGGTCATCAGTAAAAGGATGGGCTCGAAATGCAATTTGTTGGTGGGGGACACTAAAATAAGCATATGCGGAAGTTTAAATATCTGGGAATTGGACGGTAAGTGCGACGCTGAAATCCGAAGACGGATTGGAATGACCAAGGTTCATTCCAAAAGCTGGGCAGAGTATTGCGAGAGAGGAGAATTTCTTTGGTCACAAAAAAAGATTACTGAGCTGCTACGTGACCTCTGTCCTCCTATACGGCAGCGAACGTTGGACGGTCTCTTCAAAGATGAAGAAGAGACTCGAGACAGCAGAGATGTGGTTCTACAGAAGAATGCTAAAGATATAATGAACCGAGCGTATGAGCAACGATGAGGTCTTGGAGTGGATGCAAACAAGGAGGAGGCTTATACTTGACATCAGGGAGAGGCAGACGGAATTTCTGGGACACATAATGAAAAAGGAGGGCCTGGAGTGTCTGATACTCAGAGGACGAAAAGAGGGAAAGTGAGATAAGGGAAAACAACCCATGCCATACCTGACGGGCTTAAGCAAGTGGATGACAGACCGTGGTCTGGGGGAGGTGCCGCAGGGACGAAACTTATTGAGAACTACAAGGGATATGGAGGAGAGCCATGATCGCCTACTCCCTGAAAGAACACGGTACGTAAAAAGAAAGAAGAATGTCTGTTACAGGTGACTATTCAGTCACACTTGTGTTTCTTCAACGCCCACATAGCCAACCTGTAGTTTATACTGCAACTATGCTGATCAATCTTTAGTTACAGTTTCTGGGTGAGAGAGCACAGTATATCATGGTCATGAGTTGAACAAGGCCCGGACGCTCAAATCTTCGGATTTGTGATTTTGAAGCTAAAATAACTGTCGATGGCTCCCGAACAGTTTTGTTTATCCAATTTCACTTAAAAACGCTTGGGTCAATCTGGCATGTGGTTTTCGGGTCATCAAACAAATACCATATGAAAACTTGAAAATAGTACCAAAGAGTAAAGAGGATTTTATGAGCGGAGTTTTAACTTAATTTTTATGTTTTTTTTTTCTTGTTTTTATTTTAAATAAGTAACAATATTACAAAAAAGCATAATTTATGGTTACAAATACATTCAATAGAAACACTAAAAAAAGTTAGTTTTTAACTTTTTTTATCCTAAAAAATTATCTTACATCCTGCTCCTCGTATCCGCTTTGATTTTCGAGTGAACAGGATAAATAAATGATACTAAATTACCCATTACCGACCAACTCCAGATCACCAAACATTCACAAATTCATCCTTTATAACTTAAAAAAAGATACTAATGGGCTAAAGTGGGTTGAAAAGTTCGTCCAGTAACATAAACTTCCTGACAGTGAAGGTGATGATTAGTACTATAAACTTTATCTAGGTTTCCACACTACCAAAGACACAAAAGGTTTGGAAAGAAACTCATCAATACTAGAAAGAAGGGTAACCGTTTGTGTGTCAGAGAATTATAAGTTGCTGAAAAACTGTTTTAAAGAAAAGATTTTGTAAATTTTAACCGACAGTAAAGTTAATTATACGATCAATGGATGCTGAACGCTGTCTTTGAAAACTGCTAATTTTCATGCTTACTCTTTGAGAAAGATAAAGAAAATGTTTTTTTATGATCACCTGCAGCGTATTTGTCGACCGCTGATTTAATGGCTTCCTTTTTTTTTATTAATAATATGCTAACAAAAAACATAAGCAGTTGACATTTATGCAACAACAAATAATGTATTCAAAGCGAGTTTGCTAACCAGACCATAACGCCACCGCAAGAGCTAACTCCTTTAGTGACTATGTATAGCATTCGCCACCAACGAGACGAGCTATATAACAATACATGTAAATGTATATTCATATACAATTATTAATTCATGTTACCTATCTGATATATGTTGGTTATGAAGAATGGAATAAAGCAGTCAATCTGATGTTTTTTATTATCTATTTGGAAGGGTTTTTTAAGAATGACTTCTCATCTGATAGCTATCTCTTAATAGATTTTTACAAACTTACTGCCTTGTGGCTTATTTGTAGGTGAACCTCTATACGTAATTACTCGCTTTTAATAGAAACAAGTCTAGTTAGTTAACAAACTTAAATCCGAAACAGGTATGTCAATCGGGAAAGCAACATTCCAACTTTTACATTCAAATGAGTCATAAACGTGAACTAAAAAAAAAGTTAATAATTAATAGAGAAAATGAAGTACTGGAGAATTTTCCAGTGAATACGTTTTTACTTTTATCTGCATTCATTAGCAAAACAAAACAAAACAAAAAACATTAGAATAGAATGCAAGTAGATTTTTAGTACTTACACGATTATTCGTCAAAGTCCGAATTGGATTGAAAAGCAAACTGGCAATATACCACGAACGTGACTTATTATTGGGACGTTTTCACGAGTCTTGGTTATCCTGCAGTATGAAATACAGTCACTGATACTGGATATCTAATAGCAAGGGACACGGTGGCTGGATTTCAGTTATGAGTAGTGATTCGTATACAAAGCTAATTGGCCGTCTGTTTTTTTTTCTCTAGAAACTAGAGAAGTGACGGGAGGAGAACGATAGACAAGCGGAAGAGTGAGTGATTAAAATGTCTAAATACAAGAGAATGGAAGGAGGAATGACAGAAGAAATATTAGGAACGGTGTGAATAATAAATGAAAACAGGAAGGAGTGAGAGAATTAAAATATAGAGAGAAAGAATGGAAAAGAAGAGGAGGAGGAGGAGAGTACAGGCGAAAGAAAAGGGAGATAAATATATAGCAAAAAAAAATTTAATATCACACGACGAAGTTTGAGAGGCGACTCTCGGGGAGGCGGAGAGGCTGTAATGTAATACTCAGTGTTTATTAAGTTTTGACCCCCACCCCACCCCTGGTCATTTATTTAAGAGTAAGCTTCCTTGAAAAATATTCTAAATAAATGATCACCATGCTTTGTAAGGTTATTTATTTGCGGTAAAAAATTACATAGTAAAATTGTTTTCTTCTCGGTCTGTGAAGGTCCTTTCTATTGGATTTAGGACATCCCCGAATTGGGAGGGATGGGCCATTATTACCCTGCCGCGCTTTGTCCAGTGCGTGTTGGTAGAGGTGCTTTGGCGATCATGTCTTTTTTTGATTCATGATCGCCTCAGAGTATTTTTATGTATGTGAATTCTCGCTTTTTCCTTTTTATTCAAGACCCGAGATTAGTTAACAAACGAGTCTCGAAAATTATTTCATCAGTATAGTGAGTTCGATTCTCACAGGTTGCCCTATACTTGCGCCAATACTAAACTACGTGATAGTGATTTTCTAATAGTAGCTTAGATGTGGCATAAAGCCGAAAGTATGAGGCACCTAGTGAGGATCGAACTCATTATTCATTCATAATTGATCTAACGAGACATGGTTGCTAACCATTGCACCACGTTGAAATGCCTCTGTTCTCAACTGGAAACTAAATGTCAACTGCTTTTTTCTTTTTTGTGTTTGTGTAAAAAGTGATATAAAATGTTATTTTCAATGTCATTTTACTTATTCAACATGACCATTTTGCTTGATTTAATACTATGAAAACAACACGCATGCACACGCAGGCACATAGATAGATAGATAGATAGATAGATAGATAGATAGATAGATAGATAGATAGATAGAGAAAAGCAGAAAAAATTGAAATGTAAACTTCCATGAAAAATTTAATATGTAACCATTAAGAAATATATATGTGTGCGTGTCTATGTATGTATATATATATTTATATATATATATATATATATATATATATATATATATATATATATATATATGTATATATATGTGTGTGTGTGTGTGTGTGTGTGTGTGTGTGTGTGTGTGTGTGTCGCCAATACGTATAATGGAATTTACACGCATGATGTGAGCTACCATTCAGAAACATGGAAGGTAAAAGTCGATGAAATGTGCTCAAATAATTTTGGAAAAAAGAAAAAGAAAATAACAACGACTTATTCAACAATTTGAGGACATATTTTTCATTTTCAATTAATATTCTCGCTTTGACGCTGCTAAATTCAGGTGACCTCTTTTATTTGCTTTATTGACGTCGATATCAACTGTCGCCATTCTTTCTGTGACATAGTTGATGATACAAGCAAACATGCGAGTAATTTGATGCTATCTATCTAAAAACTTCCTTCCAAAAGAATCCGTTCTTATTTATATACACATCATTTTTTAAGAATAATATTGAAAGTCAAAAGCCACGTACTGTATTCGGTTAGCACTGCACTAAACATTTCCAGTAAACACACGCATCTATCTATCTATCTATCTATCTATCTATCTATCTATCTATCTATCTATCCTAAGTTTTTTTTCTATCTATGAAAAATTTCTCAGAGTTAACCTAGAAAAACTGTATTATTAGCCGACGCGTTTCTTCCAATGTGGACTTTTCCAAGACAACAACGAAATGAATTTATTGAAAACAAAGTAACTATTAACAACAAACAAAATCAACAAACCATTCTCATTTGATTTCTTGATATAGTTGTGTACGTTGGCTTGGGAGAGTAGTAATTCGGCTCGGAAAGGTGATATTGGGGAAAAACCCTCGGCGTAGATTAATATTTGGATAATATTCAATGGTGGCACTCTTGAGGGTTTTCCTTCTGAGTGCATTATTTTCTTTTTTTATTAGATAGTATTTTTAAAATCAAAATTGTGGTCGAATTTATTTCTATGTATGACTAATTCATCAGTTAAGTTGTTTTTGTGAGGTCACTTTTGTGTTCATAGATTCGTTTTTTTTTCTTCATTTCTGATTGTTTCTCGAATATATTGGCAGGAACAGTTTTGGCAATTTATTTTATAAATGCCTGATTCAGAAATATTATTGCTATTAGTGTTTGAGAATCTGATTATATTGGTAGTGGTTTTGGAAGTGTTTGTGATCAGTTTAAGATTATTTAGATGGGATAGGTTGTTCTGGATAGAGGACGTAACGGGGTTGGTCGGTCGTATTATGCATTTGTTTTCATGTAATTTATTAATACGGATTACGTTATTATTTTTGTTTCGGTTGTATATATTGTATGCCTTCTTGCGTTGTGGATGAAAAGATATGGGTATTGTAGGTTTTTGAATATGTTTTCTATGTATGTTTCTTCTTTAGGTAAATATTGGGGGCTGCAGATTCTTAATGCTCTCAGATAGAAATCTATAATAATTCCAGATTTAATTTTAAGAACAATTCTGAACGAGACCAGCGGGGGCGAGATCTCGGAGGGATACTGTTTTCTTTGCTGTTTTGAAGACGAATGTACGCATAGCTTATATTGGCTGCTATAAGTTCCGCCTTCTCCACAATAAGGGTCGTACTTCGATTGTCTGACATGTCGTCTCAGAAGAACCTTTCCTGGTGTTGTTAGCCATATTGGAACAGAATAGCCACTGGAGATTTGGCGAGGGTAGTTGAATAGCCGTTCATGAGGTGTAGCATCCATAGCTCTTGAAAATAGTATGCGCATTGAATGTAAAGCATCTGGAAGAACATTCTCCTATTGATTTATAGGTAGGCGTTGAGTCATGAGTGCCAGAGTTATTGCTTTCCACAAAACGTCATTATACCACTCGCATTGCCCATTACCTTGGGGGTTATAATGGGTGGTACGGTTAGTTGAGATTCCGTGCCCATGCAAGAATGATTTCAGCTCAGCCGATATGAAGCTGGAGCCCTTGTCCGAATGCATGTACATTGGCATATACCGAAGATAACAAAGATTTGGGTGAAGCACCGGATGACTGTTTGCGACGACATATCAAGACAAGCAAAGGCAAATGGGAAACGAGAATGTTCGTCTATTATTGTAAATAGAAACCGGTTACGAGAGGAAGATGGCAGGGGTAATTTGAAGTCAACGCCGAGCCTTTCAGAATGCATGGCTGCTTTTATTAAACGCAGATCGTCAGGTCGGTAAAATTGGTTTGCTTTCGGCATATACAGGGCAAGGAGTAGACATTCTCTTCATAATCTCCACAGAGAAAGGAAGGTTCCTCATCCTAACAAAATGCATCATTCGCGTAACACCAGGGTGGCAAAGAGTGTTGCGTAATTTCTCTAGGGTGTCCAAAGTTACAGCTTAACAACAAGCTCTAGATAACGTATCTGCAGTAACATTATCTTTCCCCGGGCAGTATTTAATATCGAAACTGTAGCAGGAAAATTCGACTCTCCACCTTTGGATTTTATCATTTTCCAGCCTGTTTCGAATCAAAGATGAATGCTACTGATCTCTGATCCGTAAGTAAAGTGAAGGGTCGTCCCGTTAAGGCCCCTACAATAGCTTGGGCTTCCTTTTCTATAGAAGAGTGTTTACGTTCGCTGGTAAGCAATGTCTTTGAAAAGAAAGCTACGGAACTACCAGACTGATTCAATGAGGCTGCAATCGTGTGGCATGAAGAATCGGTCTCTACGGTGAAAGGAACAGTTTCGTCGATAGAATACACTACAGCGTTTTCGACTTCGGTTTTCAGGTATTCGAAGGCTTTTTCAGCAGTCTTGGGTAGTGAAAAACGATTAGCTTGTATGAGGGGGGCAACATTTTCAGAATACTTAGCAATCCATTGGGAATAGTAAGAGAACATTAACAGTGCACGACGAAGAGAATGAATATCACGAGGAAGGGGAAATTCTTTAAGCGATCGATGTCTCTCAGGATCTGGTTTAATTGTACCCTCCGATATTATGTAGCCTAGTAGGTTCACTGTAGAGTCGGAGATGTGTGGAAGAGTGAATTGTCAGCTATAAACTTATCAATTATTCTTTGAAAGTAGGCTACGCTGTTGGTTACTCCAAACAGTACCCTGCAAAATTGATCTGCTTCAAAGGTGGTATAAATTTTGTCTTTATCAGATATTGGGACCTGGGGGTAAGCGGATTTCAAATCTATAGTGCTATAGATTTTGTATTGTGCAACCTTGTTTACCAATATATCGATCTTAGTTAAAGGGTAAGCATCCTACATAGTGAATTTGTTAATTGTCTGAGAATAATCGACCACCATACTCTTTTTATGTCGTTCGTTAGTTGTCATTACGATCTGGACCTAACACCATCCGGGCACAGACGAGACTTTGATCCGAATAGTCTAAACACTTATTGTAACACCCAAATAACTTATGCATTTAACATACCAAACAATGTTCTACTTCTTAAATGATCATTTATTAATTTACATACTACGTTTATTCCAGAACAAATAACAGAAACTTCAGCCGAAAACTGCGTTATTCAGCTCTGGTTGTTTTAAGGGCCCCGACCCTTCATCGGTAAAAAAGTGTATTCAGTTACTACTATGGCCTTCCCTTGTACTTATTCTTCTTTTCTCATTCATCGTTTTTCTCTTTTTTCTGTTTCCACCTTTCACTCTCTCGCTATCCTTTTTCTTGGGAGTTTTGGCATGCTTGCTTAGATTTCTGACCGTTGCATAGTATCAAAAGCTGTAGCAGACACTTCCATTTTGATTTAAACTTTTCGAGTCAGGTTCTTAACGACTCAACATTCCTTCACCGCCCAAACTGCCATCAACAAATACTATTGTCTTACTCTGTCACTTTCTTTTCTTTCCTTCTCTTTTCTCCCTTTTCTTTACTCTCTCTGTTTCCACTTAAGGTGTTTCTCCCTATGTTTTTTCCAAAAACAATTTGAATAATGAAAAATGAAGTGATGTTCAATAAGAGGCTTACTTGTAAATAGAATTGTTCATAACCATTTTTGGTTCTCACCAGTCGAGACGAGATGCATGCGCATCGAAACAAGAATGCATCTTTGTAGTGAGTAAGTTGTTTTGTCCGTATGTAAAAATTATAATAAATAATTATATATATATATATATATATATATATATATATATATATATATATACTGCGAATATAAATAAAACATATATACTGCGCAAATAAAATAAAATATATATTAAGTATATAAATAAACACGAACACACACACACACACATATATATATATGTATGTATATTCGGGAAGCAACCTTTCCTTTAAACATCTTACGTTAAATATGACAGACAAGGAACATTTAATTAAGTTTTGATTTAGTTTTTCTAGTGAAAATTGTCCATATTATCCAATGTCTTAAGCGCTTTGGGCCACTTTAGCCATTTTCAAGAGGGTTTTGTTTCGGTGTTGTTGATTTCTCTTCACGTCTGAGTGTTTAAGATCTATTTTTGGGGTTGTTTTGAATAGTAATAGGAGCGTTTATTCTGAGCCTTCTGTGTTAAGCGCAGCTAGAATTCGAGTCAGCGTCTTTCTTTTATATATATTTTTTATTATATATATATATATATATATATATATATATATATATATATATATATATATAATTCGCGCCGGAAGCTCCAATACGAACATTGGATTGTGTTTGGGTGTCAATCTGAGGACAGTGCAGAGGATTTGGAAAGATTTAGATGAATCTAATGGTGATTACGAAGCTGTTTGTTGTGATCACTAGTGATGGTGACGTTATGTCTCCACTCATCTTCCTACAGGGCCCCAGACTCAACACGGAGCCTACATCAAGTGATTTGAGGAGGTAGTGCTGCCCAGGGTCAAGAGGGTGCCCGCTGGAAGATCCTATGTTTGGCAACAGGAATCTGAACCATGACACACAAGCAGGAGAACCCAGTTATGCCTGTCAGACAATTTCTGCGACCACATCACCCCTACATCTGGCCTCCTAGCTCTCCAGACTGTAGCTCTCTTGATTATTATGTGTGTGGATGAGTTGAACGTGAGACCAACAAAACTCCTTGTTATAGCAAAGATGAATTGAAGGCAATGATTATGGCAGCATTCACGAACTTAAACAAGCAGGCCGCCCAGAAGAGTTGCTGGAGATTCCAAAGTCATCTGGAGGCCGTGGTTGAAGCTAATGGCAATTTTATTGAAAATATTCATTCTTTAGTATTTCAGGATATTTTTGTATAATTTTGCTAAATATATCTGTTAAAATGAGATGTCAGTGTTATTTTAATTTTGCGTAATTTAGACAGCAATTTATCCACCGCACCTGATATATATATATATATATATATATATATATATTTTTTTTTTTTTTTTTTTTTTTTAAGCGTATCACCCCAAGCAAGGCCGGTGGCCACTATCACGCATGGGGTTACAGAAGGGTTGGAGGAAGAGCAGATAGGAGTGGTAAAGGAAGGGATGTGGAGAAAGAGAAGGACGGAGGGTCGATCGAGGTAGGGGGGTTACGGGAGATATAGAGCGAGAGCAGATAGGAATGAAAGATGTCAGGAAGTGGATAGATCAAGGCAATTGGAGATGACGATTGACGCTACACTTAAACCGTTGGAGATTGTATTTGTCAGGGAAACAGTAATAGGGAAGGGAGTTCCACAGGCGAGATGTGCGAGACATGAAGCTATTGGAGTAGAAAAGACGTCTACACCTAACAGTTTCAACGGTGAAGGGGTGGGAACGGGATGCCAGCCTCGTAGGACGCTTAAATTCACGAGGCTTAGGGACAAGCGAAAGCAACTCCTCAGAGCAATTACCGTGGAAGTACTTGTAGAAAAGGCAGAGCGATGCAACATCGCGTCTGTGAGAGAGCGACTGCAGACGAGATGACAGATCAGGGCCAATCACATTGCATATCCGTCTCTGGATCTTATCAAGAACCCTGAGGCAATACGCAGGGGCCCCAGACCATAAATGGCAGCAATACTCGAATGGTAGACTTATAGACTTGGAGGATCGATTCAGGGGAGAAGAATTTCCTGGCTCGGCACAGGGAACCAACTTTTCTTGCGGTGGATGATGCAATTGACTCGATGTATTTGTTCCATCTCAGATCAGCGGACAGCGTGAGACCGAGCAGCCGCAGAGAGGAACTCTCGAGAAGTTGGTCCTCAGACATTCTGATGGGATGCAGGGATGGGTCCTTGTGGTGGTTAATGGAGAGCAGTTTTGTTTTAGAGGCATTAAAGTTGACCATCCATTTCTCTCCCCAGTCCACAACCGATATATATATATATATACTTTATGGTTACTGTCAGTTTTACACCATAAGCGATCATCAGACTAACAGTTTTTATTCAGCCTCCCATTTGAGAAGAATGTGAGACAAGGTCGAGTTTAAAGTAGGCTATTATCAGACTAAGTCACGTTACTCGATTTGTAGGTTCTAGGAAGAAACAGGATCTTCCATATTTTTTGTTCAGGGATCATACTCTATCTCATGACCTTTAGTTTGCATCTTTATTTATTGTTTTAAAATAACCATATTAAAGGTCATGACCGTAAATAGCCTAAAGCATTAACCTTAAAGAAATAGAAAAATGGGTAAGAGCGGTTTCTTCCGCTTTCCTCAACAGCCCCCACCCCCTGTGACGCATATATATATATAAAATATATCTGTGTACACAATCTCGATACTGCCAAAATATGTGTAATGAATGTTATGTTGAACGGCAACTCTTCTAGATCCTAGGGCTCGGGTGGGGATATTTCATTACCGCTGACTCACTACCGGCCAACCGGTGTTGGATGTCATCGCGTACACATCTCTTAGATCGGCTGTGAGTTATAGAGATTTTAAAAGTTTGTCTGTTTGTCATAGTGATTTATTAGTTACAACAGCCTATTTGGTGGAATGGTGTTTAATTTTCAAACATTTCATCACACTGAAAATGGAAATACGCTTGTAGATTTGTCTAGTTTTCGTTCACAAATAAGAGCTGCATGGCCGAGTGGTTAGAACTTTACCGTTTTGAACAAGATATCTGGGTTCGAATCTAGCTATGGTATTTTTTTGCAGATAATTTTGCACTTGGTAAAGTCAAATTTTACACTTGGTAAATTTGAACCCCTCACTTTTTCACACACACACACACACACACTCTCTCTCTCTCTCTCTCTCTCTCTCTCTATATATATATATATATATATATATATATATACAGTGTAACCCGGATATAAGAGACCCGGATATAAGAGAAACTCGGATATAAGAGCGATTTTCTCTGGTCCCAAATTAGAGCCTGTGTTAATGTATACATAATAGACAAAACCCGGATATAAGAGAAACCCGGATATAAGATACTTCTGCTCCGGTCTCGACAACTCTCTTATATCCGGGTTACACTGTATATATATATATATAAATAATTAATGTATTTATTTTTAATCCAATCTATTTTTTTATTACTTCAAAAGTTATTATGGTGGTTAAAATCTGTTGACCCCAGATGCAGATTCTGTGATAAATATCCAGAAACAATCGACCATCCTGTATCAGGTTGCACAGCGTTAGCACCCACTGAATATAAAACTTGTGCATGATAGAGTGGGCCAATATCTACACTGGAAAAATCTGTAAGTTTTACGGGAAGGAAACAGCAAGAAAACTTGTATGAACATCACCCAGACCCGGTTACAGAGACAGGACCTGTACTAATTTTATGGAACTTTACAATACACACAGGCAGAGCAATCAAAGCTAATTGACCAGACATCGTACTCAAGGTCCCCCAAAAGCAGAATATGCTTTCTTATTGACATGGCTATCCTGCAGATTTTGCTGAATCTTGGAAGATCTTCAAAAACTATCAAAATACAAGGATCTTGAAGTGGAAATCTAAACAAATGTGGCACATGAAGATATCAATAATTCCAGTCGGAGTTGGAGCTTTCGTATTGACTGAAAAACGTTCCGACAGACTCACTGAAGGGATTCCTGGTAGTTCATGCCTTAAAGATATACAAAAAAATTGTACTCACAAGTACAGCTCACACATTACGAAGAACTTTATCTCTGTAAAATGTGTGGGATCTTAGGCTTTTCTTTCACAAAAATGATCAGCTGAAAATGCCATAACCTTTGTTCTCCGTTTGGGACCAGAAAAGATATTTGTATACAGCAGAAATCAAAGGAAATAATAATAATAATAATAATAATAATAATAATAATAATAATAATAATAATAATAATAAGAAGAAGAAGAAGAAGAAGAAGAAGAAGAAGAAGAATAAAAAGAAGAAGAAGTCTAAATCTAAGTTAGACTAATGACAAAAGCATTCATGTAGTTCCAAAACAGTGCAACTCGGTTGTAAACTTTCTTAGATCAGCTCAAAGCAGCCCCACATGCTGAGTGACGAATGGAGGTTCAATAATGGCATTGCACACGAAAAGAAAACTTTATTTTATGCGGACGCTGTCGTAGGTTGCTTTGGATTTAGATAAGGCTAAAGAAAGACCACAAATTGCCTTAGATTTCTTCTGTCTCCGGAAAAGAGACCCTAAAAAAGTAAAAAAATAACAAAAACAAATCAGTTCTTTCAGTTTTCAGTCATTTAAAAGGGTCATCTAAAAGGGACTTTCACACGTCCTTGACTTTGACAGGCGAACCGATCTCTACTGTTCGTGTTCACACACACACACACACACACACACACACACACGCACACACACACACACACACACGCACACACTTTTTTGTGTATGTACTGATCTGAATAGACAAAAGCCTACAACCAATCTGACAAATATAACTTCTACTTAGAACTCATTCTAACATGCATAGAAACTAGAAAAGTATAATAAATTAAAAAAACAACACAATAATTAGTTAGCAAAAAATGGCGTAGAGAATTGGAAAGGAGGGTGTGACAGAATGAAAAGAAATTCATACTTCGCTAATTGTTTTCAGATCAAGAGTGGTTAAGATGACGTCCATGGAAGACGGGTTTCTGAAATGTATGCGAGTTATATGTCTTCTTGAATGCCGTTTCTTTCTTTTTTTCATTCATGATATTCTGTCTTGTTTGATTGTCGAAAGCTTATCGACCAAGAGTTATGTGATAAAAAACAACCAGTCATAAAATAATAGTAATAATAATGACTCAGTGTGTTGTGATGAAAGACAACCAAAATGGAGTAAATCAAGTGATAAAATAATAGCAATATATTAATAATGAAGATTGTATTAATTTAAAATATTTTATTATAAACAACAATAATAAAATAGAGTAAAATAAATAAATAAATAAATAATAATAATAATAACAAAATCGAAACCGCTGAGAGATGTTATGAAGACCAACCAGACACAGTTACCCAAAATAGCGATGTAACTATCCCCTGGGACATGCCAAATCAAACTGACAGGGAAATAAAAGCCAACAGACCTGATATTATCATAAAAGAAAAGAAATTGAGAAAGTGTATGCTTATTGACGTATCAGTAGCATCTGAGAGAAACACCATAAAAATTATGGAGAAATTGTCCAAATGCAAGGACCTGGAGATCGAGATTAACAGGATGTGGAGAATGAAGACTGAGACTGTACCAATAGTAACAGGAGCTCTGAGTCACGTGAGAAAAGGAATGGACAATTTTACTAACAATGTCCCAGGTAACATCAGTATAAAAGTTTCCCAGAAAATCGCCCTACTAGGAACATTCCATATGCTAAGAAAAGTGCTATGAATTAAATGACAATTCTCCTATAGGGCCTAAGGACCATAGTTTGGACCTAGTTCTACAGGATACAAAGCAGGAAACATAACACACAAACAATAATAATAATAATAATAATAATAATAATAATAATAATGATAATAATAATAATAATAATAATAATAATAATAATAATAAAAGCAAAATGCTAACGATGTTTCAAAAAGAATATATGGCATATTCACCAGTTTTTAAGATGCATATTTTGCAAGGAAATTTTAAATTTACTACTCACAAAATAGCTGTTCTTGCCAACCCCAGAAAAATATGTATTTAAAATTTGGATGCTTATATATGATTAACTATTGTATGGTTTCCTATATAGGATAGGTTATTTCGAATCTAATATAATCAAAGACGTAGGTCGTCAGTACCGTATTTTTACAATTTGTGAGTAGAATACAAGTTTATAAATTCTATAATTCAAAAGAAAATGCTTACATGATTAAATAGTTTATTTATCTGCTTAAAAATTTAAACTTGCTTAATAAGAACAGATACAATTATTCTTAATGTCCAGGAAGAGTATTTATTGTAACAAACGTTTCATTTCTTTTGTCTTGCTCTTTTTTGATAGTTTATGCCAATTTTACCGTACCTCTTATATTATTGGCGACTGAAAATCTAGTTGTCGATGGCTAAATATTTGTCGTAGTTTATATAATTTTATTGTAATAAAACCTAAAAATGGCGAAAGTAATAAGTTTTTTATTCTTGAGAATTTACAACAAAAATATTAAACACTATTTATTTCTTAGATTATTTACAAGAATAATTATATATTTACAACATTCTAAAAACTAATGCAATTAAAACTAATGCAATTCAATATTTATCATTTACCAATTTATAAAGAAATAAATATGAATACATTTTTTTATTCATAAATTTATGAACATTTACTAGATTATTGAAATATGTAAACCGACTACAAGAATGATATAACACACATTTATATTATTAAAATATATGAATCAACTATAAGGAAATCATTATTTACCATTCTATAAAGTTCGAATAAATTCGCAATTAGCCGACGTTTTGTCAACCATTCCAATAAAAAATATAATAAATGGTGTAAATAAACAATCTAATAAATAAACAGTGTTTATTATTTTTGTTGTCAATTCTCAGAACCAAGGAAAATATATAAATTCACTTTCATCATATGATTAGGTTTTATTACAATTCTAATTATCACTCTTTAAATCAATAAACATTGCCGAGGACTGAAAGTAGTTAAAATAATAGCGGTGTCAAGGGAAAAACCGTCTTTTTGACACACTGATTTTTTTTCGGGGACGAATGTCCAAGTTTGATAAAATATGACTAGGACACTCATATAGAAGATGTTCGTATATAATTTTATCTCACACTTGAGTATTTCATGTTTTTATGACCAGCGATAAAGTCTGTGGTGCATGGTCATCAAAGCGGCCACTCACTTGACCAAAAGGCGATAAAATAATAGATAAATAAATGAAAACTTCTAGGCACGAGTGACAACAAAATGGACGTTGAAGACTTCTCGTCAGAGGCTTATAACAACAGTCACATTTGGGGATGAGGGAGTTGTGGGGTGCTTGTTAACGGGGACTGGCTCTCCCTCAGGCTAGTTCCGATGTCGTCCATCAGAGTTGCCAGACACGCGGCTTGATAGCGGGAAAATTTTAGAGGGGAGGCTTATCTAGTGGTCTGAGGTGTTAGAAGTAGCAGAAGTTGCCCCAGGTGACAGCTACCTACCAACCCAGGTCGTGTAAGAGAATGACCGAAATAAATATTGAAAAGTGGGTTGAAGTCCTCATTTCAAAGTGTGACATTTGTTTTCAACTTTCCCTTCCCCTGTGAGCTTGCAATGGGTCTTAGTTTTAGGTGCGTGCAAAGCGCATAAATGAAGTTTGATCTTTAATAAATTTAGTGGAATTCGGCATAAGACAAACTACATACTTGGGTTTCGAGATTTGCTAAGTTTAGCGGAATTTAACATAAGACCAAATACACTTCTATATATGGCAAGCTGAGTATAGAATAAGGCAAAACACAAACTTGAATTTTGATTAGTTTATAAAGCCAAACAGAATTCTGATATTTTCGAAGCAAAACACACATTTGAATCATGAGTAATTCTATTTGACCATATAAGGCCAAATAGAATCAAATAAAATCTTGATATTGACTAACGTTCCTTAGTACAGCATAAGGCAAACACAATTGAATATGTTATAAGGTCAATCATACTTGATATTTGCGAAGCTTAGATGAGCACATCATAAGGCGAAATGCACCCCATGAGTATTGCGAAGCTTTCCTTAGTAGAGCATACAGCAAAATCAATTCTGGAATATGGATATTTGTTAAAAAGTTAGATAGGTACAGAATAAGGCGAAATTCAACTTGAAATGTGTGAGATCTCAAAGGTTATACTTTAAAAGGACTAAGTCACCTTGTCCTAAGGAGGCTACATTTCGTTAATATTAAATGGTGGAATATTTTCCGGACAGGACACACACACACACACACACACACACACACACACACACACACACACACACACACACACACACACACACACACACACACATATACATTATTCGTACACCCATCAATTTTGAATATTTTAATCCATTTCTCAGAATCTAAGGTCCGTATGATGCCAATTTTTTTATATATTAATAAGACCAAAAAAGGAATATAAAGCTCAATTTTCAGAACAATAGGTTAAATACAGCAAATTTGACGGGCGAATTATACAAAATAGGAAAAGACAAAATTATTCGTATTGTAGAACATATCGTTTTAAATTGGTTCGCGTAAGTATATTTGTGATAATTCCAGCAAAAAATATCACGTGGTGCGTAAAGTGTCACCATTGTTACTCTTACGTTAACAACACGATGGGGAAGACAAAAGAGCTTAGCATTGACTTGAGACAGAGAATTATTAACTTCCCCAAATCGGGAAATAGAACACTATTTCAAATCGGTTCGTTATCCTAAGAACTACGGTACAGGCCGATATAAAAAAAAGTTTAAATAGTTTGGTACGACAGAGAATTTGCCTGGGCGTGGAAGTAAACCCAAATTGTCACTGAAAACTACACGAAAACTGTGTCGTGAGGTTAATATAAACCCATGAGTGTTTTGAAAGAGATCGCCAAAAGTTTGAATACGATGGGTATCAGCGTAAGTACTCGCACAATGCAAAGTTGTATAAATAGAAATTGGTTGTATGGAAACCAACCACGATGAACTCCTCTTCACAAACAATGTTACATTATTGCTTGGTTTAATTTGGCCAAAACGTTCTTGGACAAAGAAAATTGCTTTTGGGAAAAAGTACTATGGAATGATGAAACAAAAAATGTGCTTTTTGTACATAATGATGTACAGAAGATTTGGCGCAATAAAGGTGGGGCTTTCATCCCAAGAAGCACAGTGGCAATATTAAAACATGGAGGCGGCTCGATGGTGTTTTGGTGTTGTTTTGGCTCAAGGGGGACTGGACAATTAATTGCAACAAGAGGAATGCAGACTATGTCAGAATTCTGGATGAAAATCTACAACTATCAGCGCAAAATCATCATGTTTCCAGCAAAATATTGATCCCAAAAATACGTCTAAATCAGTGACTGCGTGGCTTCAGAAAAAGATTACAGTTCTGCCATGGCCTTCAATGAGCCCTGACTTGAATCCTACTGAAACCTATGGCAAGAATTGAAAGTTCGAAGATATTGTCAGTCAACAAAAAACCTTCACGAATAAGAACGTATAACCATTGATGAATGGAAGAAAATCCCAGAAAATACTTGCTCAAATCTCATCAAAATTTTTAGAAAATGATTGCAGCAATTTATAAAGATGAGAGATCATGCTATTGACTATTAATATTGTGAAAATTGTTCATTTTTTTTTCTATTTTTCATACTGTACAAATAATTTCGTCTTTTCCTATTTTGCATAATTCGACTGTCAAATTTGCTGTATTTAACCTATTGTTCTGAAAGTTGAGTTTTATATTCCTTTTTTGTTCTTATTAATATATAAAAAAATAGCATCATACGGACTTTAGATTCCTTTTTGTGGTTATTAACATATAAAAACCTGGCATCATACGAGCATTAGTGAAATGGATAAAAATATTCAAAATTGATGGGTGTACGAATAATTTCATCGTTGACTATATATATATATATATATATATATATATATATATATATATATGTGTGTGTGTGTGTGTTTGTGTGTGTGAAAAAAATTTCTTGGACTTGTCAATGCAAATATATTTGTTAAAATAAATGAATTCCTACATTTTTTCACAAAAAAATGAAAAGTAAAGGAAGAAAAGAAGGGGAAAAAGTGGGAGAAAATACAAGGGAGTAAGAAAGAAATAACACTATAAGGGAGAAGGGGATTATATAGATATAGAGAGGTAAAGAGACTAAAGTCATTATGGTGAATTCGGTCTAGATAAAAACGACGGTTGAAGATGAACGCTGACCGAAATTTAACATATCAACACATGTACAAAAAGAAGAAGGAACATAAAAAAGGAACGTAAAAATGACAAAAAATATCCAAAGAGGAGATAAAAATTTCCAAGAGGAGTTTAAAAGATTATAGAATGGAAATAGAATATAAAATTAATGCTATTATATAATTATTGTACAATTTTGTCTCTAAAAATATATAATTACTGTATGATTTTTTTCTCTAAAAATATATAATTATTGTATAATTTTTTTTTCTAAAAAGATATTAATATTAATCCATTCAATACTATATCTTTAATTATATAGTAAAAAATATATTGAAAATTAGGTAAGTAAATTATTAATATACTAATTTTATTTAAATATAATAAATCATAATATCTCAATACAATATTAATGATATTTAAATATTAAATTCATAATTCAAATTATATCATATTTATATTAATTATTTATTTGGGATAAGCCAGGTATTAACTTTAATCATCTCCTATGGGAAAGGCATTGTCTGATCGGGAAGTTTCGTTGGAACTGAGCCAAATAATGTATGAAAACACGCATAAAAATGCAGGTTTAGTTGACGTAGACAATTCCAAATATGACAGTATTTTCCATTGTGTTGGGATCATATGATTCACGTAATTTTTCTGCGCTTTTTTGTTTCAAGCTAAATTTAACTGCACAAGTTGAAATTCACACACCAGTGAGTTCCAATGGAAAGTCGTGTTTCTATTAATTATGAAGAGTTCAATTTATATAAGAATAAACAGAAATGCAATTTTTTTAGGTTAAAAATTATACTGCTGAATGATTTTTTTCTACACCAAGATCTATAAAACTGAACAAGAGATCTTTTGTGTTGGTAAGTCTCCCGTGTGCTGAGCTTTTAAATATTTTCGCCTATCTTAATATGTAAAAAGGATTTTATTTGTTTGAGGCGGTCACCGACCAATATGAAACTCACATATTTTAAAAATGTCAAAGAACGCCACAATAACTTCCACCACAAAAATGTTCACTGTTTGATCCTGTGAGCATTTGCATCGTATTTTCTCTTCAATAGAAAACACGTGTGCTGAAAGAGTTTTTTTACAGCTTATCAACCTTTTGCAGATTATTTAAAAACAGAAATTATTTCTAAAGTAGCTTTATAGCCGCACTATCAGGCGGCATTTAAGCTAACTCCTGCAGAAAGCTCTTGACTGGGCTTTCATCACAATACGTGGGAAGGAGTAGATGCGATAGGCATCAATAAACTACAGAAGAACTCAAAATTTATCGCTGCATTTAAGTATTGCATTAATGTTCAAGATTAACTTTTAAAAATTCAACGATAATTCTTCTGCCGCCACTTAATTTAAAGTCAATTTGATGCACGTAGGTTCTTATTTTCCGTACAAACAATTATTTTCATTTTATTGATAACGTTCACTAGATTTCGCAATTAATTTTGATTATTCCTAAATTCATTTCGAAGTTATAAAAATTGCTATCGTACAAAAAATTTGTCATAAAAAAAATCACATAAAATATTCGCCGAAAACAATCGCAGTAATGAAAACTTGGGAATCCAAAATTTCAGGATTGTGGGTCCGGATCCGGCCCGGAATGTTTTTAATTTGCTCACGAAGTCGGCCTGATTCTAAAATTGTATGACATGTTGAGCTACGACCTCTAGGAGTAAAGTTGAAAACACAGACAATTTTATTTTGAAACACTGTAATTTGAGAACAGTATTTTTTACATTTGTACATGAGTTATTGAAAGTTGGAGAGTTGTGTTCCTTTAATTGTTTTTATCAGTAGAATCCAAGATGGCAGAATCTGAAAACAGTTACAGTAATGAAAACTTGGGAATCCAAAATTTCAGGATTGCGGGTCCGGATCCGGCCCGGAATGTTTTTAATTTGCTCGCGGAGTCGGTCTGATTCCACAATGGTGTGATATGTTGGACTACGGCCTCTAGGAGCAAAATTGAAAAAGTGTGACACAGTGACACACTGGCGTTCGCATTTATTATATAGATTGTCTGAATTTCTTTGAGATAATAATGATTACTGATACAAATCCAACTGATTAACGTATAGCTAGGGGGAGAAGTGGCGAATTGACACTTTTCTCAAGTGTATTTGATTGTTTGTTTGTTTTTCACGGTTTATCAACTCTTTGCAGGTTATTTAAAGGCAAAAATCTTTTTATATTTTAAGTATTTTTTAAGATAATAACGGTTTTAGTAATGCAAGTTACTAATTAGCCCGTATTTAGGGGAAAGAGTTTGATTCATACCTTTCCCAAGAGTATTTGCGTGTAATTGAATATAACGAACCCATCATGAATTGGGTCTTGCCTCTCCAATTAACAATTCCGAGCCATTATCCATTACACCAGCCGCACATCCAAGCTTATATCATCTGGTATTCCCAAACGGTTACCCTCTAGGCAGTGACCTGACTCGATGGTGCTTAACTTCGGTGATCGTACGGGAAACGGTGTTTCAACGTGATGTGGCCATAATCTATTCAATCTGTCCTTACTGGACAGGCGGGACTTTCAGCAACAGCTGACTAGATTAGTGCAGCGGGAATTAGGGGAAGCGGTTATTGGGAGTAAGTGGTGGGAGAGGCTTAAGGATGGGATTAGGTCCTTCACCACTGAATATAGCCAACGATTCGCCCTAGATAAGGCTAAAAAGGTGAAGGCTCTAGAGGATAGTCTGTCCCGGGCGGTGGCTGGGGGGATTCCTTAGAAATAGCCGTACCTGAAGCGTGAGGCTAGCAAGCGCTATCAGAGTCAGGTAGTTAGATATAGGTTAAACAAGATGTCTAACGAGGCCGTGAGCATGGGCGCAGAATTGCGCAAGGAAGAGATCCGTCGAGGCTCCGATCGATACATTCATGAGGTCATTACCCCGGAGGGGCGTTCTCTGAAGTCGACCAAAGATATGTGCGAGGCGTTTCGGCGACATTTCGAGAGCCATTTTACCAAGGAGCCTGGTCTCAGTAACGACGAGTTTCGCAGCTATTTAGCTGACTTTCCCCGCCTTCGTCGGCTGAAGCGGCTAGCTGCGAGGGAGAGATCACAGAGAGCGAAGTTTACGTAGCACTGAAGAAGGTCGGCAGAGGCAAGTCGCCGGGACTTGATGGTCTGCCCTACGAAATGTACTTGAGGCTGTCGTACATCTTTGTTCCGATTTTAACAGGGGTGTTTAACAACTGGTTCCGGCAGGGTCCATCCTGACCAGATTTCCAGGGGTGTGATCACGCTGCTGAAAAAGGGCAAGGATGTTGGGAGGGATTTAGATGATTCTAGGCCCATAACTCTGCTAAACACAGAGTTAAAGATTTTGGCCAAGATTCTGACGGAGCATTTGCAGTCAGTTGTCACGAGCTTGTTGGGACACGAGCAGACTTGTGCTGTGAGGGGGCGAGCAATTCAAAGCAACCTGCACCTGATCCGCACGATCATAGAGGGAATAAAAGACGACGATGATCAATTTGGATCAGTCCAAGGCATTTGACAGGGTGGACCATCAGTACCTGGGTGCTGTCCTGCAGGCCGCCGAATTCGAACCCGACTTCTGCAAGTGGATTAGCCTCCTGTATCGCTCCCCCAGTGCGGTGATACAGGTGAACGAAAAGCGGTCGAGCGCTTTTACGAGCAGCTCGGTGGATATATTTGCTAAGGAAGGAAACTGTGCAAACTCCCCTCTCCCAAAGTTCAACCAGAACGGCTTTAGTTTCTCGTTAAATGCGTTAATTGCCTCCTTGCAGGAAAACGGAGTGGAGACATTTCTTTGGGGCTCTTTGTTCAGGACATTTCGCTTTTCAAAACTGAAAGACAAGTTGGTGAAAACATACCTTAATTTAAACTTTAAATTATGAGTTTTAAATTTTAAGAAATTGAAAACTAAAAACGGCCATTTTGCATAGATCAGATGAAAAAATTACAATAAATAAATATTTATGTTAACAAAATGGCTTAGATTAATTTAATATTTAACTTAATGATGAATTTAATATTCTGTTTTAAATAATAATTATTAACTACAAAATACTCCATATATATATATATATATATATATATATATATATATATATATTGTGGGTCTTGAATTTTCTGTGCCCCGTTGTTGCTCCTGAAAATATCTCATTGTCCCCATTGACCCACGTTGAGAAACCAATAATTTAAACTATTTATTTATGGGATTATTTATTGGAATGGTTGGCAAAACATCGACTAATTACCAACTGATTCGAACTTTATAAAATGGTAAATAAGGATTTCTTTATACTTGGTTCACATATTTTAATAATTCAGTAAATGTCTATAAAATTATTGTTTTCATGTTTATTTCTATATAATGTTAAATGATAAATATTGCACTGCATTAGTTTTAATACAATTGCATGACTTTTTAGAATCTTTTTGAATGCCACCAAACGCAGAAAAACACAGAGCTTTTTGTTCTTTAAGTTTCATTAAGATAATTTATTTTACGTTTATCCTGAAACTGAACGTGATTTTTTTATGTTCAGGATTGTCACAATGTACCGATTTTATCGCCAGATACTTTCTTGTCAAAACGGACGGTTTTCCATGTTTGGCAAAAAGCGAAAGATTAGAGTTTAAATACTGATTGATGTTTATTTTTTCACATTCATTTGCAACTCACTTTCCTAGTTTCTGAATTTCCCCAAGACAATTAAACAATATACCACACTTTGCTAATCACACACGCAATAAAGAGCTGAGTAAACTTTAAAGACGCTTTTAAGCTTTCATTAATTTTGTGTAAAAATAACTCGAGAAAATTAAAAGAAAATTGACATTTAAAGTAAAACAGGCGAAAAGGAAAAAATAGATAGTAAATAGATAGTAAATAAATAGTATATGAAGAGATGGGAAAGGAGACAAAAGAAAGATGTCGAAAGAGAGTTTTGCTAGTTGGAACCAAAGAAACAACGAGTAATAGACTGAAGGGGTTTGGGATGGAAAGGTGATAAATGCGATACGTTAAATACATAATGGCGAAGGATAGAGCAAAAGAATAATAAAAAAAGAGGTCCATTAGGCACTATTTGTGCCTTCCATGTTTTTTTTTATTATTCATCTATTAAGATAGATGAATAAGAAACATTGAAAACGATAAGGGAGAGAATAAGAAGATACAGGTAATGTGTAAGAGAAGAGCAGAGGCATAAGATGATGTATAATCTTAGTCGTCAACGACCGTCAAATTTCCTTGGGACTTTATTTAATGATCTGATATTAGGAATGAAAAGTAGGACAGCAAAGACACCAACAATGGCATTTAAGGAGCAAGAAGAATTACAATGAGTTTTGGTCAAGAAAAACAAAAAAGAAAGACAGACAAAACATGACATGTAAGCAATGAGGAAGTCTTAAGAAAATAGGAAACTGATATTTATCATCAGAGAGAGACAGATGAAATATCTGAGACACCTAATGTACATTGCTTTACCTGAGACTTCGGGTAAGGCAAGGTAGTAAATAAATATACCTTCTCTTTGCACGAATTCTGATGTTAAGTAGATACATAAGATGTACAGTTTTTATATTTCATTTCCATTGATATTGCTCTCCTGACTAAATGAAAAAAAAAAGATGCCAAAAATTTTCTCTGTGTTTAACACAGAGAAACATTTTTTCAGAGTGATTAGTCTATCCAAAAAAGGTGAAACAAGTTGGCGAGAATGGAGAGAAGAGCAGATGTCAACTCGGGATTTGAGGTTGTTTTCAGACAATTCATGAGGCACCCATTTTCCAAGTTTAGGAACTTTTCCAAGTTGTTGAATATGACGATGAACAGTTGTGTGGTTTGAACTGAGAACCACTGCCAATTCCTCAACTGATAAAGCAGGATTTTCTTCAAGGGCTGTTTCAAGAAGCTTTTCATCAAACTCAACTTGACGTCCGGTTCGATCTTCATCTTCAAGGGTGAAATCTTCACCTCTGAATTTTGCAAACCATCTTCTGCAAGTTCTTTCATTCACACATTCCTCTCCATAAACTGAGTGAATGTTTCTAGCCGCTTCGGCTGCTGAGTTTCCTTTCTTGAACTCATAAAGCATTATGTGCCTCAAATGATTCTTGGGTACTTCTATGTTAGCAGGGTTTTAATCAAACAAAATTTAATTTTATTGTTCTCTGAAATAAAATTTGATCAGTTTAAATGCATCTAAACATAAAAATAATGTTCAGCTCCATTAGACATTATAAAATACTCTTTAAATTTCGTTCATTTTAACAAAAAATTAAAATTCGGACAGAACTTATGGGATGACCTAATAGATACAAAAGAGTGATATATAATTCAAGCAAGGCAATAAAGTCACGGAGACAGACGGGGGTTACTGGGTGTGAAAGAATTAGAAAGCAGAAACATTATTAAGAAGCGAGAACAAAAGCAGAGCAATTGGGAAGACAGTAGATAACTATTGACATTGCATTTAACACACGCACACACACATATATACATATATATACATAAATACATACATATATATATATATATATATATATATATACAGGGTGCGATTGGTTAATTGTCGCCATATTATGTACTTAATTTCGCGCATGCGCGTTGTTTCTTTTTGATTTTGTCGACTGCACAATATAGTATGTCAGTTGGGCACCGTCTTTGAGAAAAAGAGCACCATGACGTAATTCACTCCATCAGAACTTTGGAAATGGTATGCTTCACTGCTTGGCATTCGCGCAATATGCTCCCATACGGACATTTCAGAGTGTTTGGCTGTCAATCTGTGGATAGTACAGACGATTCGGAAAGAGTTCGATGAGTCGAATGATGATTACGAAGATGTTCGGAGTCATCACCAGTGATGGCGATGTTATGTTTCCATTCATCTTCCCACAGGGACCCAGATTCAACACGGAGGCCTACGTCAAGTGCCATGAGGAGGTACTGCGGCCCTGGATCAATATGGTGGCTGCTGGAAGACCCTATGTCTGTCAACAGGACACTGCAACATGCCACACAAGCAAGAGAACCCAGTCATATGTCAATGTTCATATCTATCTATCTATCTATGCCTGTTCATATATATCTACCTATGTCTGTTTATATGTATCTATCTATCTATCTATCTATCTATCTATCTATCTATCTATCTATCTATCTATCTATCTATATATCTATCTATCTATCTCTATCTATCAAACAATTTCTGCGATCACATCACCCTTTACATCTGGTGACCTCACTCCCCAGACTGCAATGCACTTGATTATTATGTGTGGGGCACAGTTGAACGAGAGACCCAGAGATTAACTGAAGGCAAGGATTATGACAGCATTTACCAACTTAAATTTGGAAGATCGAACAGAAGAGTTGGAGGAGATTCTGAAGTCGTCTGCAGGCCGTGGTTGAAGCCAATGGCGATTTTATTGAATAAATTATACCGCGATATATGCATCCGCATCCTGGATAAGACGATAAACTGTATCCACCAGTGTGGGGCCTCTGATCAGGAGGTTTTGAGGAGCGTGGAACCACCTCTTAATTGCTGGTGTTCTTATTTCCACCCTGACGCGGGGTGGTAGCACCTTTTAGGGTCCCAGTTAACCCATAAACTGGGATCAAAACACAATAAAAAGTGTAAAAACAGGTTTTAATATCAGGTGTACATCTTTGAAGAAAAGATTATTACCAGCAATACATTTTTTGAAAATATAATACCATCTTGTCGGCATTAAATAATACATTGAGGTTGATATGCCGAAAAAAACAAAAACAAAATCAATACATACATACACACACACACACACACACACACACACACACACACACACACACACACACACACACACATATATATATATATATATATATATATATATATATATATATATGGTAAAGGTAACAAATCCGTTGGTATATAATCCAAGTGGATCCTAGTAATATGAAATATTAAAACTGATCCCAAAAAGAGCTCAATGTATTAATTTTAACAGAGCAATATAATTAATAAACAATAAAATCCCAAATCACCTAAAATGGGGAAGATCCTATTTTGTTAGACGAAGATATCTATCGTCTGCCTTGTCGACACCAGTGTGGACAATATAATACAGACGACCAATATCATCGTCTGCCGAAACAGGTTATTCTCCATATGAGGTGATTTTTGGTTTTATTGTTCATTATGTATATATATATATGTAAAAAGTTATGTATGTGTGTGTGTGTGTGTGTGTGTGTGTGTGTGTGTGTGTGTGTGTGTGTGTGTGTGTGTGTGTGTGTGTGTGTGTGGAAAAAGAGTGGGAGAGGGAGAGGGAGAGAGAAAGGAGCTGAATTTACTTTACAAGGGAGGTAACTACTCTATGCTTAAGTTTAAAGTTGTCTCCCTTGACTCAGAAATTTATTCATTTATCGTCCTGGCGAGGTCAAACGCGAGACAATTGTTTTTATTAAAATACTCAAACAATTCTGCGAGTGGTGGATTAGAAATTATTCAATTCCACGGACTATTTTTGCAGACATCAGAACGCCGGTCTGGTTCTACTAATTTTGAATTATCTATGGATAGTGTCAATGTTATTGACGCGGAAATTCGGATTGGCATGCCGAGTTGAAATCCTAGCTTTATATAATGCGTTCACCTTCACAGTAATACTTTTGGGAAGGCATGAACCCACGTTTTCTTCTTTTCAGGTTATGGGCAAAATATCAGTGTCGACTACCTAGGAGAAAGAGAACTCTCAATTCAAAGTCGTGGAAGAGGCAAAAAGAAACAGCTTCACCAACTTTCTCAAAGCATGCCTATTCACAGATAATGAAGAAAAGGAAGCTGTGGTAAGCCATGACCCTGTACGTACTGAAGAGAAATGGACATAAATGGGGAGTTAATTTGTTGAGGAATCAAACTACATGGCTCGAAAATTGTAAATATGTGTAGATTTTGCTTTTACGATTACTTTTATATCCTTTTAATCTACCTTAAAATACTTTAAGATTAGTGGAGTCTTTATTTTGATTTTGATTTCAAAATTACATTACATTCCCTCTTATAACTGTGTAATAGAAACCAAATAATTACTTATAGTAAACTGAAAATTACCATATTTGTCGAGTTTCATTTGTGGAAGAATATGGACTTTGAAAGGACTGGCTTAACCCGTCTATGGGCAAATAGAATAAAAATTACAGATTAACATGAAGATAATGCCGATGGAGGCACGGTGGGGTAATGGAATGCAGATTGAGGAATCGGGGATCCGAGTTCGATTTCCAGTCGAGTTCATTACATTCACTTACGTGGTAATACCCTTGGGTAATGTATAAATCCATTTCTTCTCCCCCCTCCCCCAGCTATGGGTAAATATCAGGACAGACTGGGACCTATAGCCTTGGGTGGTGTCAAACAGTTTAGGAGAAGGAAAAATCAGAATTTAAACAAGCCTTGAGAAGGTTGGGCTCCGTTAGGCTGTCTTGCCCACTTCTCACTGCAGCAATGGTGCATATGATGTCCCTACGACTCGAAAGAGTTAAGGGATATGTGAATGACGATAAGCAAATCCTTCAGTAAGTTTTTCAGACGTGTAGATTAAGAATAAATGGGGATTCAGCAGTAGCTAAATAACATAGTTGGAAAACAGATATTAGTTAATTAGTTACAGCAATGTGCAGAGGATAAAATAAAGACAAAGCGCGACTTTCAATAAGGGGGACGTTAATTAAAGTCCATTATCAATCAATGTGCCCATTTGTTCTGCTTTTCCGTTATTAGTCAATGTAATACTTTTTATTTTTATATTTTTTTTAATAAGGTGTTAATTTATATTTGTTATATTCCAGGATAATTGTTTTGTTTTGTAGTTTACCAACCTCTCTCAGGCTATTATTACTGAATGTTGTCATATTGATAAAGAGTTTAATTTGAGAAAAAATGTACCCTTCAGAGATCGAGAACTGATCAAAAAGTATCGGGTTGTTGATATAATAACGAAACTAAGGTACGTAGAGTGAATTCCTTTGGCACAAATTGACCTTGTCGCATATAAACACTAAGTTATAACGTTCACGCTCGCCGTTGTTTGTAGCAGCGCTTGGAATGAAGGTGTGTAGAGTGTGATCGTCTCACTACACAACAAAGATTCCACCAGCAGTTTGGAGCCTAGGATAACATTTTCCAAGCCCGACAACAGCTATATTCCTCAGATTTAGCCCCTTGCGACTTTTTTCTCTTCAAAAATCAAATCCTATTTGAAAGGAACAAAACCTGAAGTCACCGAGGAAATCCAAGAGAAAGCGATGTGGTAATTGCTCGCTATTCCCAAAGAAAGGCGTTCCAGGCATAGTTCCATAATATGGAAACGACACTGGATACAGTGTGTAGATCCAGTATGGAAATACTTTGACGGAGATTAAATGCCGAATTGATACGTGTTGTAGTTTTCTTTTTATAGCACCTGAGCCGATATTTTATGATAAGACGTACGCATCAGAAATTCATTGTGTTGCATTATCAAATCTCTCGCACTCTCGGTTCCTCACTCTCCTTTTTTGAATAGATTTTAGCGAATCATCTGTATTTTTCACGGATAGAAACAGACAATTTCCTTTCAGTATTTCTTTCTCATCTCAATTGTCCTATGTCCAGACTCCAACGTTCACTGTATTTGACGTTTAGTAGGATAACACGGAATGTCTTCTCAACATAGTCGAAGACGAAGAGTGTGCAAGAGGAAATTTCTATAATCTATTATGATCGGTATTTTACCGTGGAGAGTGTGGCTGAGTTGGGTTTAGAGAGCACTCTGCGAGGGCGGAACTCTCTTTTAGTATATTGCAATATTGTACGACTGCGAACATTTCTTTGGTTAGTTCAGTCAGTCAGTTAAATTGGGCGATCAAGTATCTTTTGATTCATAACTGATGAGGCAGAATATTTTTTCGCAGTAGGTCGCCGTTTTTTCTGCGGAAGTCTGGTTGCCAACCAAGGCTATAAGACCCAGTCTGTCCTGCTATACAACCAATATCTGTAAAAAGATTAGATGGATTCATAGCTTTCCCAAGAGTATTTGCACTTAAGTGAATGTTACGAACTCGACTGAAATTCGAACTCGGGTCTCCGATTTCTCGTTACACCACACCAATCAAATTCTGTCAAGTCATGAGTTATTAAGGTGCTAAAGGCACCATAGCAGTTGTAGCGTATCCTGTGCAAGATAATCTGGAAATCATGATAAAGTAGCGATAGGCTTGCGATTTTGCAGCATTACTCCATTTTAGCGAAATCTGACTCTTGGAAAGTTAAGATAGGACAAAAGGATTCAAATACTTTCCGGAGAAATAGAATGAGCTGACCATTTCCCCCAGCATCTTTTATCAATGGATTGCGTGTATGAGATTCTCTTTGAGGTCTAGAGTGAACTTGAGATCCAAAACAGGCATTCAAAGCATGAAGACTCACTGTGACTGGAAGTGAATTAAAACCTGAACGAACAAGAAAAAAGAGAAAAACTGATACTGGCTCATGGATGCACATTTCGAGCAATTAATTGTGCGCGTGTGTGTGGCGATGGTGTCATCCCCGCCCCCCTAATTTGAAGAGGTAAAGACAGATGAAATAATGTTTCAGATTGTTTCTTCTTTTTCACAACTATTTCCAACTGAATATTTGAGGGGAATTGCATACAATTTTCAACAAGATTTTCAATTAAAAATAAAGTCATATATTAAAAAGATGATCCTTAATAAATTACTTTTATTTGTTTTTAAAAAGTCGACGAAAAAACTTCATAGGTTGCATATCGCTGAGTTGTCCTGGCGCTGAGTCGGCTGATGGTGAGTTGTCCTGGAGTTGAGTTGTCACGGAGATGAGATGGCCGGTGTTGGCCGAGGATGAGTCGTCCTGCACCCCAGATGAGTCTAGATCTGATGAGACTAAGAACACAACTCGAATCCTTAGGTTAATCTTTTGGTTTTGTAGCAGCTTGCGGTTTTGAGCAAAACTATCCCTAGCTTAGCTTATTCAATATTCAATTCCTTTATTTCATATACTATAGCATTTACATTAGTCGGACTATTGTCCTCATCTTTGTCGCCATATTTGTCACAACGTTTCGGCCGTTGTACGCTCCGGCCTTCTTCAGGTGGTTGGAATTTCGAACCGAACCCTTTATTTCGATCACTGGGGTAGACTGTTCTAGTTCCACGTGCCATGTTTGATGGATGTCAGTTATCAGTTATCTCCTGGTAATTTTCCCTCTGAAAGTTCTCCACTGCCTGAACCGGGTATTGAACTCACACTCTTTGGGTCTGTCACTGGATCTAACCAACGCCTTTATTCACTGTACCATGTGTCCTTGAGGACATCTGGGTATGAATTTCTGAGTATTATAAACCTAATTTTTCAGCAACCATTTTTTACCAGTACTCATATTGCAATTTTGCTGTTATCATTACATGTTTTTACCAGATCTCATATTGCAACTTTTTTGTTATCATTGCTGTTCTCTGGCACTCCTTATTACTGGTTCCCATATTGTATTTATTTCTATGCTTGGCCGACTCAGGAGATTTCTGTGCCCTAGCATATGTGCTGATTCCTTAAGTTTATGAATTTTCTAATGGTGTTCCCTGTCTATGATCT
>OZ038485.1:106413008-106488008 GCA_964036315.1 Acanthosepion esculentum | reverse complement strand
GCATATATCTTGTATATAATGTGTTAAAGATTCCATTTCTTCCTAGCAAGTACTGATAGCCTAGGAGTGAGAGTCTCTGCCTGTTGTCAAATCGGTCGGGATTCGATCTCGGCTTGATTCAATCGCATGTCTAGCCACACTTATGAGCTGCAAAACAGTTTGTCTGTGGATGACTATACATATAATAGTATTATTTGAATGTTATTTTTAGTGGATACTCGTATCTGAGTAGACGCTCTGTTTATTTATTAAAGAGTATATTTATTTATTTTAGTCAATCGGCCTGAATATTCGAGAAATCTTATTAGAGAAAAATATGCACTCACCAACAGGATTCGAACCTGCGTTCGCCTAGGTTCTAAGATAAGGCAAATAACCGAATTCGGATATTTGAAAAATTATATTAAAAAAAGATTGATAGACAGAACTAGTCCATATTATTTAACCAAGCATATATATATATATATTTGTTTTTTCTAAATATTATACTGGGTAAGGAAACTTTGATCGTTCAATCATTCAGGAATAAGTTTTTTAGTTAATTTGAGTGAAATATAAAATTAAATGAAACTGCGACTGAAAAAAACAAAGAGAGCAATGCATCAATAGAATTTATGTCTTCATAGAGAGAACTACCTTGTTCCACACGCACATATAGATGTATATATATATGTGTGTGTGTGTGTGTGTGTGTGTGTGTGTGTGTGTGTGTGTGTGTGTGTGGTAAGTATGTATGTGGGGATTATTTAAAATTTGCTATCTTTCTAGGGGAAATAATTTCAATACCAGTGCTTTTGTAGATAAATAAATCGTCGACATAGAAATTTACACTCATGGTTGCTAGTTTCGTGCTTCAAGCGATCTTCAGACTAATATATATATATATATATATATATATATATATATATATATATATATATATATATATATATATATATATATATATATATATATATATACACAACAGTTCACATTTTGAAGTCATCCCCAGAATCAGCATGGGATGAACTTGGCAGAAGAGTGAAAATAAGAAAAAAAAAAGAAAAAGAGCTCTTAGAGACATTGAAAAAAGAATGGAATCAATTATCAAACTTATACATAGAGAAACTTTTACAACGAATACCAAAAATTTTGCTGCAGTATTTAAGGCTAAATGATATTTTGACGAGAGAAAAATTTAATCATAATTTTTCTTTTCTTTTTGTCATAATAAAATTTCTAGTAAAACAATCATTTCTTTTTTTTCCTGAAATAAGTTTCGAAAATTTGCATAAAATACATGAATTCAATTTATCGACAGTGCATCGATAACCTTCCTCTGGGGGCTGGCACATTTTCAAGACTTACTTCGGAAAAAAAAAACTGATGCCGGCAGATAAGGTAGATGGTTGATCTAGAGTGTTTTCAATTATAAAATAATTTCATATACAGGGTGTAGCAGAAATACCTCCCATGTATACCTCGAAGAAATACCTCTGTCTTACCATTATGTGGAAGGGAGGGGGCTACTATAGTATGCGGTCTACCACGGTATCAAACGCTATAGCATAGGGTTTGCCTCATTTACTACTATAGTATGCGGTCTACCGCGCTATCTAACACTATAGCGTATCTAGCAGATTGTTCTCTCGTAAAAATGCGACTGCTGTTTCCTCGGTCAAGATGACACGTCTATAATAAAATTTCAGCAACATTTTAATCTGAAGGAGGTTATCCAGCTGCGGTGTGATCTTGGCTTAGAAGAAACGGCTTCGCACGCCTTCTACCATTGTCCTCGGGTGCGTCTCTTCTGGGACTATGTTTGCGAGGTGATGGCTCGTATCGCCCCTCCCCGAAAAGTACGTACACATTGATCTTGCTTACGTGTGTGACAATGTGTCGCCCCGTATTATGGGGTGAAACGGATGGTGTTTCTGGTGCTGCTAGCCGTGGCTAGAATGGGGATTTAGACGACGCGGATGAAGGAAAAGTTGCATCTGGCCAGATTATTTGAGCATCAGCTCCGGATGAAGTTCAGAACTGACAGAAAGCGTTTGGTATCGACAGATTGCAGCAAAAGGTGGATAACTGAGGCGATACTGGATTTCTTTTTTAAAGTACCCCTAAGTCACAACGGGGCGGTTTCCTCTGCCCCCCGCCCCCTCCCCACCGGTTAAGATAGATTCTTCTGGTATACCTACTTAATGTGAGTAAGTCTCGTTCCCGGCTTCCTCTTTTGTTATGATCCAAGTCGAGATTTCCAGCCTCCCTAGTTTGTTTTTGGCCTCCCTTTTTCATCACGACTGGGTCAGTCTTCATGATTCTCACATGACCGTATTTATTTTTATCCTTCCCTCTCCCTTAGAAGGAGTGTCTGAAGACAGAATACAGCGGGAACTCCTATTTTTGAGGAGTGGACGGGTCCTACTAACATTAATTATTTTTGTTTGGTGTGTTTTGTTATATTTTAGTTTGTTCCCTCTCATTTCATAACATCGATACATTTTTAGACATAATTTTATACGCAAAGAAATTTTTATATCATAAAATGTCTTGTAGGTGCCCTGGGAATTTGTGGTATTGGGGTATATGAAGGATTGTGGCATTGTGATATATGAAGGATTGTGGTATTGGGGTATATGAAAGATTGAATGATGACGGATGAGTTTTTGTGATGAATGAGCAAATTGTATTGAGTCGTGAATCTGACTAGCTAGGTATAGGATAGTTAGTGTAGAACAGCCTCAACCCATTTCCCCCTTTTCGGCCTTGTGTCACAATTGCTGTATTTATACAGAAATAATTATTCGAGGTTATCCAGCTGATGTGAACGGTTTCAGACATAGGGCTTTCGGTATTTATCCGAGCTCGCCACAGAGCGGGATGTGGCACAAGGTCAGTTTTTTTACGTTGGTCTTTCCGATCCGGTGGTCACGGGCAAAAATTTCCCGTAGACCCCGTAATAACGGGCCGGGTTTGTCTACCTCCCCAGACGAGACTCTGCCTTTCGGAATAGCGTCGTCAAGGTTCCTCCCTGCCCGGAGGCAGAGAGCTAGGGGTATTCTGATGTGGGAGCTCCATTTCCTTCCTTTTATGTGGACAGGACATACGAGGGGTGAGATGAAGTGATGATAGAATTCATCATGGTAGACCGCAGGTGGATGGTACGAGATGTAATTCATAGCGTGGTAGACCGCATACTATAGTAGCACCTTATATATATATATATATATATATATATATATATATATATATATATATATATATATATATATATATATATATATATGTATATATATATATATATATATATATATATATATATATATATATAGCTTCATTATGTCCATAGTAATATTGTGAGATGAAGTGATGATAAAATTCATCATGGTAGACCGCAGATGGATGGTACGAGATGTAATTCATAGCGTGGTAGACCGCATACTATAGTAGCACCTTTATATATATATATATATATATATATATATATATATATATATATATATATATATAGCTTCATTATGTCTATAGTAATATTGTCAAGTGATCACTGAGAATAGTACGTCTCTTAACAGAGGCCATGTATTGATGTTCGATGTTAATTTTGGTGTCTTGCACCAGAATATCTTCGTATGACGACTGTCATGGCCGTTACAACGGATGGCAGGCTGAAGATATCTTAGATTTCGATAATGGCGTTACAGCTATCGGGTAGTTTTCAAAGCGTAGCTTAAATGTGGTACAAAGCCGAAAGTACGCGACACCTAGTGAGGATCAAACTGCCTGTTCAGTCACAAGTAATCTAGCGAGACAAGCTTGCTAACCATTAACCCTCATCGAAGTGCCCCGTTACAGCTATATCTACGCCATTTGTAAATACTCGCAATAGGTAAATTTGGAGGCGATTGTAAATAAATTTATTCCCCTTTCAGATGCGAATTTTAAAAAAATGCTTGATAATGATAGAGATTTTCCTTTTTTTAGCATTAGAAAGAATATTATAAAATGATTATATCGGGTGGGAAAGTTAAACCTATTATTTAATATAGGATACATATGGGTTGGTCGATTTAACCGTTGGTTAAACTATAGCGTGTTCACTAGTAATTGTGAATTCATGGCTTGTATCTGGAAGTCCTGAAGAGTCACATACTCTGATTCGTTGGAAAGAAGCGAATAAGCCGCACACAGACAGCTGAGTGTTAAGTGATGTGAAATATTCGCTAAAAACGAGATAGAAATAGTGCAGAAAGATTGAGCTCCGTTTGCGCGTCTGGAATATCAACATTCGAAATCCTATGTTTTGTTCGGGTTCAAACACTGATCGCTGGCTCAGTTAGGAAATACACTACTATCTTTGTAACAGGCAGGCCACAAATAAATAATTCAAATTGGCTTAATCTGGCACAAGGCCATCGTTGTGGAACCCCGTGGAAATCAACCTCGCTACAGTGACAATGGTCTGCACGACTAGTCATTGGTATACGGCGAGGCGCACGAAGATCAGATTAGGCCAAACTAATGACGCACTCAGTAAGGATCGATTTCATTACAGTAGCAAACTAGTTCGCAAAATGAATTTGAAACATGAAGAAGACCGGAAGACACAAGGGTCGAAACGTTGCGAATATAACAAACAAAATGAACATATTGGTTCGAATAGCAAAGACCTCAATGACTAGCGAGGGATAGTTTTCTCATCACTCTTTGACCTGTGGTTAGATCACTGAGAGATGTTTAACCCATTGTTGGTTTTAAAATTATTTAACCAATGCTCTGTTGAAAGACGTAGTTTAAAAGCGTTTACGCAACCTTGTGGGTGATGAACTATTCTCCAGCCTGCAACCCTTATCCCACAGACGAAACGTTTCTAGCTTCTTACTACTCTATTGTTATTACACTGTCAAATTTCCTAACGAGTTATATTCCTTAGTTTCGTCAACTCAGACCTTCACAGCTAGGGATCCGCCACTACTATGTTTACGGGGGCAAATCATACCCAATTCCTTTTGTGATTCATAGGTAAAGAGTAAATTACACTCAAACAGATTCTTCGCCAGAACTGTTACTATATGGAACACATTCCCGAGAGGATGGTTTAATGACAACTTCGCCTCTTCAAATCGAGAGTTCATCGATATCTATCCGACACGTCCTCATAAATACATTTTTTTTCTTTCTCTTTCCTCCGCAATTATAGCAATCCCACTAAGTAACCCTCTACCTTGAGTGAGATCTCTGGGTGTACTATAGTTTAAAAATACAAAAAGAAACAAGCCAGACTCTCTTATCTTTAGAGTGAGTTTATTTAATAACGAGACTGAATTTGAACAGTACTCAAAATTGAGATCCGCTCTTTGCTTTAATACTTTATCGCCACCCAGTCTTTAACAAAAATGATCAGCTTTTGATAAAGAAATGTCATAGGTTTAAAGTCTTTTACTTCAAAAGTAAAGACCAGTGGTTCTTAGAGTCCCTTGCGATCCTAGGCTTTCTCAATTCCTCCCCAATTTTGAATTATCATCCAGTATTTTTCCACCATTTTTCCTAACTCTTCTCGTGTTAAAATCCCCCCTCCACCATGGATTTGAAATTCAGAGAGAGAAAGAGAGAGAGCCAAGGGTCTTTTGTTCGATAATTACTGGCAAAAAAAACAAATCGGCGTCATGGTTGACGATTTTTACAAAATAAGTAAAAAGAATACATCAAGGATGTAATTAATCTACATACCGATTCATGATGAGGAAGAGAGAGATGAAAATACTGGCGTAGAGGAGACGAGGGAAGGATATTTAAGAAAGTTGAATTTTTTTTTTTTTTTTTTTGATGATTCTTCGTGAGAAGTTCCCGAACAAGACAAACCGGAAGTTCAATCACAGAAGACGAAAAATGAAAAAAAAAAAAGGTTGCCATAATTTGGGAGAACAGCGACAATAGCGTGCTGGTGGCTGTGATCGTGAGAAAGAAGCTAAGAAAAATGGCGCAGACGGCATCGGTGCTAAAAGAGCATCTTGGTGACGGAAATAAAGACATAAAAAAGGGGTTTAACGAAACAAAAATGAGTGAAATAATGGCGGTTAGTGACGCGTGAAACAATGAAAGAACTATAAACATATGAATAGACAAACAGATTTAATAAAGAAAGAAATTGTTTTATTGATATTTATTAAGCTTAATACAACACAAAGCCAACCGGAGGCAGGATGACTGTAGTGCCACAATCTTCCAAATGGGGAGAGCCTACTCTGTTTGAAAATCAGCATTTGGAATCTGTGATTTTGCGTTGACTCAAGCATAGAACGATGCATTCAATAAAAAAAATACACAATGACTTCATTATTTATTGAGAATGAAGTCACATGAGGATAAAAGTATCAGGAAGATTGTGTGGCAACAATCTTTGGACTGAGGTGGGCCTTATTGTTTGCTTAGAAAATCAACTTTTGATGTCCTTGCTTTTTATTGGTGTCGAACACCAATCACTGGCTTGGGTAAGAAATAAGCTACTACCTCAGCCACAAATAAATGATTAAAGTTGGATAATTCTGGCACAAGGACATAATAGTGGGACACTCAGTAAGAATCAACGTCGCTGCAGCAGTAATGGTCTGCAAGACTAGCTTATTAAACAGTGGTGTACGGTTAACTTAGTGACTTAGTTCAGTTTTATTTGGCATGAGGCCAAATTAATGGGGTTCCCAGAGAGGATCGGTTTCACTCATTGCAAACCGAATCTGGTTAACAATTGAATCATGGTTGGAGGATTTTTGCCAAATAGAAATTATTAAAGGTTTTTTTTTTCAAATTCTGCTAAAAATAAATTTTTTAAATCAGGGTTAATTAAAATAACCATTCATAATTCTTCTTTCTTTCTTTTTTCTTCTTTGTTTCTTTCTTTTTTCTTTGTTTCTTTCTTTTTCAGCACATATTAATCACCTAATCCTAATCTATATTATCTTTGATAAACAAAGGGTTCGGTTTGAAATTCCAAAACATATCACGGCTGAAACGTCGTGGATATGGCAATAAAGATGAGGACAATAATCCGAACGATGTAACGAGTTACAATACCTCATCACAGAAATATAGACAGATGTAGTAAGAATAAAGAAAAAAAACCCAGAAAGACTGAAAATACCATTTGAAATATCTCTTTTGTTCTTGCGATAATCATAATTGGTTGGTTGGCCCTGTGTAGAATTTAGCTGAGTAAATATCAACAATAATTTTATTTTAACTATAATACAATTTTTGCATTTTCTTTTACACCCTCTGTCCAATAATACTTATTAAATTTAGCGTATGATGTTTGTCGCGAAACGGTCGTTACATTTCAGAATGAAAACAAAATAAAATACAAGCTCAATGAAAAGTTAAAAAAAAGTCAATTCAGTGCTTGAATCTATTCATTTTTAGAAACGTTTAAAGAATTTATATGTAGCCATTTTTTTACTTTTCTGTCTACCATCAAGGTGGCTGATGTTGAACACAAGGAGAGTAACTGTTTAAGTCATCTTGGCATGAAGTGGAAACTATATCGAATCAAGTGCTACGTCTTCTGCGAGGTAGGTTGGTCCACTGTGTCGTGTCCACCCCCAACTTTTCTCGTCAGAATCCATCTTGCACATTCGTCCGTGTATTACATACTGTTGCCATATCTGGTCTGGTACTCCTACTGTGCATCTCAAGATTCTTGGCAAAATCCGGAGAAGGGTCGCGGTACAATCGATCCTGACCAGGTATCTCGTCTCCAGTCACTTTCTCACCGAGGTGACGTGGCCTCTCTCTGTGTCTTCTACAAATATTTTATGGCAAGTGCTCGGATGAGCTTTTTTTCTCCCCTGGTGCCCTGACTACAGGAATTTAAGCGCGTTACTAGATTTGCAACTAGGTTTTACCGTTTTACTGTTGAACTAGTTAGATGAAAACGCCATTTTTTACTCTTACAGTTTTCTTCTCTCGCGCTTTCCTGATAACTACAATCTTCAAAAATTCAAATTCAACGTCAATCGCCATCTTCTATCTTCTTGAACACTGTTCTTTTATTGTCCTGTCCTCAAACCTCTCCATTTTCAATCTTCTCATTCTCTTTCACTCCCTGTAACCCCCTGCGTTCCAATGACATTCTGGCCTTGCTTGATGTGAAACGGTAAAAAAAAAAGTTAAACTTAATACTGCTGTGTGATCAATTTTCCGCACATTTTTAGAACGCAGTAACAAATACTGTAATGCGCCATTCCGAAGACTATTTGTCATTTTGAGTTTTTATTATACATGTTCTTAAATTTCCACCCATAATTGATATTTTCTGTTAAAATAGCAGAAGAGCAATTTTAAAAATCTTAATATTTTCTACATTTTGAAATATTTGTTTTTATATATCCCACGTTATAAAATTATTACTACTGGCAGGTTTAAACGTAAAATCACAAAGTTTTCTCCATGGAATGTAAGCAGAACCAATAATAAGAGTTGCTAATAACGAAAAGAAAAATATAGAAATATAACAACTATTATAGGACAGAGGGATAATAATAATAATAATAATAATAATAATAATAATAATAATAATAATAATAATAATCATCTTATTGAAAGGATCCCTCACAAGTACATCTCACCCATTACAAAATGTATAATGTGTGTGACCGTAGCTTGCTTTCTTTTTGCTTTTTAGAAAAATGCTCAGTGGATAATGTCCTGATGCCATTTCTGACGTTAGGTCTCTGGTTGAGACCCGGAAGGAAATGATTGTACAGCAGAAATCGAAGGAAATAATAATAATAATCCTGGTAGCCCAAGCCTTAAAGAAATACAAAAAATGTACTCACAAATACAGCCCACACCTTACGAAGAGCTTTATCTATGGAAAATATGAGTAGTGTTGGCTTTTTTTTTTTTTTTCTCAAAAAATGATAGATGGAAAATATCATGATGACATTACTGATCTTAGGTCTCTGGTTGGGACCCGGAAAGAAATAAGTATACAGCAGAAATAATAATAATAATAATAATAATAATAATAATAATAATAATACTCTTAGAGAAGAACACGATTTAAGGAGACAAAAAGAAAAGCGTTTCTTAAATCGTGCTCTTTAAGTGTTGCAAAATATTGGAATAGTTGCGTCAATCATTTTGTTTAATAATAATAATAATAATAATAATAATAATAATAATAATAATAATTTCCATTCAGAACTTATGGACACCAAATATAAAATTAATGGGGAACCGAATCCAACGATTAAAAATAAATTAACTTTCTACTTTTTGTAAAAAAATGGAATTACAAGTGTATGCCGTTCTTGTTTTTGGCGCATTACTGTCTTTTCAGTATGACAAATGAAGATGCAATTTCGTCTTAAAGACTACGGTAGCAAAACCAACTCTTGCTGGAGCAGTTTGGCTGATACGACATTGTTCACAGCGTACCGACAAACTGAAGCTACCATATGTCATTAACAGTTTTATCGAATGTCTTTTTGTAAACCCAGTAGGTTAAATTCATAGGATTTTTTTCAAAAAACAGTTAAGGAATCAAATACTTTCAATATGAAGAAAAGGGGTAATAAACCCTTCAAATGGGTATATGGGGGGGAGAGTAAATTCTTTAAAAGTTACATACAAGATGGTATCAGAAAATTATTGATTTCAATTATAAATATTAAATTTCTTTTGATTTTTTTTTATAAAAATGTTTCCTTGATGTTTCTTTTATAATAAAATGGTTTTAAATAATAAAACTGCTTTTCATTACGTAAATCAGAAAAAATGGTTTGTTGTTGCTTGTTTTATTGTTATTGTTGTTGTTGTTGTTGTTGTTGTTGTTGTTGAGTGGTTCTTTCGGTATTGTTTGTAAAATCTCATAAACGAAAGTATCGTGAGAGTTGGGTGTCGCGATTCTCGCGACACCCGCCTTGATTGTTTAACTTCGTAATTCCTTACTTCTCACATCTCCAGAATCCAGTTCAAAGACCGTTTTGACGGAGGAGCTTTGAAATCGACCTTTGGGCTACGAGCAAATTTGTTTCTGTCATGAATGTGTATGCCTATTCTTCTGCTGATATATACATATATATATTAGCAAGCTTGTCTCGCTAGAATAATTACGAGTCAGTAGTCAGTTTGATCCGACTGGGTGCCCCATACTTTCAGCCTTGCACCACATCTAAGCTACGCTTGGAAAATCACTGTATGTATGTGTGTTTTATATGATTTATGTCTTCATAAAAAGGATGGGATTTGATATTTGCAGAGAGCTTGATTAATTCTTTTTTCGTTGGAAAACCAATCGCGTAAACCCAGTGGTTAATGGTAAGCGAACAGGGCAACCCGTCTTTCCCTTAATATTTTATTAAGGTACAGTATTTTATAATGTTGGCAACATAGTATGATTTAGAATGAGATTTTCTTTTATCCACCAAGGCTGAATGTGACACAGGGTCGTTTTAACGTGAGGAGCGCCATACGCATACTTATGTATATGGGTCAAGGACAAAAATTGATTATTGCCCAGTCTCCACGACTACTGTCACGCTGACGGCGGTATTACATCGACCCAGTCTCTTTAGTGCAATGTAGGAGGTGATGTCACAGGATGGGGATCCCCGGGGCTGAGCAACTTCTCCCATCTAAAATGAGGACAAACATAGCTCTGCTTACAGCACGGAGGGCGATAAACATGCCTCAGTAAACCCTCATTAGCTGATGGTTAACTCCAGTGCCAAGTATATTTACCTGGCATCCTCACTAAGTCTGGGTGTGACATAAGATCATTTAATGCGGGGAGCGCTATACGCATAGTTATACATATGGGACAAGGACAACATTTTTTTTCTCAATAACCACTGTTACGCTGAGATCGGAATTACACCAACCCAACCTCTTTGGAGCCATGAAGAAGTTGCTGCTGCAGGGTTAACCGGTAGCGCACAAAAATATCCAGTTTACATCTCTAGGTAAATTATTTAGAATTAATATAAGTAAAAAGTTTGTCACTTCGCTGACTCATGTTAACTTCAGCATCCCGACTCCAGAGTTTCGTAGACGGACCTGTCCGTCCACTCGTCAAGGCGTTAATTATTTATATAGATTTTAAATTTAAATTATTTAGTAATAATCAGATTATTTAGGAATAATCAGATCCAAATTTTCAAGGTAATGTTTTTTTCAGGTCAATTCAAGAGCTAGATAGACAGACTGACAGAAAGAGGTTGTTGTGCAGGTGATGTAATGTTTTTTAACAAGGAAAACAGAATCGGCAAACCTCGAGGTTGTTCATGTTCATCCGGCACTAATTCCCATGGAAAAAGGCATGAAATCACATTTCTTTGCACTCTCTCGTATTGTGGGTTTGAGTTTATTTTGTTTTACGGCATATCAACCTCAATGGGTTATTTACTGCCGACAAGATTTTTTAGAGTAGATTCATATGAATAAAATATGTATTCTTTGCAAGAAATCAGCTTGTAGGAAATCAGGTTTTATTGACGTATTTTTGTAAAGAGGTTTTGAATAATAGTTTAGTGATACAAGCTTTACTAATTAACCCATAGCTGGGGAGAGAAAATGTGGATTCATACCTTACCCAAAGGTATTTGCGCATAAATGAATCTACCAAACATAACAGAAATTGAAACTCGACTCACCGATTAACAATTCCGAACCATTATACATTACACCACCCGCACATCCAAGCTTACAGAACCTGGTATTTCCAAGCAGTCACCCATCTAGCTACTGATCAGCCTCGACGTTGCTTAACTTCGGCGATCGAATAGGAACCCGTGTTTCAACGTGATGTGGCTGCAAGCTATCTCCTATTCTCAGATACCCTATCATTGATATGGCTGATTACTTTGTCAAGCCATTCTATCGTACAATAAACATGAAAAAAACTTGCATTAACTTTTATGTCCTACGGATGGTTTTGAGTTTATCAGTACCAAATGGAGAGAGAGAGAGAGAGAGAGAGAGAGAGAGAGAGAGAGAGAGAGCGAGAGAGAGCGAGAGAGAGAGGCGGAAAAAATAAAATTAAATAAAACATATTTTTAAAATAATATTTAAATAATATATATAAGTTTATGATAATGAACTTTTACAATTTCAAAATAATTTATTTTTATCCTTAATTAGTTAAAAAGACAAGGATTTATACAGTTTCAATCGATTAAAGAGGAGTGATTAGATTGAAGTTTTATTAATTGCAGTGAAATAAAAAAAAAACACAAAATTTAAATATTCAAATTCTTTATTATTAATTTCTGATGGCGGGAAATTCATAAATATATAAATAGAATTAATTCACAAGATCTCATTAATTAGAAAAGAAAGTTATGAACAGACCAGAGTTTCTCTTCGGCAGTGCAAAATGCATTTGAAATTATTTTGTTTCTGATGAACGATTCAACCTCGCTTTAGACGAAATGCAGCACATGCGCCTGACACGCTCAAATCGACCATTTTTCAAATTGCAGAATGAATATCCCCCACTTGCTTTAAAACAAAATAAAGTTCTCCATGAATAGCAAAACTAATTATAAATATTGCTTAGTAGCGACAATAAGAAATCATTTTATTATATATGAAACGTATATCGTATAAAGATTGTTATATATATATATATATATATATATATATATATATATATATATATATATATATATATATATATATATATATATATATATATATGTATATTACATAAAGTGTAGATATATATTAGGTGGATGGCTGGCCACTTGTATCCGAGGATGCCCATCTACTAGGGCGACTAGCTAATCCCTGTTGCAGACGCTTGCTCAGGTACATTTCTGTTTGTTCAACACCCACAGAGCCCACCTGTGGTTTATACTGCAACTATGTTGGGTGGACCTTAGTTACAGTTTATGGAAGAGAGGGCGTTATCTAGCGTGATCAGCAATCTGAACAAGGCCAGTCAGCACGCTCAAACCCTCGGTCACGATGACTTATGACTTCGTGCTAGTACAACCATCGACAGCTCCCAAAGTGTCCCGTCTACCCATTTTCACTCACAGGGCATGGGTCAACTCGTGGTATGGTTTTTCAGTCACTTTCCACCTCCTCCAGACCGATAACATCAAGATATAACGTTATGCACGGTTCTATTCAAGTGTTTGGGGAAGCTGAACAGCGAGAAAGGTCCGAATGTACTACGAACATTTGCTGTTAACGTTTTGTGAGCAATATTCTTTGTAGACTCGAATTGTCGATTACGTTTTTCGAATCATTAACCGTCAGGCAAAACCTGTACTTATCCACAGTAGGCTTTCAATTAGTAGTCAATTTCCCTTATGAACCGCATATTAAATATATGCTAAATGCGTTGAATGGATAATAAGTTATATAACATCTTCGTGTTGCATGGGATTCATGCGGGAAGATACCAGAGGTTTGAAATGAATTTAATTTCTACCAGGAACCATGATCTAAGTAGAGTTGATCTGCGGTGACCCCAATATGCGTATACTTGGTTCACTCTAAAAGATGCCAAAGTATGTTTAACACTTACTTTGATCATCTGAGAATGTTAAAAACACTAAGATCTCAGTGGATAGACCTAGAAGATGATCTGAAAGCCGCCATGTTCAGAATCGGGTCTCAAAGGATGTCGGTGAGCGCATTAGCATAAACAAGGAAGTAAACCCGGCTGAACTTAGGATATGCTCGCAGGAGACTAGCGGATCACAGGAAGTTATATAAACGCCCGACCTACAAGAGTGACAAGGAGAATCCCTCACACGAAAAAGATCGAACAATTGAAGAAAGACCCGGAACAACATACCTGCAATTCGACCAACGTTAACTTGACGGAGTCCAGAATGGAATTAACAATTATTTTACGTATGAACAATTTAGTGTCGTATTCTTAAAAAGTGTTACAACGTAACGACGATTATAAAAAGAATTCTAGAAATCAGAAAATGTTTTTAGTTTTTCATTAGTAGAAACTATGAATTGCTAAATGAATATGAGAAGATTTTGGCTTGTAAGAAAGAATTTTGGTGGTTTTGAGAGAAGATCGCCGAGGAATTTATTTTTGTTTGTTGGGAACTTTTTAGGGATGTATTTAGAAAAAAAAAAGTTGGGGAATTCTGGATAGTTCTTTTGCTTTTGCCATTTTTATATTTTTAACCTGGTAACTTTTTTCTTTTGTAGAATTAGGACATATGAAAAAAAATTGAGCATCACAGAATAAAACGGATGGAAACATTGGGTTGGCATAAATATGTAAAGAGATAAATGTTTACATGCATCGACACACTCTTATATACAAGCATACATACATTTTAATGACTTTAAGCACACACACACACACACACACACACATATATATATATATATATATATATATATATATATATATATAATTTATATATATATATTACTTTAAACGTTATTTTTTTTCAGTGGATACCCATATTTGAGTAGACGCTCCGTTTATTTTAAACTATATTATATTTTGTCTACCAGCTTGAACATTTGAGAAGTCTTATTAAAGAGGACTCATTATATCAAACAAGATTTCTCAAATGTTCAGGCCGATAGACGAAATATAATATAGCTTAAAATAAACGGAGCGTCTACTCAAATATGGGTATCCAGTAAAAAAAAGTTTAAATAAGGAAAATATGTGGAATAAGTACATTATATATATATATATATTCATTCATAATTATATATATAAAATTCTTGTGCATATATATATATATATATATATATATATATATATATATATATATATATATATATATATATATATATATGAAGTTCAAAGACATGTTTCTATTGGATTTATTAGCATAATGTATTTAATCAGTTATCATACAAATATGGCATCTGTTAATAAGTTCACTAGATTTATCTGACCCTGACGAGCGGTGTATCTGTGAGACTAGATTTCAGAAAGATAGGTCTTTAGAACATTTCTTTATTTTTGGTCAGTTTGAGCACTTTGTTTACAGACTTTTGCTCGCATTCAAACGCGTCAAACTCTAGTAATTTACTGGATTATGTATTTTTAGGCGTTATAGATTTATTATATATATATATATATATATATATATATATATATATATATATATATATATATATATGTAATGATAAAATATAGTTTTAAGGTATGTTATATATATGGGTTAAAGTGCTCAATATCAGAGATAGAACATATATAAATATAAAAGTGGACAGTGAAGACAACTCCCAGAGGCGACAGTCTGTTTAAACGCTTAAACGCAATCGTCAGTCCATATGAGTCGTGTTTTTGCATGAAACAGACTGTTGGCTCTGGGAGTTGTCTTCAATGTCCACACACACATATATATATATATATATATATATATATATATATATATATATATATATATATATATATATAATAAATCTATAACGCCTAAAAATACATAATCCAGTAAATTACTAGAGTTTGACGCGTTTGAATGCGAGCAAAAGTCTGTAAACAAAGTGCTCAAACTGACCAAAAATAAAGAAATGTTCTAAAGACCTATCTTTCTGAAATCTAGTCTCACAGATACACCGCTCGTCAGGGTCAGATAAATCTAGTGAACTTATATATCGTTTCAAATTGGCTATGATATTGGGTACCCAATATCGGGGATAGAGATTTGTAGATATCATTGTAGGTAGTGTGACCATTGCATAGTGACTAGCAGTTTGAAAATTACTTGATGCCTGTAACTGACACTCACCATACAGTATTGTTGATTTCTATGTTCACGCCCTACCTATCTATCTAACCATAATAATTTTGATTTATTAATAAAAAAAATACAGTGCATACACACACACACCTATATAAATATGTATCTGTTTGTGAGTACGTATTTCGATATTCACTTAAGTTTAATTCGGGCCAAAAGATGGAAGCACTTAGTGAGAATCGATCTTTCCAACAATAGTTGGCGTAATAATACTTGTGGAAATCTAAGATAAGCCTGTGTCTTGAGGGGACACAGCATATAAAGAAGAGAAGAATTATTTCTCTTCGGAAGCCGTATTTGTGCGCGTGTGTTTGTGTGTGCGCGCGTGTCCGTGTGTCTCTGTGTATGCCCAAGCTCACGTGTGACAGTGTGCTCATATGTATAAATATTTCTACCAAAACGATATCGTATATTGTAAAATCATTAAAAAAAAAAACGCCTCACCAGTTGTAGAATGGGGAGTGGTCATTTTGAACGAATTTTGAAGTGATTTTTACAAGATGGTCGCCGAATAAAATCTTCGAGTTATCTCATCGTTTTGCACTAGACACAAGACAACTGCCACAATATGTATATCAGTGATTCTTAATGCGGGCCCGAGAATTTTTTCAAATGTTCCCGGGGGTGTAGATTGGAAAGAGAGGAAACTTATGCCTAGAGCTGAACCAAGGCCTGGAAGTTTAACTTGACAAGCTGACAGATAAACAGCATGAGCAGTGTACTCATTAATCAGGATTTATATTTTCTCCTACATTCCGCTTTTGTAAATAAAATGTATATCCTGTTACATTGAATTTCTATTTGTGCTTTCGTGAAATTTTTTGTATATTTATATAGGACACAAGTAAGAAAATGTTTAGAAACACTGGTGTACATTGATATCGCTTATAATTAGGCAAATGTCTTTCAAAGTTCGTTCGTTGTTGTTTTCCTACCCGAGAGGAAAAGAACACGTCTTGTCGATAATATTTTTCCTATTGTGGAGGTTATGAGAATTTTCAAAAGATTTAAAGATAATTGCTCAAGGGTTGAGAAAAAAAAAACAAAACAAGATGGATAAAAGATATAAAATACCCGAAAGAAGTAAAGTATTTGCTTGAATGTCAATTCTGTTAATTTTTCGTTAAAAAGATAATCTGTTAAAAGACGCTTGTATTCATCTTAAATGTTTTGATTTTTTTTCACGCCAGGATAGATACGTGTCTGGAATTTAATCAAAAGCCTTAGTACATACTACGCTTATTTTGAAGTTACAGTTAAACATTTAATGGTAGAAGACATGAAATTAGCTCGATAAAGATTTGAACGAGTAAAACTAAATATATCAGTGTCCTTTGTTATTCATAACATTTGAGTTTGATAATCTCCGAGGGAAAAGCAATGAACTCATGATCTTTGATGCAATTTGGATGTTCGAATCACATCAGCCTATGTACATGAGAGTTGGGTATTTAAACATCGGCATGACAAAGAAGACATTCTAAATTCTGACATTTGGTCATTTAGTCAATTGATCGAAGTGAGAAGGTATTTACCACATCTCTCTCTCTCTCATTCTCTCTCTCACACACACTCTCTTTCTTTCATTCACACACACACACACACACACATATATATATATATATATATATGTGTATGTGTGTGTGTGTGTGTGTATACGAGTGGTAGATAAAAAAAATTCTTGATCTGCCCAAGAAAGATGAAAATGAATTGTGATTTGTGGTCATTTGGTTTCATTTTTAAAAAATTGTTCGAGTCAAGGATTTTTCATCACACCCCACGTATACAGACATGATGCACACACAACGTATATATATATATATATATATATATATATATATATATATATATATATATATATGCACACACATATACATGCACACACACATATATGGATACTCTCTCTCTCACTCTCTCTCTCTCACTCTCTCTCTCTATAAATATATATATATATATATATATATATATATATATATATATACGGGTGTGTGTATGTGTGTGTGCATAAGAAAGATGCATATATGATTTGCTCTGTCAAAGATCACTATAAATGCAGCAATAATTTACTGTTAAGAGTCCCTTTGCTCTAAAGTACCTGTTCGGACAAATGCTTTCTCAGCAATAATCTGCTATGTGGCATTTTTACAAAGATATTTAACGATGGAACAGATGAGTGCATTCTGACTTTTCCCAAGGGTATTAATGCTACATATTCACAAGAATCCGTAACTTTAACACGTGTGCGCGTGTGTGTGTGCGAGTGTGTGTGTGTGTGCACGCGCGTATACAAAAGTTTTTTGGGACAAGTGTATGTCCGTATGTAGAGTCAGATGCAAAAACATTTTCGAAACTTATCACCCCGAGTCAAAGTTTCGCATTTTGCATCCGCTAACCAGTAATATTTTCTATATATGTACTAATGATATATATATATAAATGATAGAAATTATTAGGAGGACTTGATAATTATAATTAAGTAAGATCATCGAGTCTGAAACCTCAACAGAATGCAGAAAGCACTGGACGGCCGTTTCGTCCTATATTTGGGACTCATCAGCAGTGCGCATCCACTACCGAGAATTGAAACCAGACTCGATGATATTACTTATATATATATATATATATATATATATATATATATATATATATATATATATATATATATATATAATCATTGGGAAATTTTTTTGTCTTTGTTCGAATATTGCTATATGGCAAAGAGTTCATTTGATTCTTTTGATAAAGTTCTTTGCTTTTACCAACATTGTCGAAAGCAAGCATCAAATAATCACAGAGACCAAAATTAAGAGCATTAGCCACAATTACATTGAAATGGTTATAATTTTAACTTGTATTAGACAAGAAAAGATAGCGTGTAGAAGTATGTCTAGGTGGTGTCGTATTAAACACAACAACAACAATTATTAAAACCTGCATAAAAATGTCTCAGGATAACCTTTTTTCTTTCTGAATTTCTGTCGGCGTGATTGTTTGGTAGTCTTCTACAAGGTGGAAATCATAAGGGAATTATCAGAAGAATAAAAATACCCAAATTATCTCTTCGTCATATGACATCGTTTGAACAGTGGTCGGGAGCAATAAGACAAAATGTAATAACTGAGTCTTTTATGAGAACCTGATGACAGTCTTAATTGCTTTGTGTTTTAAGACGTAAATTATTGACCACTTTTAAAACAACGATTGCTTACAATCTATATATAAACTCATATGTACGCCAATAAAGGTAACAATAAGAGCATCAAACACACATAGGCATTCATATATGTTGGAATATGAAGAAATATATTTATAAGGTCTGCTGTATTTATGGGATAAAGTGCTCAATATCAGATAGAGTGTATGTAAATATAAAACTGAACATTGAAGTCAACAGTCAGGGGCAACGGGCTGTTTCATGCTAGACGCAGCCTGACGATTGCGTCTAGTATAAAACAGCTTGTCGCCTCTGAGTATTGACTTTTCACTTTTATATTTATTTATAAGTTGGAATATATATATATATATATATATATATATATATATATTTGAAAAGCGTTTACTCGCCCTTGTAGGTGATTCATTATTTTTCACTCTACAACCCTTTCTTCCTATAGAAACAAAAGCCATGTAAAATATTCTGACGAGCTACATTCCCTAGTCCCATTAGTTCAGACCTTCACAGCTAAGACTTGGCACGCCATATACACAGTGGTGAACCATTCTCATTCTCTTATTTAACTGGTAAAGCGGTAGTTCTAATACTGTTTAATACTTCTTCCCAAGAGCGACTGTTTTATGGAACAGACTCCCGAGAGGTTGCTTCCCCTATTCACACAATCTGAATCATTTCAAGACTAGGTTCAACTTATCTATCCTATATATCCTCATAATCTGCAGTTCTTACGTCCATTCGACGAGCTCATTGAGTAACTAACTTGAGTGGCTCTTTGGCATTCCATGGGGTGAAAAATAAGTTAAAAAATGTATTTGAGTAAAGTTTGGATGAGAAACTGACGGAATTATAGATGCATAAAACAATTTGAAAAACTTTTATTTTGACATGTTTCGCTGAACAACCGTCTTCATAAGAAAAAATGAATTTTATTTTTTTGTTTTTACAAATTGTCTGACATTTATTATTCCGTTGAATTTTTCTCTTACTCCACCCTCTTTCTCTCGTTCTGTCTGTCTGTCTGTCTGTCTCTCTCTCTCTCTCTCTCTCTCTGTATATATATATATATATATATATATATATATATATATATATATATATATATATATATATATATGTATAGTTTACGAAAAACTAGGTAATCCGTATGAGTAGACCCAAGGAGGATAAAATCCAGACAGCTCAATGTAAATCAGAGCTAATAATTTAAATAAAAATAAAAACAGACCTCAGACCATGTCATGGAACCTTAAAGTGGACTATTTTTATTTTTATTTAAAATATATATATATATATATATATATATATATATATATATTATATATGGTGGGGATTAGATGGATTTGGTGGAAAACAGTTGGATGTTTACATTTTTTATTTACTTGTTAACGTTTCGCTCTGTACGAGCATTATGGAAACGACTGAATAAATCATAGGAAAGAAATCATTTTTAAATATTATTCACTGTTAAAACTTTTCAAATTAACCAGGTCGTGGTAATGGCTTCTTCCTTTACATTTTGTCAGTTGTTTTTAAAATGTTTTTTCAGGGCGAAACGTTAACAGGTAAAACAAAAAAAATACAACTGGTTTTCAAGAATTCCATCTGACCTCTTTTATTCACATATTTCATATCAATCATTTATATATATATATATATATGTGTGTGTGTGTGTGTGTGTGTGTGTGTGTGCGCGCGCGCGTGTGCGTGTGTGTGTGTGCATAATACAAATGAATTCTGTTCGTTTGGAAAGGAAATCATTTTGATGATCTCAACAAGCCGATCGGAATACTTTGGAGAAGTTGGTCCATCTTGCAATGACATATAATTGTAAAATGGAGAAAATTAACAGGTCTAACTTGTAATTAGCGTTTTCTGTATAGGGTTACATCCGGGAGTATTCTCTTTTAAAATAATTTCAAGGTTTCTTTAATATATATATATATATATATATATATATATATATGTGTGTGTGTGTGTGTGTGTGTGTGTGTGTGTGTGTGTGTGTAAAAAACGGAGGGATTTGTTCGTGCAAATTGCTTGCTCTTCATCCTTGATTTCACCCCCGATGTCATTTCTGTTGTATTTCTGCCCCACTAGAAAGAATAGACTTAAAGATAAAAGAAGGAATCGAAGAAGAGAACAGAAAGCAACAAGCGGACAATTGTAAAAAGAAAAAAAGGAAGGAACACAAATAAAGAAAAAGAAAAGATAATAAAAAAAAAAACATGAAGAAGACCCAGCGATTATTACGACGGCCACCCCCAGGATAATCTCTGTCACCAACAGCAACAATAACGATAGCAACAACAAAATGATTATCATCATCAGCAGCAGTTGCAACCACAGTTACAGTAGAGTAAGCGGACAATAATAATAATAATTCAAAAAGATTAATGGCACCAATGATACACCATACATTTTGGAGGGGTAACCATAATATTTTTGGCGTCTCCAAAGAAATGATAATTATATATCATACATATTTCTGTACAAATCATAAGAATTATATTTGGGTTTATATATTTATACATATATCATTTGAAATATAATTAGAAGTTATGATATACAATAAATATATTACCATATATATATATATATATATATATATATTGCCATATATATATATATATATATATATATATATATATATATATATATATATATATATATATATATATATATATATATATATATATATATGCAAGAATGAATGAATGATCGCCCGTCTGTTTGTTTTTACTCTCCGCCATTCCAGTCACGTGAACAATAAAAGACTATAGGTGTCGTCTGTTTCTTTTGAGTGTTCTTTCGTTATTTTACTTTTCTTCTGTATAATCCTTTACTCTTCCAAATTTACTCTTTTTAAAAAAAAGTATAATAGCGTTCTTAATTTTTCTTTCTTCTTTCTCTCATATTTTTCACCTTCATCAGAAAAAAAAAGTCACATCCGAGGGTTTTCTCTTTTAAAATAATATCCAGGTTTCTTTAACTTTATATATATATATATATATATATATATATATATATATATATATATATATATATATATATATACATACATATATATATATATATATATATATATATATATATATATATATATATATATATATATGTATATATATATATGTGTGTGTGTGTGTGTGTGTGTGTGTAAAAAAAAATCTCTTAGGGGATTTTCTCGTGCAAGTTGCTTGCTCTCCATCCTTGATTTTCATCCCCGATTTCGTTTCTGATGTAATTCTGTCGCACTCCAACTCCTTCTAACTCTGTTTCATTTTTTCTCTCTCTCTCTCTCTTTCTATCTCTCTTTATCCCAGCTGTCAGTTGGCACGGTCTTAGCTAGCATGGACACAACCCTTGACCATCAGTGCACCTTCCTCGTAATCATAAAGGGCGGGCCACACGAAGAAGTTGATGTTGCTTTTTTCGCCTTTGTCACATGACCACCAGAGCCGGTGTCGGTCGACATTGAACACCGTGTCGTTGGTCGTCAGACACATAGCCGGAGTCTGAATCACCATCTGCCACGTGACACGCGCACATTCGTGCAGGTAGCGACTCAGAGTCTTGTTCTCCAGGCACGACGACACAAAGTAGGGGAATTCTCCTGATTTTTGAGCCAGAGCGACAGCAATCTGTGAAATAGAAAGAAAATGAACAATTTATACGAAAGTATATTAAAAATAAAAAGTAATAACTATTTCTTTCTTTATTACTATGAACGTTGTTTTTAGTGGGTACACGTATTTGAATTGTTATCCTTGTTTTCTTTTATATTCTTTGACAGTGAAATTAATAACAACCGGCTTAGATTGAGAAGTAAAGATTGATTTCGTCTCTATTACCTTTTCCATCAGGATGTTGTTAATAGCTTAGGAGACGTCGTTTGAATCTGAGAAGGTGTCGTGCATCCAAGAACAAAGAATAAAAGTGTTGAATTCGCCGAGAAAATAGACAAAACGAACAAATATTCTATTCTATTGGGAACATTTTTTGTATAGAGAAAGTTTCGAGGATAATTCATGTGAACTCCAGAAATGTTCTTAAGAGTCTCTTTAAAGAATCAAGAAAAAGTATAGTTTACACCATGTGTGTCTATTGTCCGAAGCGCTAATTTTAGCGTTCTATCCTGATCTCGGTTCGACGTGAAAGAACTAGTCTCTTCAAATTCACAATACACATGCTTTTTTTAAAAACTTTTTACGCACGCCCAAAAGCTGTAAAGGAGTTGCTGCTTCTGATAGGGATATCGACACATGCGTGTCTAGCGGAATATTTTAACGACTGCTGCAAACGAAACCGGGTTTATAGCCGAAACGTGTCATTACCAATTCGGCTACGGAATCGCGTTGATAGACCAAGGTTTGAATTAACTATTTAAGGAAAGCACAATTACTCTCGTTAGGACTTCTACGAATCTATATTCAGTTTCGTACCCGAAACATAAATAATACTAATTTTGGAATGGATATACTTATACACATTTAAAATCAAAAAGCAAAGGAAAACAGAATCGTTTATCGTAATAAAGAAATAATGTCGGATAAAAAAAATTAATTAAAAAAAGGCATTTATCTTTCTATAAATTAAGGCGGATGCATATTAATATATTATAGCACATACACACACATAAATATATATATATATATATATATATATATATATATATATATATATATATATATATATATATATATATAGATAGATAGATAGAGAGAGAGAGAGAGAGAGAGAGAGAGAGAGAGAGAGAGAAATATATCAACATATAAAGTTAAATGTTCGACTTGTCTTACCCGATTCTGAGTTTGGCGGTAGCCACTTGTCAGAGGATCTGCTAGCTAAGATGAATTTATTTAAAGAAATCACATATTAAAAAAAAACAAAAAAAACTTAGTTCTCTCTAAAAAGGCATCAATTTTGGACATCAACATATTTTTAAAAAATTCTTTCATAAAAATGTTATTGTATATCATAATTTATTTGAAATGATTACATTATGTAGTTGCGATCATTATGTAACTAAAGTTTGTTTTCTGTTTGGGATAGGAATATGTGTAAAAGAAACTTACTTTTATTTGTTGCTATTAATGGTCTATTTCTTAATACCGTGCACTTTAATTACAAAGACCGCTTGCCTTAAAATCGTTATCATCCGGAAATATACTGATCAATCTTTTCTTTTATTGGCCTAAAGCAGTCTTTATTATATCAAACCATAAATGTACATAATTTAAGTTTTAGTTTGTCACAAGTGTCGGCACACTCAGCAATGATTGAGCTCCCTGCAATAGTAATGGTAAGAGGTACTATCTTCCTTAACAAAGCTCTGTAGCGAGGCGACCACACACTCACACACGCGTGCGCGCGTACACACACACACATTACTTCAAACTTTATTATAATAAATACACGTGTTTAGAATAGATCCCCATTTTTATTTTGACTTTAGTGTGTATTCCGCCATCGGTCTGCGTATTCGAGAAATCTTAATAAAAATAATGTGCTCTCCTAAAAAAGCCATTAACTGCCATTCCTACCAGAGAGCAAATTCTCTTTAGTAAGATTTTTGCGTCTATTCAAATATGAGTATCCACTGTAAAAACTTTTGGTTTGGAGTAATAAAAGTGTCGGATTAAAACTGAATATATATATATATATATATATATATATATGAAGAAATATAGTCTTAAAGTGTGCTATATTTATGGGATAAAGTGCTCAATATCAGAGATAGAGCGTGTGTAAATATTATATTTATATATGTATATATATATATATATACATATATATATATATACATATATATATATATATATACATATATATAATAAGCGACTTCCGGTAAAAGTAACCGCCAAAATAGACTACCCATAATGCACCACTGACCCTTGTATATAAATAGCCGAGAAAAATAACAGCACTAGTCGCCTGACGATTGCACTAGCATGAAACAGACTGTCGCCTCTAAGTGCTAAGTCCACTTTTATATTTACACACGCTCTATCTCTGATATTGAGCACTTTATCCCATAAATATAGCACACTTTATGACTATATTTCTTCATATATATACATATATATATATATATACATATATATATATATATATACATATATATATATATACATATATACATATATATATACATATATATATATATATACATATATATATATACATATATATACATATATATATATATATATACATATATATATATACATATATATATATATACATATATATATATATATATATATTACTTGAATCACTTAATTATAATTATCTCAAATCCTCCTAATCTCTATCAATTATATATCCTTGCTTGAATCGGCTTCTAATGCTCTAGATGGAGCGGCTTGGTGATAGTAGTCGTGGCTCCTGGGGGCACATCCTATGGGTAAACAGAAACTAGGATGAGTTCCACCACGGAATATGTGATCAAGCGGCGCTATATCTAGTCTGATTCGCTACCACGTTGTCGCCGAGGCTCGTTGGAGTTGTTGGTATGACTTTTGCCTGATAACGTAACTGTCCGGTTTTCAATTCTCGATAGTGGATGCGCACTGCTGATGAGAGCCAAATATGGGACGAAACGACCCTCCAGTGCTTTCTGCATTCTGTTGAGGTTTCTTATAGACTCGATGAATTACTTAATTATATATATATATATACGAGGTGTATTTTTGAGATATTTTTAGGAGAGGCAGTTGTATCTGTTCCAGATTATTGTAATTTATTTTAGAATATCATTATTTTAAACCTAACCTACCAACTTTTGATTTTTCCAGATTGAAGAACGCGGTTGTAACAGCTCTTTGAACCCACTATACTAAACACTGATTGTCACATCTAGTTTGAAGAATGCAGTCGGAACGGGAAAACAATTGTTTTGTTAGAGTTTTGTAGGTCTTTGAAAAGAATGTACCTCGTGTATATATATATATATATGTGTGTGTGTGTGTGTGTGTGTGTGTGTGTAATTTTTGGCATCCTATTATAATATAATATTTTATATTTTAAATAATTATATATACATACATATATATATATATATATATATATATATATATATATATATAGAGAGAGAGAGAGAGAGAGAGAGAGAAAGAGAGAGAAAGGTCAACAACGAGTGAAGTCTATTTTATGCTTAAAAGCATTGTTCACACCATGTGTTTTGGTTCGACTAAATATATATTCGTCACTGGTGCATTATGGGTAGCAAGTTATTATTACTTAATTATTTGTTGTTGGTTATTATTATTATTGTTACTACTACTACTACATTAATAAGCAATCAATAATAAAGAATGGGTTAAAACACTATAAAATAGCTACAAATAACTACCTTCGCAGCCACAATTATCCCTACTCAATAACCTATAAAATAATTTGAATCATAATCGTTACCACCTCCGCCAATAAGCGTTAGGATAATAGAACAGACATTGCTGCTCATAACGCACCATTTACTAGTATATATAAATAGACGGACCGAAACACAACATACATGACTTAATGTTTACGCTCAAGCACGAAACAGACTGTCGCTCTTCTCTGTTGACCTCAGTGTTCACTTTTATATATACACTCTATCCCTAATATTTGGCACGTTTATCCATAATATAACATACTTTAAAACTATATTTTTATCATATTATCTTTGTGTTTGTGTATATCTATCTATCTATCTATCTATCTATCTATCTATCTATCTATATATCTATCTATATATATATATATATATATATATATATATATATATATATATATATATATATATATAATCTCATGGGACAAAGGCATAATACCTTAGAAGCATTAGCTAGAACTTACCTTGACGAAAGCGGATGTCTCAATTTCGTCAAAGTTCTGACGAAGAGCCATCAAAATTCCGTCTCTGAGGACATCTGTCAAACCCTGTTTTACGGGAGGCAATCCGTTCTGGCCGACTGATTCCTAGAATAGATAAAGATTTTGTCTTTTACATAATCATTTCGCCTGAAAAATAAATGCAATAAACAGCCATTAAAATGACCCCCAAAAAGTGACTTGTTTTCTGTTGCCTTCTTTACGCTTTTTAATCCAGAGTTTTTTTTTCTCCCAGACTGGCTAATACGCAAAGCTAGAGACCACAGTCTAGCATATTATTTAATCCATAGATGGAATTGGGGAAAATGTGATGGGTTTATGCCTTTCCCAAGAGCAATATTGAACGTAACAGACTAGGCTAGAATTTGAATTCGGTTCGCCGGTTCTCATTTCCACGCCGATAAACTTGACGCTACCCGCACACAAATTAGTATTAGTGAAACAATAGCTTGCCACGGGAAGTGGAATCTTAATCATTTGAAATGTTTGTTTCTTTTCGTTCTCACTTGTTCACTCACACACTCTCTCATACATAACCACATACATAAATTAGAGCCATAAAATAAATAGAACCTCATACATTTATCTCAGTATCGCTTACATCTTTCCAAAGCAGTTTGTAACCACCTCATTCTTGGGACAACAATCAGTTACTTCGCAATATTCTGCATAAAGTCGTCCGCATTTTGAAATATCTTTTTCAAAGGTGAATACCAGAAATTATTTGGTACCAAATCTAGACTATTGGGGAGCTGACACACACTATATGTATAAATATAATTTCAACCCAAGCAAGGTGATAAAGCCATTAAGACGTAATGAGTTATTGAGAATAGAATAGTATGAGAAAAAATTATTAAAGAGAGAGAACAATAAAAGAACTGGAATTAAGGATATATAAGATAAAGATTGACATTGCATATACATTTTTGAAGTTCGAATTTGACCGAGAAACGAGAAACCGGGTGAGATTTCCACCAACGAGTAATGCGAAAGCATAAACTGTTAAAATAGAATTTATGACAAATCTGTAAAATGTTGAGACCTAACTGACATTCTAGTATTGAACTTAAATTTGTAAAGTCTAGGTACCAATGAGGAAAGTTCATCAGAAAAATTACTACAAAAATATTTAAAGAAAAGGTATAGGAAAGCTACATTATGGCGGTGGGAAGTGACTGAAGCTGAGATGCCTGGTTGGGACATATAAAGGTGTAAGATTGATTCTGGCGAGAAATATTGTCTAGCACGACACAGTCAACCAAAGGCCTAACAATTGATTCAATATAATTGTTCCATTTCATGTCAGTGAAAAACGTTAGTCCGAGAAGACGTAATGAGTTAGGTTAGCATCAGCCTTGCCGAAAGAATGCAAAAAAGATTCTCTCAGTTTATTAAAGTAGAATAGTTTAGTTATGAGGGCTTTAAAATTATCCTTAAGATTCTTAAATCTCATCTATTTCAAAAGCATTAAACTAAGACACAGGGTGTCCAATCTTGACTGTAAGCAGAACTGACATACCTGAACGATAATAATGTTTTGCCTTAATTCTCTGTTATCAGCTATTGTGTAATTGGTTAGACATGAGACTTTGCCATTATAATTAAATTTCTCTCGCGAGTAGGCTATTGGTTTAGTTCCGTTCGGACCTCTTGTGTCGAAATCGAATGGATAATCTACTCCTAAGATATGTGCAGGCAGGTGATATTTTGGCCGACATGTTTTATTGTCATCCTCACTTGTACAATTTGCATTTTTTTCAGGTAAAGGTCACATGTATAGCTGGCAGATTTGGATTAGCCCGAGCAGTATATTTGTTGCCATTATTTTCTTCTGATCTTGTGTTCACTACTGGATAATGCGCATCGACTCGAAAATAGAAACTAGCGACCTGAGTTCGAATTTCTGCCGAGTACGTTACGTGCACTCTTGCCCAAATATTCTTGGGAAAGTTATGAATTCATCTCTTCCTCCCCGCTAAATCTATGAGTTAAATAGAAGATCTACACCAGGAATGGGCAACTTTTTTCGAACAGTTGCCCGCTTGAGATTCAGTCCATCATAAGTCGGGCCGCACTACTAAAAGAATTAAGGTATTTTTTAAATTAAAAAAAAAAACGTAGCCATTTTTCCAAGAAAGGCATCTGCTTTAGAAATGGGAAAAAGTTGATTTGTTATTTTTTTCTTTGGAGAAAAGATTTCTTGTATAATTGAACAAACTGAAATCTTAGTATAATATTATCACTGATGACAGAGTGATGAAAACACATTGCTGCATATGATTTGTTTCTAATTTATTCATTTGAATAGAGAAAAATATTTGTAAAAGAAGAGTAATTATCATTGACGTTTCCTGTTTCTGAAGTAAAAGATTATTTACACTTATGATCTTCCTTAGTGAAAATCGCCAATGGTTTAAAATGCTGACAAACGAAATGTTACAAAATTCAAGAAACATTGTACTTGATTATTGGTTATGTATGAGAGAGTGTGTGAGTGAACAAGTGAGAACGAAAAGAAACAAATATTTTAATAAACGTTATTTTCTTCATGAAATTAAGCGGGACATTCAGAAAGCCAACTGGGCCACATATGGCCCGCAGGCCGCAGTTTGCCCAATGATTCGTCTACACTGAGCTGGCAACCGGTCTAAGAAAGAAAACTGAATTCAAATCCGGCTCGAAGAGGGATGGGCTCCAAGATATACAACAGCTGCTATTCCTACAGCAATTGTGATGCCGCTACAACCCTAATAGGATACAGGGCTCATCACGATAATTATTATGTTCAATGCCGTTTGATGGATTTATCGAGTGTAACCGGTTATAGTTTCTTTTAAGTGATTGCAAGTGAACAAAATGAGAACAGGATTGGCTTCATTACCTTCTTCTATAAAATAATCCAGTTCTGAATTGTTTTCATGTGTATTTTTGTTGACTTGTTTAAGAATGCATTTTCTCTTCTTTTTTTCTGAATATTATTTTTCTCAGAAAGCAACCAATCTTCATGTATTTTTTAGGAATGTGGAATTCTACATACTCTAAATGACATACATAATTGTACCTACGCCCTAAAGGGCTGGTCTAAATAGCTGTTCACAACAGATACGCAGCATACGCTGGCTGACTAAGGCTGACTACGAGAACTGTGCGTCAACGATGATAAACCAAAAAAGAAAAAAAATCATTAACAAGCCGCGTAATTGGGCCGGCGTTAACACATACAGGCCCAATTACACGTCTTAGTAGCCCACATAAGCGAAATGAATTATTAAAATTAATAAATAAAGCGAAATAAAATATTACAAACATGCTTTATATGATTTAGCTTTTCAGCACCTGACTCATATTAATAAATGCCCCGATTAACCATCGACCCAATTAACCGGAATCTAGCAAGCATTTCATCTATAATTAGATTTTAATATGTATCGTAAAAGATTAACATCAATTGAAAGAAGACAGAATGCACGGTTGTTAGCAAAAGAAACAGCCCAACATGCTAATTTCCAATTGGATATACCAATATCAGACAAGTACAACAATATCTCGGAAGTGTTTTAACAGAGGAAGGAAAGTACGACACTGAAATTCGAAAACGCATTGACATAGCGAAAGATGCCCTGTAAAACTAAGCAAAGTATTAAGAAATAGAAAAAAATTCGTTAGAAACAAAATTAGAAGAGTACGGAACGGTTATGTAATATCAGTCTTCCTATACGGTAGTGAATGCAGGATAATCTCCTCCTAAATGAAGAAGGAACTTGAAGCAATAGAAATGATAGCTACAGTCTCGTAACAACTACGCAATCAGGTAAGCAGACCACAGATACTTCATTTCAATGAGGAATACCGAAGTTACGCGTAAGAAAGATTTGATTGACTTTGAAAAGAATCAAATTGTTATGGCTAAATAACTAGGTTAGAGCATTTCCTAAACGCCATGGCTTGTGCGATGATCATGTTCAGTTATAGTGAGTACCTATCGGCAGTAGTTTAACAAGGGGAATACATTAAACAATCACCAATAAGGTATTGGGCGGCCAAGACTTACCGATGCAAGAAGTGACTGGAGATGTTCTCGTACGATCCAGCGGACTGGCTAATGTGGCACAAATTTCAGATAGCTATAATCAAGGTGAAGTGAACCATAAGTCGATACCTCGGCCCATTTAATTCTTCAAAGTTCATCTTTTAGATGCCACTTTTGCTTTATGGACTGAACCAGATTTTATGGCTTTTCCTACCAGACTTAAAGACTGATAGTGCGACTTCGAGATAACTACGGAAATGAACATTATAATTGTTGTGAGACCAATACTTCTCTACATCATAGACTCTCCCAGTACTATATTATTATGTGAATCATGGGAGGAGTAGCACCAGTAATGCGCAGCCGCGGGTTCTGCTGTCGAACTCTCTGTTTGGCAGAGAGGAACTCGGACGAGGCTTTGCCGCGGGGCAAAGTTTCGTCCGGGGAGGTAGACAGTCCCTAAACTCGTGTATACGGGTTGTAAATGGGTATATTTTTGGCCGAGCCTACGGGCTCGGTAAGCCCACGTTAAACCGGCCTTGTGCCACATTCGACCCATGTGTGTGTGTGTGGGGGGGGGTTGTTAAATATACCAGTAATGCGCAGCCGCGTACGATACCAATATCGGACACCACTGGATAGTAAGCTCTGCTTACACTATTCTTTGTAATTTTTCTGTTTAATATATCGTTCTTACCTCTAACCCGTGTTCCGTGTTTTCCTTCCGTGGCCCCTACTTCGCGTCCACATCAATAATATAAAATAGAAAAAATTCCTTAGTTGTAATACCACGGTGGAAATCTTATCATCCCCGTTATTTTAAACGCATCTAGCTCCCAGGGTAGGGGTACTGTCCATTTTGTGAATCTCAGCTATAGACCAACGGAGTGACATTGGCAGTGCTGACAGTTCTCAAAATATCTAGGGATAGTGCATTGGTTGGAATCCTTGAAGTGGGGTGGTGACAACAGAGCCGCGCCAAGGCTATGTCGTCGTCCGGTTCACACATTTCCCCGGTTTTTTGAACAGGAGTAGAGTTTTATCCTTTGTTTCCTCGTTTAGGAATGGGTTTCCGGATTCTTCTAAGGGTTTTTTTATTCTCTTTCCTTCTCAGGAGCCTCTTGCATTATAGTGGCATTATCACCTTGCTTGCATCTTAGTTAATTTCTTTGATTTCTGGTGCAAACCTGATTCAACATGTCTCCTCAATGTATTGAATGTCACTTAAGCGGTTGGGTGTGTGGCCAGTAACCTCAGCTCGCGTAAGAATTACTTTACTGTAGAAACCACAAGAGTGGCCTTTGAACAAGAAAAAGGAAGAGTTATATCGGAAAGTGGTGATGCTTCGTTGTTCAACATGTTAATCTCATTTTTAATTATCTTTTTTTAAGTAATTCTGGGATCTAATTGTGGTATTATAATTATATTATTATATTATTCATATTTATTCATATTATTATATTATTCATATTCATAATATTATTATTATATTATTCATACAGAAATTAATGAAAAGAAAAGGAAAAAGTTTCACTTACCGCCAGTGTAGGATGTTTCAGTAATACACTAACTGTAGACTGAAGTTTATCATACACACTTTGGGATGCCTCGAATGTTTTCTGAAATGATACAAAAGAAAAGGAAAAAAAAAGATTATGTTGCGTCATAAATAATTTCCATTTTGCCGAACCAATTGTAATGTAATATGTCTAATGGAAAGATAATGCTAGAGGCTGTCTTCTCGTCCTGACTTTTGATCAATGACAGGCTAATTAAGACTGGCAATAAAAAATAAAATTAAACGATATTTATTTGGAAATAGCGCAGAGTCCAGATGAAGGATGAAGAGGAGTAAAGCAAGTAAGGAACGAAGCCTTTAATTCATTTATTTGCCACAAGCATCATTTCAGGTTTAAAGGGGTCTCCCTTTCTCTTTGTTTCGTTCGACACATTGTATAAACACAAGATATTTTTCTATACATCGTATTTTGCCTTGTTGTTCCAGCGGGAGTTTTAGATGGGTTACATCCGCAATTTTACTATGCATTCTTATGTCAATGGCTGCTTTTCTTGGCTCTAATGTTCGGATAAGGTCCACTCTTTAGTTCTACCGTTTCAGACCGTTACAGCTAGGACACGATATGTTATGTTCATGGCGTCGAATCTCCCACATTTCTTCCGCATTCTAATTGTAAGGAGGCAATTCTACGCAGAAATCTTTATTTCCTAAGATCTGCTATTTTGTGAGACCGACACCCGAGCTAATGTTTCCTGAATACTACAATCTTAACCACTTCATGTGAAGGTTCTATTATTATATATCCTCTTTATGTTCATAAAGGGGACTTGATGCTATCGGCCTGAAGAGGCGATTCCAGCGTGTGACACTTTTGGAAAGTGCATAAAAAGCCTTGTGAGTAAAATTGGGTAGATGGAACTATTATGGGAGCCCTCGATTATTGTACTAACAACAAGTCATCACGACAGGGGGTTTGAGCGTACTGGCCTTGTTCCGACTGTTGATCCCACCAGATAATGCGCTCTCTACGTGAAAATGTAACTAAGGTACGCTCAACATAGTTGCACTATGAACAACAGGTGGGCTCTGTGGGTGTTGAACCAACACAACTGTGCCTGAGCAGGCGTCTGCAACAGGGATTGGCTAAGAGCGCTTGCAGACAAGCATATTGTGATACCAGCGGCCCGCCACCATCCTTCATCTTCACTTCCTTCTACTTCCTCTTAGTCTTATATCACCCACCTTATTCAGTAACCTCTACCTTGAGTGGTTCTCGAGACTTCTATTGCGTGAATCTTAGTGGAAAAAATAACCTGTATCCATGTATGTTACCATTTGAAGACTCAATACTGTTCGATACAGCTGACTGATACTGCAACAGTTCAAATCTTGTCCGAATCTAATTCTTTGTATCAAAGTCAGACAACTTAAAATCATAGGAAGGTAAATTTTATCATAAAGAACAATAAGTGAGAAAGAAGGTTCTAGTCGAAAAATATTTATTGAAAATACTTCAGCAAAGATAAACTGAAATAATACACAAAACGCACATTTTTCTTGAAACGTATTAATTGCTATTAATATTATTAATTCTTTTATTTGTATTTCAGTTTCTTTCTATCACAGCTACTCAGATCGTCACTCTACGACCTTCAGTAAACAGTGCATATCATAAAAAAAAACAGAAGCGCTTGACCGTTCGAGTAAAGTAGTGAATAAGGCTATTCAGTTCAAAATGATCTGTAGCCGTTAGTTTTCATAGCCGGAACAGTAGAGCAGCTGCTAATGTAAGACAAAAGTTCTGAGGAAGAGTGACGTGAAATCGATTTTTGCCGAAATCTTATTCCTTATTTTCGACATTTTAAGTTTCAGTAAACACCAGAAAATAAAATTGCGTGCAGGATAAACTCAGTGTGGATTAGTAAGCAGACCACTTGATCTGAAATAATATTTTCCGATTAATCGTTAGTAATTTAATCTAGCAAAAAGAAACACATCTATAGAAAAGAATTGGCAAATGGAAACATAGACAACACAAAAACGTTCATTCACGAACAAGACTCTACGACGGGGTTACCTCCCCTTTCTGACAGCCAAAACTAACAATTTCTCTCACATTCAGCAATAACTCATTCTTCATCACGACTCGATATTCTCTCATTTTATGAATAACTTAATATCAAACTGTGATACTTAATTCTTATGGATATTATCACCCAGGGATGTTTGATATCTTCAGCTGACATTGTCTAAAATGTCTGAATCTCACCATAAAATGTTCGAATCTCGATTTGTCAAACTTGGGGAGTTTATCCTAGTGCAAGGTACTATTGAGAAATGTCTGAAAAAACATACCACATGTTGACACAAGACTTATAAATAAAACTGGGTAGACGAAACTGTTCGGATAGTTGTGCTAGCACATAGTCATAAGTCATCGTGACCGAGCGTTCAAATTGTTGATCATGCCAGATTCTGTGATCTGTGCCAGAAACTGTAACTAAGGTTTGCTTAGCATAGTTGCAGTATAAACCACATGTTGCCGTTTTAGGCGTTGAAAAAAAAACACAAAAGCATAAATGTACCTGAGCGAGTGTCTTCAACAGAGATTAGCTAACTACTCTAGCAGATGAGTATACTTGTAAACGAGCTGTCAGCGATTATTATTATCTAAAATGTTATAGCTAAAAAAATATATGGTACTAATTTTTAATCCAGTACTTTATTATTTATCAGATGAAACAAGGGGAAGTATAATTGGTAACACTGTAAACTACAATGGCACCGTCCTGGGTAAGACGATAAACTACACCCAACAGCAAGCCTCCGATCAGGAGGCTTTGAGGAGCGTGGAACCACCTCTTAATTGCTGGTGTTCCCAGGTCCACTATCACCCGGGGTGGTAGCACCTGCCAGGGTCCCAGCTATGGGCAAATAGTTACCCCCCAAAGGTGTCAAAACAGTATGAAAGTATAAAAATACGTTTTAATATCATCCATACATTTTTTTTAAAATATTACCAGTAATAATTTTTTGGAAAAAAAATTATTACCAGCAATACATTATTAAAAAAAAAATTGGCACCAATAAAAATATCGTCGGCATTAAATAAGGCATTGAGGTTGATATACTGTAAAACAAAACAAACCGAACCTACGAAAGCAACTGAAGTTATGAAATAAATACTATTAAAGAACTAATAATCAACAGTTTGATATATTAATAATAATGTAACAGGGAAGTAGCCCTGATTGAGTCCTACTAGTTCTTGGAAAGTGGTTAGTGACTTGAGGTATTGAGAGACAACAATTCTGAGCGAAGGAGTAAAGATATTAGAAGGAGAAAATATGGGGGTGTGGTTAATCGGATTGGAGTCTGATATAAAAAAAAACGGTTTAAAAATATTAATTTAAACCCATAAAATGCTTACAAGGAGGTTCCTCGGAAGAATTTGAGCTCAAATTAGAATAAGATTTTGTAAGATTCACGGTAACTGACACCCCCAGCCAAACTCTATATCCTTAAGGAAGTGGGCATGACATGATAAATGAGTTTGCCAAAGTCCACAGGATTTTCAGTAACTTTAGGGTTTGTTTGTTTACCAATCTATCAGGCATATTCACATTGATTTCAATGAGAATTTTGTAAACTTAGAAATTCAAACACTTTATGGTATCGCCATCTGTGTTATTCAACAAGGCTCTTCTTTGAAAAGCTAATTAAACATGCCTATTCTGGACCAAAGGCTATATAAATGAAACACGCATGCACAGAAATAAGAGAGTTACCCACAGATCGTTAGAGCCCATGCCTCGAAGTGAAACGCTTGCAAGATAAGCAGCAGTCCTGTCTGTACTTATGCATTAGAGAAAATCCATCACAGAAGTCATCCACTGCTAAGATGAGACGTCTCTCAGTGTCTCAAGGGTAGAAAAGAAGTGACTGGGATGAAATAGCTTCATAGCTGGTGTATAATTTTTACATTTCACCTTCAGAATTTTGTTGTAATTTACTGAATACTGACATTATGCAGACAGGGTTTTTCAAAATATAAACAGTAGTAAGTGCAATAGAGTAACCCCCCTGGTTGAGTCTTACTAGTGCATGGAAAGTGCTTAGTGACTTCAGGTAATGAGAGACTTAATAGTTCTGAGTGAGGGAGTAGAGATATTGGAAGGGGAAAATATGGGAGAATGGTCATTCGCATTGGAGTCTGATAGAAAAAACGCCCGATTTAAAAATATTAATTTAAACCCATAAAATATTTATAAGGAGAGCCTCGGAAGAGTTTGAACTAAAAAATTAAGCTAAGTAAGATTTAGTAAGTGTCATAAGCATTAACTTCCCTCGATATAGACTCTTCCGGGATTATCCACCTTTTAACTGTACTATATATACATATCCTCTTTTACTTGTAGTCTATGTATTCATATTTGCTCTTAGCCCTGTCATAGTCTACTCTGTTTATTAAAGCCTTCAACATGGTACTTTTTTAGTTCTGTTTCTGATTACAGTAAGATTCAGCACTGTTTGCCTCGGGGTTCTTGATAAGATCCAGAGACGGATATGCAATGTGATTGGCCCTGATCTGTCATCTCGTCTGCAGTCGCTCTCTCACAGGCGCGATATTGCCTCGCTCTGTCTTTTTTACAAATAATTTCACGGTAATTGCTCCGAGGAGCTGCTTTCGCTTGTCCCTAGGCCTCGTGAATTTAAACGTCCTACGAGGCTAGCACCCCGTTCCCACCCCTACACCGTTGAAACTGTTAGATGCAGACGTCTCTTCTACTCCAATAGATTCATGTCTCGCACATCTCGACTATGGAACTCCCTTCCCTATTACTGTTTCCCTGACAAATACAATCTCCAACGGTTTAAGTGTAGCCTCAATCGACATCTCCAGTTGCCTTGATCTATCCACTTCCCTTCTCCACATCCTTTCACCTTTCATTCCTATCTGCTCTCGCTCCAAATCTTCTGTAACCCCTTGCCTTGATCGATCCACTATCTTCTCCACATCCTCTCCTTTACCACTCCTATCTGCTCTTCCTCCAAACCTTCTGTAACCCCTTGCGTGATAGTGGCCTCCAGCCTTGCTTGGGGTGATACGCTTAAAAAAAAAACAAAAAAAAAAAACTGACAGCCCCGTCCCAACTCCATAACCCCAAGAATATTGTCACGAGATGATTAATAAGTTTACCACAGGATTTTCGATAACTTTAGAGGGTTTTTTTTTTTAGCAGCCTATTCACGTTGATTTCAATGTAAATTTTGGTAACTTAGAAATTCAGGCAAAAATTAAAAAAAAAAACTTCTTGGTATGTAATCTCGGTTATATAATAGGAGGTTAACATTTCTATTCCCATGGTTAACGTTCCTGTGCCTAGCAGAGAAAACCGGCAGCTCCGACCATCTTCATCATGCATTAGAGAAAATCAGCCGATGCTATTCGCTGCTAAAACGTCAGCATTCCAACATTTCTTAACAAATGAACGTCTCTCAGTGCCTCATAGTTAAAAAAGAAGTGACTGAAATGAAACAGCGCCATAGCTGTTTTACGATTTTTACATTTCTCCTTTTATTAAATTAAATTTAAACAGCACTGTTTCATCTGTTGGTACGTTTACTCCTTTTTTTTTCAGCAAGATTGAAATCATGCTCCGATCAACAAAACAACGGCCTATTATTTTCTTGCAGTTACGCAACAGTTGGAATCTACTAGACGGTGCGTATTCCGGGGAAGGAGGCAAAACAAGCGAAATTGATGGCATCGAACTTCATCGTCTCTCTATGATCCTTGGCACATTATTCAAAACCTAGACAAGTGTATTGTATTTGGTGACCAGCATAAATATGGGTTATGTCTAGTGATTACGGCCAGAAGGTGGGTTATAATGCAGGGACCACGGCAATACAATATAAGATATACATCCCCACCCTCTTCGGTTTATAAAAAAATCTCAGGTGAAAGCAAAGATACTTGAGAAAACGAAAAAAGCAAACAGAAACTAAACCTTTAAAATTCAATTGTTTGTTTTGCTTTCTATCTACGTTTTAAAGCCCTGGGCCTTTTATGCAATTCCCTTTTGAAAAATAAAGCTTAAAAGACCCACGTCAGTTTGTTTTTAAAATCAGCATTCAAGTAAGTATTTATTCGTGCGGAATTATGCACAGTGCGAGTCCTACGTATACATGTGATTAGGGACAAAAAAAATCTACAACTCCTGAGCTCTTCTTTGGATACCTCAGGCGCCAGGAATTAAACTTTACGCCCCACCACTTGTAAATCTACTTAATTTATATCATCAGAAAAAAAAAGCTACAAATGGAGTTGTTATTGCAGAAGAAAAAACTCACCATAAGCATAAAACAAAGGAATTTAACAATTTCCTCTTCGTCTCTGTTAGTTGTGTCCTCTAGACTTTCTTTGGCGTCCACCCACTCTTGACTTTCTAGGGTGTCGTATTTCATAGCGATCACAGACGGCCGGCATCGTTCATTAATATTTTCGAACTGACGGTTGTCACGACGAATCACAGCTTTGGCGGGACTACTGCACAGCCTGCAGAAGATAGAAAAAGACAGCGTTTTATCGCAAGGTTTGAAATGCAGTTAACGGCAAAGTATTTGGTAAAAAGAAAAAAGAGCTTCGTAAACAATTCATGCGACTTTTGTAGTTTATAAATATTACAATGAAAATAAAGGGCTTATGAAAATGACTGATAAAAATATCATGTAAGGTAGTGATTCTCAATCGCGCGCGAAATATTGAAGAAATCGCAAAAAACAAAAACAAAAACAAAAAAAACACCAGGCACAAGTTTCACACTAAATAACCTGCACAAATGGTTGAATAGAAACATTGAAATAAAGTAAGTTCATATTTGTGTGTGTATTTTTTTTTAAATCCGTGGTTTTATTTTAATTGGAGTAATGGATAGCGGCTCGGATTGAGGAATCGGAGAGCCGAGTTCGAATCCCAGTCGAATCCATTACATTCACTTACGTGTTAATACCCTTAGGAAAGGTATGAATTCTTTTCTTCTCCCCACAGTTATGGGTAAATAGCAGGACAGGCTGGGTTCATTAGCCTTGGATGGCAACTGGTCTACCGCAGAAAGAAATGGCAACCTACTGTGGGAAAAAAATCTGCCTCGTCAGTCATGTATCAAAAGATACATGATCGCCTAAGCGTGTATCACGCATGACACATAACTGACTGAAATTCAATTACGTGCTAATACCCATAGGAAAGGTATGAATCCTCTTCTTCTCTCCCCACTCCAAAGTTATGGGTAGATAGCAGGACAGACCGAGTTCTATAGCCTTGGATGACAACTAGTCTACCGCAGAAAGAAATGGCAACCGACTGCGGAAAAAAAACCTGCCTCGTCAGTCATGTATCGAAAGATACATGATCGCCTAAGCGTGTATCAAGCATGGCACATGATTGACTGACTCTTTAAAAATTTTGTTTAGTGTGTCGTGATATTTCATTTACTCAGTGTGCCGTTACTTAAAAAGGATGAGAAACATGTAAAAGTGTAAAATGAAAATACCAGGGTAACAATAGCGCATTATAGAAGAATTGCTTTAGAAATTCTTCCTATTTTGAAAATAATTTAAAAGCATTTCACTTTCAAAATGGGAAGTGTACCAAGCAAAATAATATATGCTACCAATATACTTTCATTGTTGTCCGTTCTTATCTTCCTTTTAATTCCTCGTCATTAGAGGTAATGTCGTTTAAATAAAAATTGGGAAAAAAACATTTTTCAGTTTGCTAAAATGTAAAACATTTTCCTTAAAGATGTGAATATTCCATTTTGGTTAGCCCTATTCCATTTTGATTGGAATTATTTAATTTTTAAAAGTGACTGTTCGGTGTGCGCGTTGTCAAGTGGTTAGAACGATCGCTTTTCGATCACGAGACCCGGATGTAAATTTCAGTATAGTCGATTTGTCAGGTATCATCGGTTCTTATTTATGACTAAACTCTACAGAATATATGCATATATATATGAGAGAGAGAGAGAAAGAGAGAGAGAGAGAGAGAGAGAGAGGGTGATAGAGAAAGAGAGAGATTGAGAGGAAAAAGGAAACTTCTTGAAGTAGTTTCCATATTCGGAAAAGATGAATTCAGATCAAATAAAGATCTAATATGCATCGGAATCCGACAGAATGATAAGTTAAAGAGCAAATAGAAAACACATGGAACATTGAAAATAGAAACGACTTCAAAACGTTTCCTATTTGTTTTGTATCCCAACATTCTGTCGGATTGCGATAAATATGTGATCCGTCTTTGTCCTGAATTCGTATATATATATATATATATATATATATATATATATATATATATATATATATATATATATATATAAAATGTTCAAACACGATCAAGATATTGATATAAAAAATAATGGAAGCCTTATTAATAAAAACAAAAAATACCAACACTATATAATATTAATATTAACTATGAAAATTGACACAATATCTTGACTGTGTTTTGAAAAAATGAAAACATTTTATAAAACATACATACATTTCTTATTTAACAGTTAAAATATTTAATTCTTGAAAATGGCTAAATGTATAGCCGAAAGCGCTTGGATAAAAAGAACATTCGGACAGTCTTTATATAATTTATCATCTGAAAAGAAAAAATATTAGATCGCATGAGAAATTGTATAAAAAAACTAAATAAAAGCATCTTGTCTGTCTTATTCAATGAAATGTGCATGGAATACGGATTGCTACCTAAATACACAATTATATATATATATATATATATATATATATATATATATATATATATATATATATATATATGTGTGTGTGTGTGTGTGTGTGTGTGTGTGTATTTGAGCAGCAATCCCTCTTTTATCCAAGTTTTGTTAAAGATTGCTGACAAGATACTGCGATTAAGCTATTCATTCAATTTTTCTTGTGTTCGTGCAAGTGTTTACTTTCTCGACACAAAGTGTGTAAAAAATGTCCAAAAGTTATTTTAGATGTGGATAAGGCTATTATACCTGTATTTTCTACTAGTATATTGCGAATAGAGTTTGGTAGGTTTCCGTATGTGTTTAAATGAATCCTAATGAAACATATATATATATATATATATATATATATATATATATATATATATATATATTGTATTTCTGAGGCGCAGACATCATCTTAATTTTCCATATTTTATTTTATTAATGTTACCTCAGCCTAATGAGCCATGTAACAAAACTTATCAACCGGATTCTGATGAAAAGAGTACACAGCAGAATTAGACCAGAAATAGGGCAACAACAGTGCCCGTTCTTTAAAGACATTGGAATAACCAATGCTGTATTTATGCTAAGAATGACATCAGAAAGAGCAATGAAAATGCAAAAGGATATATACCTATGTTTTATAGATTATGCAAACGTATGATAAAACTAGTGATCTTGAATAAATGGATGACGGAACATGGTTTAGTAGTGATAACAAGAAAATAAAAGATATTAAGAGCTACAAAGGACAGAAAATTTTGAAAAACCATGATTGCCACCACCCTAAAGGGACACGGTACATAGAAGAAGAAGAAAAAGAAAAAGACGAAGAAGAATATTAGAAGAACATTTTTTGTTGGAAGTAAATAAATATAAAAACAAAACAAAATAAAATCTTACCTTTGTCTTAGTGCTTCGTTCTCAGACTTAGCTGTATTAAGGTTAGTTTCCATGGACTTGTACTCCCGTCGGGAATTCTCCAATGAACGGTTGGCAGCATCCAAGGAAATCTTCAGCCTCTTGTACTCATCCTGAAGGTTTGTGTTGATGGTATGCATCTCCTGTACAGTCTTTTGCACCTTCTCCAGCTCGGCCCGCAGAGAGCTGTTCTCTGTCTTGCTCTTATGAAGTTCGGAGATGATTACTTCACCTGGGCCTTGCGATTTCCCAGTCACTGGACGTTCTTCATGGCTTTTACCCAGTTGCCTTTTGAGCTCTTCGTTTTCTCGTTTCATCTCGTCCAGTTTCACCCACAGCTGGCCCATACTACCGCCACTGCGGCCGATCCTTGGGGTGCCACCCCCGGATGAAAGGCGCTGATTCTCAGCCAGGAGGGCTTCGATCAGCGTCTTGGCTTGGCTCAGCAGGTGCCTACTCTGGGCATCCCGCTTCTTTAAAACAAATACGTTCCCCAGGCTGTCAAGGAATGACTTGGCATCACTTACCAAGTCCTTCTTACCGCTTTCACACATGATTGCTCGATTGAAATGGGACTAAAAATCACACACTGAAATAAGAAAAGAGAAAAAAATGGTGATTAAAAATACGCTTCTGCCATAGAAATTGAAAGTTTAATGAAGAGAAGTTATTAACATCGCCATTATCTTTACCAATATAACTTCTTACGATTACTTATTACGTTTATGTTTCTGGTTTCTTCCTTTCTTCTTTATCATTGTATTTATCATTACAAAACCTCACCATCAGTCAGTTATGTGCCATGCGTGATACACGCTTAGGCGATCATGTATCTTTCGATACATGACTGACGAGGCATATTTTTTTCCCACCGTAGGTTGCCATTTCTTTCTGCCATCCAAGAACCCGGTCTGTCCTAGCTGAGGGTGGGAGAGAAGACCAGGATTCAGACATTTCCCAAGGGATTTAGCACGTAAAGGCATGTAATGAATTCGAACTCGGCTCTCCGATTCCTCAATCCGAGCCTCATCTCACCATATATATTAGTATTCGTATGGCAATTATAACGTTATCATCATAACATCATTCATGCATTCATTGTTGTTGTTATTATTATTATTATTTAGTGAGAGAGCAGCACGCCAACAAATTGGCGCTGGGGTACAAATAATACGAAGCTCAATATACCCGTTTTGACACACAGTCTGATAAGGGTATACCAAGCACACGCAACAATAATGCCGTGATAATTTATGGAAACTGCAGAAGAGGCCAGAAGGCGAACTCTCTTCGCCGATTCCACTTTCCCTGTTGGTGACCAATATGTCATGGCACTGATGCCTGTTGGCGTAAAAACAAAAATGGCGCGGAAAACGGGTGGGTTTATAGGTTATATTTTATCTTCTGCAGAGCCTTAGGGTTTTCCTAAATCATTCAGTTATAGTTCCTCTGGGGATGAATGGATTATGATCCGTGCTGTCTACATACTGCCGTTGATCGACGGCCTGAGTAAATGTTACAATATAAAACAAGTAAAAAAAATAGGATTATACGCTATTATTATTATTATTATTATTATTAATATTTTTTTTCGGAATTTCACAGCCGTTGACAGCAAGGTTTGTCTCCATTGACTCATTCGCCTGCTTTTCGCGCACACTTTACAGTATCTTCTCATTCTCGCCCTTATCACTTCCCATGTTCTTTACTCATTTATGGTTTTATCAAAATGTTATCTATGCTTGAATTAGTTTCATAGGTCAAAGAATGTATCTGTGATGAACAAATATTCTATACTGCATCTTCTCTTTTATATTTCTTTCGGTGAATCTGAAAATAAATTTAATCGCAACTTTATGCTATTTCATCCCTACCACACAAGGTGTCGTTTATTGTCTTTTTATATAAAACTAGAAAGCCTCCCCCCTCTCTCTCTCTCTCTCTGTGTCTCTCACTGTCTCTCTCTCTCTGTGTCTGTCTCTCTCTGTCTCTGTCTCTGTCTCTCTCCCTATATATATATATATATATATATATATATATATGTGTGTGTGTGTGTGTGTGTGTGCGTGGGGGGCACGTGGCCAAGTGGTTAGAACGTTTGCATTTTGACCATGAGACCGGGATCCAAATCTCATCATTGTCAGTTTGTCAGGAAGGAGACTTCCTGATATTATCGGACTGGGGGGGGGGTCGATCCCAGTGTGCGGCACCTTTTGGAAAGTGCCTGAAAACCATACCACGGATTGAACGAAGCCTTGTTAGTGAAATTGGGCAGACGGAACCCTTGGGTACAGTCGATAGCTGTGCTAGCACGAAGTCGCAAGTCGAGGGCTTGAGCGCCCTGGCCTTGTTCAAACTGTTGATCACACTAAATAACAAGCTCTTTACAAGCAACTGCAACTAAGGTCTGCGGAACATATTGCAGTAGTGGGTGTTGAATAAACACAAATGCGCCTGATCAAGCGTCTGCAATAGGGATTAGCTACCCACCATAGTAGACGGGTATCCTCGAATACGAGTGGCCAGCTACACACACACACACACACACACACACACACACATATATATATATATATATTGATATATTCATCAATTGAAAAATTACTTACTGTAAATTATTATCCGTATTTGAATCATTTTTAATTCTTCTCCCAACTACTCAGTTTGGTGGTTTAATATATATATATATATATATGTTTGAATTAGGTATATTTTGGCAGCAAATATTTACTCAAACAAGTTTGATTTAAAAGAACCGACAAGATCTATCTGTTTAAATTTTTATTATACTTTTCCAATTTTCGGATAAGACGTTGGCTATTATTAAATATTATTATCCACAACTCTGAACATAATACTGACCATCTTATACGGAAGTTCGAAAATTATAAAAAATGAAACAGACATACCTTGTTGGTACTTTATAATCAATCTTGTTTGTCTACGGCATATCAACCTTTTGTAGGTTATTTAAAGCCTTAAATAATTTTTTTATTGTAAGAATCTTTTTTTTTTTTTTTACAGATAATTATTTATTGATAAAAGTTCATAGCTGGGGGTGAAGAGTAGATATGGAGTTTCAGACCATTCCCAGGAGCATTTGCGAGGAAGTGGATATAGTGAACCTGACTGGAATTGTAACTCGACTCTCTTATTTTCAATTCCGAACCATTATCCATTACACCAAACATACAAGCTTACAGCATCTGATATTCCCTAGCGGTCACCCCTCTAGATACTGACCAAGGTCGACGTTGCTTCACTGATCGTGCAAGAACCGATGTTTTAACGCCATATGGTCGTTTTCTATGTGTGTTGTGTCTGATGTAGCGATATCAGTCAACGGATATCTTATTAAATGAAAAAAACAGCTGACCTGTCACAAAAACGCATTCTGACATTTATTTTCCCCGATGGTTATCAGTAAATGAAATGGACTTCACAAGTACGGAGCAAGCGGCTGCGACAAAGAGAGTTACTGAATGAATATAAATTGCCTTTTAGACAAATATGACAAGGCAAAGACAGTGACTACTGCCCGCGAAAAGTTAGAGAGACGGTGAGTGCTCACGGAGAATAACGTGAAAGGGAAGACACCCGTTAAACTGTTCAACTTCCACGCTCACTTACGCCTCATCTCGGTTTCAGCCGTCTATAACAGTAGGTTACAACCCGAAAATAGACTCTATTTACTGTTACAATTCCTCATGTTTTTATATCGTGAGTAACGATCTGTCCGAAGGGTTATTTTTAAGCCACAAGCTTTTGAGTGGAAGAAGGTGCACCCTGAGAACGAACCTGGTGTCGGGTTTAAGCTTCAATGCTATGGTGTGCAATATCATTTTTGTTTTATTTGCCCACATTGTGTGCTTAGCGATTTTGTAAAATTAATAACGCCCCCGAAATCTATTGTTCTTTTCATGTTCCAAAATGAATGTGTCACCGTACTGACAGTTCGAAATAGTTTTATGCTTTATTAGATATAGTTTCGTGACCTTTTGCTTATTGGATTATTCACATTCTTAAATTCTATAAATTGTAGTTTCTCCTCTTTGCATAAATTGCAGTTTCTACCTATTTCTTTTTATCGTTCTTATTATATACAATTCTACTGTTTCATTTTTAGTTCCCATATATATTTTGACAATCTGGTGTTATTCGTATATCTTTCGTATTTATATAATAGTAAAGAGTTTGCATATCTTTATTCAAATTCTTTAACAGTATTCCTGATATAAATCCTCTCCTCTATTGGAGTTGTTATTTTCGCCTAATATATTTTTCTCTCTGCAAGTTCCCTGTAGTGGGCATTTGGCTTTATTTCGGCAATTTCATTTTGCGTTAGTGTTTTTATATTGTTGCTATTTTGTTATGCATTTTATTTGTTCAATGTTATCCATACAACTGTAACTAACTTTTTGTTAATTATTTTTGTTTAATTTGTGTAATTTATAGAAATATTTGTCTGTAAGTTAAAAAGAGAAAAATCTATATTTGCATCAACATTCTTATTGTATAGCGAATTAAACAATGTTGTATGTTTCTATTTTTCTTTTCTAGTTTTGGTGTATGTTTATTCTAAATTCTAAATATAATTTAATGCTATTCTTTATTCTACTTTTAATTCATTAAATATCGTTTCATCTGAACAGTTTTCTGGGATTCTTTTACTTATCAATATGGACAAAAATATTAGGACCTTGAATAAGTTATCATTGATTTTTCATAAAAAGTCTTCTTTTTCTTTTTATGTGCCGTGTCCTTTCAGGACGTAGGTGATCATAGCCCTCCACTTCCCCCTATCCCTTGTGGCTTTTAACAGGTTTTGTGTTTCTGCCAACTTCCCCTGACCACGCTCCGCCATTCACCTGCCCACGCCCGCCACGTTTGTCATGCGCTGCTTTCCCATCTCTTTTTTTCCCTCTATTCGTCCCGTGGATATCAGATTTTCCAGGTTCTCCTTTCTCATTACGTGTCCCAGAAATTTCATCTGCCTCTTCCTTGTGTTAAGCATAAGCTTCCCCCTTGTTTGCATCCTCTCCAAGACCTCATCGTTGCTCACATGCTCGGTCCATGATATCCTCAGCATCCTTCTGTAGAACCACATCCTCACCGCCTCGAGTCTCTTCTCCATCCTTGAGGATACCGTCCAACATTCGCTGCCGTATAGGAGGACAGGCGTCACGTAGCAGCTCATTACTCTCTTTTTTTTTGTTACCATAGAAATCCTCCTGTTTCGCAGTACTCTGCCCAGCTTCTGGAATGCATCCTTAGCCATCCCAATCCGTCTTTGGATCTCAGCGTTGCACCTACCGTCCTCCGTCAGAACACTTCCCAGATACTTAAACTTCCGCACATGTTTGATTTTAGTGTCCTCGACCTGCAAATCGCATTTTGGGCCCATTCAAGTAATGATTTATTTACAAAAATTAGTAAGACACATATCACTGAAAGTATTGTCCATCGCTAGCCATTACTTTTTTCCCCATCTTTCTGGCAGCATTTGAATTCAACATCGACACGTCTTTTGAGGCTAACAACGAGTCGACCCATTTTTTGGCATCTTCATAAGAATGAAAGTGCTGCTCAGCCAGGCCATGTGCCATCGATCGGAACAAGTGATAATCGGACGGGGCAATGTCTGGTGAATAATGCAGGTGGGGTAGGACCTCCCATTTAAGCGTTTCCAAGTAGGCTTTCACCCGTTTTGCAACATGTGACCTAGCGTTGTCATGTTGCAAAATCACTTAGGCGTGTCTCTGCACGTACAGCGGCCACTTTTCCTTGAATGCATCAGTTGCTGTCGACAACGATCTCCCGTGGTGTTTTCCGTCGGTTTGAGCAGCTCATAAACTACACCCAGCTGATCCCACAAAATGCAGAGCAGAAGCTTCGAACCATGGATATTCGGCTTTGGTGTCGATGTTGATGCATGGCCGAGCTTAGTTTATCGTAGTTCATCCACTTTTCATCGCCGGTCATGATATGATGCAAAAAGCTTTTCCTTTTATGCTGTTGAAGCAGTTGTGTACACGTGACAAGACGCCGTTCGACGTCTCTCAGCAACAACTCATATGACACCCAGTGTCCTTGCTTTTGAATCATTCCTAATGCTTTCAAACGTTTCGAAACGGTTGTTTGATCAACTCCTAATGATTCCGCAAGTTCAGATTGCGTCTGACATGAGTCTTCATTAAGTAATGCCCCCAGTTCTTCGTCTTCAAATTTTATCGGTGCGCCAGAGCGTTCTTTATCTCCTACATCAAATTCATTATTTTTGAAGCGTTTAAACCAATCTCTGCATGTTGTTTCTGACAGAGCAAGGTCACCGTAAGTCTCAACAAGAATTCTGTGTGTTTCAGCTGCAGATTTCTTTTGAAAAACGTAGTGCAGTAAAATTCCCCGCGAACTCACTTTCTTTGGCACGAAATCCGACATGTTTAACGCTATGAAAAATAAAGCTGTTTACACTTCGACGAAATGACATACACTGAATTTCACGCTTGCTTATAGTACTGCCTTATAGCTGCGTTGCCATCTGAAACTACAGGTACGCTGTTCTGGGAACACCATCTGTTGGAAAACAACGAGAACTTTTTCACGTTCCTAATAGCAAAAATGTTATCTTTATGTGTACTGAAAAGCTCTTTTAAAAGAATCTAAAATAAAGCGCGTAAGAAAAGGAATATACAAATAATATGTAGATATATATTTTTTTTCCTTTTCACCTGCTATTCTTTTCGTTTTTTTTGTTTTTTTTAATTTCATACACGCTTCATCCTCCTCTTTATTTGCATAGCCTTTCAAAAAACCTTCTTGCTTTTTTGGTCAGCGGGTGAAACTGATTCCAGACCAGAAGGGCAAGTGATCTGGCACAGGTACTACAAACGCGAGCTAGTAAAGCGTAATAGTGGTACATAAGAACAAGCGGAATAAAATATAGTATTTTGCTGTTTTGATGTTGTTTTTATCATTAACATTTTCTATTAAATTACTTATGTATTATTTCCATGTCACTTAATTTCTTTACCCTGCAGCTAATCTTTGTCTGATACTCGGATAAACATTTTCAGTCTTCACCTTTATACACTCGTGACTACAATAACAATCGTCAGTCTTCAGTAAAACATTTTGTGTCTTGACTGTGATGTTGCCAAGGTTAAGGCTAATCCGGCAATAAAAGAACACAAATTAATTATTCAGCTTTCTTTTCACATCCACAGAAAAAGTAAGCCTGGGACTTGAGATTTAACGAATGTATTATTTGTTTAGATTAAATTAAAAATAAAAATATAGGGTAAAGCAACAAAAAAATGCTCGACATTAGTGTACAAAACGAAATTGTATCTGCTGTGATTAATTTATCAATCTCTCATATTGCTGCAAAAACTGCGCATGCGCAACCAACATGGCTGTGTATATGAGGTCTGAAAAGAAATTAAGCTCGTTCAGCTAATTTCAAAATAGACGCTTGTATATATATATATATATATATATATATATATATATATAGTTTTGTATTTATATATGCATTCATTTATGTATATGAAAGTTCTGTTTTTAATTAAAATTTACCCAATACAAAACTCTAGATGATCCACTCATGTTAGAATTTGACTGTTATGAAGAATGAAGGATTTTTGTAGCGCTATTGCTGTGTAGGTTGCTGACACGGAGAAATTATTTTAATTCCAAAGTACGGCCATTACGTTATGTCCATGTTCATAGCACTTGTGTTTTTTGTTATGATTAGGGCTTCTGTTAGTTTAAACGTTTTCTACAATTAGAGGCGTGTGTTATGTTTGTATTTTCTACAAGTATTTTGATTATAGAAGTTATTATGTATGTATCCGTCTTGATTTAAATGGGTCCTTATATTGACCTGGGCAATGTAAGGTCAGCCGTCTTGTTAACGTACTAGTAGTATGTCTGACACACACACACACACACACATATATATATATATATATATATATATATATATATATATATATATATATATATATATATATATATATATATATATATATCATCAGTGTGGCTGAAGCCGGGATCGAAACCCAACTGATTTGGTATTAGTCGGAGATTTTACCCCTAAGCCAATTTAGACGTATTTATTTTTAGACAAAAACGCCAGCGACCGGAGCGGAGAAACCATTATAAATATTCTCTTTGAATAAGGATAAGTATCCTATACTATATTGTAAGGGATTCCACCAACGTTAAGCAATATTTTTTTGCTTCGTTGATGCGAAACGGGGGATTATTTTTCTTTTTTAATAACAAGTGTCTTCAAAAAGGAACAGGACTTTCTCTTTCGTATGACCCTTTAAATAAAAAGCGACCTGCAAGCAGAATCATCAGAATCTTGCTGAGAAATTTTCTTTTCTCACTCACACCCTCTGATGAGGATTCATGTGAGCCAAAAGCTTGAATTACATAACACTAGTTTTGGCCATTATTATCAACATCGAACCATCATATTTGCCAGTAGATATTCGTACATTAAAAATCATTCAAGTTAACAGACATAAAACGCATATATATTTATGTACGTATATGTATATTTTTTATTTATATATGTATTCATGTATGTATATGCAAGTTTTGTTATTAATTAAAAGTCAACCAATAAAAGACTCGAGAGCCACTCAAATTTTACTGTTATGGTGAATAGGCTTATAGAAGTCATTATGTATTCGTTTTGATTCAAATGGGTCATTATAGTAACCCGAGCAATGTAAGGTTAACCGTTTTGATAACGTACTAGTAGTATAGAGATGGAGATAGAGAAAATTACTGAGAGTTAAAGAAAGAAAGATTGAGAGAAAAAGACGAGGACAGACACTCAACATGACAATGACCAGAAGAATATAAATATAAGCTAAAAAATATATTATAAAGTAAGCGATGGTCAATTTGTGAAACTATTTGTGGTTGAGGAGTGCATAGACTGAGAGTATTGTGATAAAAATGCTGTAATATTAAAATGGAGAGAAACTAGTAATGAATGAATAGTATTAATCTGCGTTTCGTCTACAAAACTGAATATAAAAATAACCGTGGGCTACTATTACTCGGTAGTAAAACAAAATGGATGGGGTGCACAACTTACGTGGTGTGTACAACTCGCGTCGAAAAACTCATGAACAGAGACGATCACGTGCACAATTGACAATACAGTTAACAGTACAGGATTAAATCATAAGCGAAACAAACTATAGCCTTGGGCTTCAAAAATCAGCAGTTACTGCAATTTGTTTTCCTTGAAACATTTTAGTGTCATCTTTTTTAAAAGAACTTCCCATTAAGATTATTAATGCTGCTTTCAAAGTGAAATATACAGCCACAAAAATGTTTTTTTTTCCCCAATAATTTAAAAAGAAAATTATTCTTTTATGTAAGCATTTAATTAAATTTTAGTTAATAAGTTTGGATGCTATTATTAATGAAAATGTGTATGTTGTTTTGTAGATACATTGTATATATTTTAATTCAATATCTGCAGTTGTGTTCATGAATTACTGTTAGATAGATAGACAGACACGCAGATAAATATGAACAGAATCATAAATAGATTAATATGAAGATAGACACCTTTCAGTAATTAAATTTAATTGTATCTGTCTATAATTATGCTCATAGCTATCTATGTACCGTTATATATCTATCTATCTATCTATCTATCTCAATCTGTTCATATCTATTTATCTTTATCTCAAACTGTTCATATATATATATATATATATATATATATATATATATATATATATATATATATATATATGAATCTGTTCATATCTATCTATCTATTTGATCTAATCTGATCTGTTATCGACGTGTGTCCGTATTATTTTCGAATTTATTCATAAGAAGGTTCATGTGTCTAAGTAGAAATGGTTCACATTATATAATGTAGGTAGCTGAATGTGTTCGTAGCAACCTGTTATTATAAACTTAACCGGGATGATGTCTGTACAAAATTTCCAAAGCTAATTACAATAAGCTCTATATTAATCACCAGATAATGCCGAGATTCATTTTATAAATATATACTGAATCAAATAATAACAAGGTAAACGAATTATAAGTCGATATTCGAAATATCCACTAAGGTACGGATTGCTTTGATTCAGTGGCTAGTGCAGCAAGCGAAAGGCTAAGACGTTTAGAGGAACATGCTAAATTTGAATAAATATGAGTCCTGCAGATCTTTTTATCTATTTTTTAAGACATATCTGATAGTACATCGTCTTCTTTTTTTAATTGCATTGTCCATTCAGGGCGTAGGTGATCATGGCTCTACACAAGTTCCTATTTTTGTAGCTCTATTTAACGTATTTAAGCGTACTAGATTGTCAACTAGGTCTCCCCATTTTACAACTGAAATGGCTAGTTCTATGTTGAGAGTTTCTTCTCTAGCACTTCTCGCTCGTGGAATCCTCTTCTGGTCTCTTGCTTTCCAGTTAACTTTGACCTTTAAAGATTCAAATACAATGCCAATCGCTATGTTTTATAATCTTAATTCCCGTCTTTCATTGTTCACACACCATAAAAACTTTTGTCTTTTTCTCTTATTCTTTCACACTCAGTAAATCTTTGAGTCTTAGTGGCTTTATTGCTATGCTTGATGCTAAATGATTAAAGAAACGCTCTAAGTAATGTTTGTCCCATTACTATTCCTCCTAGTTTCATTTACACAAGCTCGTTTTCTAGATTATTTACTGTTCTCTTTTGTCTTCAGTGTGTCTTTTGAGTGTCAAATTTTCCAAGTCTTCTTTCTTCGTCAATTGTTCCAGAAGTTTAAAATCTTTTTTTTTCTGATTCTAAGTGTAAGTATCCTGTTTGTATAAATCTTTTTAAAAAAACTTTCTCGTTGTCCGCATCTTCTGTCTATGATACTCTCAGCATCCTTCTGTAGAACCACATCTATGTTGGCTCAAGTCTATCCTCATTTTTGAAAGGATTGTCCAAGATTTACAAGTATATAGGCGTACTGGTATTACATAGCAGTTCTAGGAAGTGATGAATGGGGTTTTGTTCGTGAGAAATTAGGACCTCAATTGGATTTATATCTTTTTGAAGGAGTGAAAAAATATTAGGGTGTTCGGAAAGTAATTACATTGTATCATAAATTACAGAAAAGCAAAAGTTAAATTTATTAAAATATTATTTTAATTTTTATCATTTCACCCCAAACAAAGGAATGAAGCCATTAATACGCAAGAGGTCACTGAGTATTATAGAACATGAGAAAATATATTATTTAGTCGAGAAGAAAATGAAAGACAGGAATGAGGAAGACAAGATTTGAAGATCAAAGTTGCCATGGAAGTAACAAGCCGAAAGAGGGTTTCCACAGGCGAGAATTGCGGGTAAATCTAGCCATTTCAACTGTATAATGATGAGACCTAGCCGCCAGTCAAGTACTGCGCTTAAATTCATTAAGTCTAGGTACTATAGAGGAAAATTCATAAGAACAATTACTACGAAAGTATTTACAGAAAAGGCACAGGTAGGCTACGTAACGATACAAGGCCGAGTTTAACGTGAGTCATCTGAGCCCGTAGACTCGGCCAAAAAAAATCCCCGTAGAACCCGAATAAACGGGTTTGGGTCTGTCTACCTCCCCGGACGAAACTCTGCCCTTCAGTACAAAATAAAAGTCTGTAGCTGTCAAAACTAGTGAGTATGAAGGATGTGGAAGAACCTTTCTTTCAAGTAATCTTTTTTCTTGTGTTTGATGTGCAAAGTTGTCCGCCCTTGCTTTGATATATAGGAGAATAACACCTTCTCTGTTTACCAAAGCAGGAAACTATCACGTAGCGCTTCACTTATCCGATCTTCGTTTATCCGATCAAGCTGCTGGAAAGAAACACCTGCAGTGATGGTCCTTCCATGTTTGATTAGCTCGTAATAATCATTTTTCATACTCCACCAGACACAAAATAAGGACTGTTGTGGATAGAGTCCTGGCCTTGGTGTTGGCAATAACACCTCATTTTGTGATAATCATTGTCTTTTTCGTGTATTTATTTACTTTTTTTGACATGCAAAACCCATTTTTCATCACTTGTAAAAATGATACGCAAAAATGTCATTCTCGTTTAAAAGATTGGTACAGAAGTGTTCGGTTCTAACTTTGAGTGGCACCGAGCATATCTCGGATTGCATTCAGGACGGATATTCTTAGTATTTAGTGGAGTAGTGGATAGCGGCTCGGATTAATGAATCGGAGAACCGAGTTCGAATTCCAATCGAATCCATTACATTCATGTACGTGCTAATACCCTTAGGAAAGATATGAATCCTCTTTTTATCTCCCAGCTATGGGTAAATAGCAGGACAGACCGGTTTCTATAACCTTGGATGGCAACTGGTCTACCGCAGAAAGAAATGGCAACCTACTGCAGGAAAAAAATTGCCTCGTCAGTCATGTATCGAAATATACATGATCGCCTACACATGGCACATAACTGAGTGAAACGAGATTTAAATATTAACCAATGGTTGATTCTATTGTTAAGGACTGAAGAAAAAAAACATAAAAATTCAAACTATTCATGGTAGCAACCGATTTGTTTGTTTCTGTATTTACATACACACAGAAATCTGCACAATATATATATATATATATATATATATATATATATATATATATATATATATATATATATATATATATATATATATATATATATATATATATATATATATATATATATATATATAGGAGGCACGGTGGAGTAATGGATAACGGCTTGGATTGAGGAATCGGAGTTCGAATTCCAGTCGAATACATTACATTCACTTAAGTGCTAACACCCTTGGGAAAGGTGTGAATCCTCTTCTTCTCCCTCCAACTATGGGTAAATAGCCTTGGACGACAACTGGTCTAGGAGAAGGACAACTCTGAATTCAAAACCTGCGGAGGGTCGTTTGGGGACCTTGTGGCATTCGTTGCACCAGGTCCCTGTATTCGTCCCTCCAAAAAGTGTGGATGGCCCTACACAAAGCCTTCACCACTATAATCAAATCTTGTGTGGGTGTCCGGCTATCTGTTTCTGGGAACTGATCTGTCTGGCCCTCATACGTCGAGTTCGACGGGAGAGTCCATCATATGTATATATATATATATATATATTGGTTGATTTGTTTTTATCGACCTTTTCAGGTTATTTATAGCCAGAAAATATTTTTATATTGTAACAGTTCTTTTGAGATAAGGATTTGCTGATACATGTCCTACTAATTAACCCATCGCTGTGGGAGAAGAGGTGAATTCTTACTTTTCTCAATGGCATTTTCTCGTAAGTGAATATAACGAACCCAACTGGAATTGGAACATGGTTCTCGAATTTCTAATTCCGAGCCGTTATCCATTATCCCGCCCGAAGATTCCAACTCACACCACCTGGCATTCCTAAGCGGTCACATATCTAGGTACTGACCAGTAGCAAGTATTATTTAACTTCGCTGATGTTTGTATATGCTAATTGACTAATTAATATTATTTAGGTATGTAACATTTTGAATCCAGTGCAATCAGCCAAGTACTCACTAAAAATACTTGTTTTGATATTTTTAATATACAAATGAGAATGAAAAAAAAATTACTTCTTCTTCAATGTGAAGAAATCGCGTGGATTTTTTTTAATCAATTAGAATTGTAATTACGAACGAAAATGAAAAATCTAATTTTTATGTTTTTTTTATAAGTTTAACATAGAACAATATCTTTTTATTAAAAAATGAAATGCATAATTGTCGGCAGATTTATTTATTCGTTTGCATTGAAAACGCACGAAATGACGTAATGCGAAAACAGTCAAGTAAATGGAACAACCCTTTGCCTGTCTACCGTATACACAAACGGAGACGTTCTATTTAATAGATAGATTTTACGCAGCAGCAAATGTAATAATCAAAAGAACAACTGCAGTGATATGTTAATTAATTCGTTCATTTACTTCGTTGTATAATTAAACGCTTGCGAGTATACTTCGTTACAAGAAAAACGGTGAGTACCAGGCCAATATTTACAGGAAGGGGAGATAACCGGTTCTAACTCTGTGTTGAGAATAAATGGCGTATCGATTAAAATCTCTTCACTTCTCTTCGCTTAAGAATAATGCATTAGTCATCAGCAGGTGTTCTTTGCTGACAAATAAAAGTAAAACTTTTCTATAAGAAAAGAGCTAGCTTTAAACAGAAAATGTATCTATAATTATTTTTATTTTTTTTCGAAAAACCGATAAGGTAGGCAAAAAACATTAAATCTGATGAACGTATGTCGAACAGAAAGCTTTCACAATATGTCATTAAAAAACATTTTAAAAAATAAAGATTAAAGAATGAAAAAGTATTAGATTGATGCAAAATGTTTCCTTTTACAAACGTTTAAAAAAAATTATATCTGTTATACTAGAATTCGTCTAATGTAAGGCACGAGAGTTTCTTAAGGTTACTGTTATAATGGTAATGATGGATGTGGTGTGTATATGAATGAAAGAGGAGGTGGTAGTAAGTGAACGGTATGATGACAAAGAGGATAGATAACTATTGACACTTGACTTGAAGAAGTCAAGATTATAGCGTAAAAATTTACTGCTAAAATGGATAAGATTAATGAGGTGTATAATAGGAATGAAAGTTGGGGTGGTAGAAAGTAAAGAGTATGAGAATAAGGAGGATATATAAGGATAGTCCCTTGATTTGAAGAGGTCAATATTATAGTGTATAGGGTTTCTGCTAAAATGGTTATGATTATTGAGGTGTGTGATATGAATGAAAGTGAAGGTGATAGGAAGTAAAGAGTATTGACTCTTGATTTGAAGAGGTTGAGAAAGTGAAAGTGAAGCTTGGTCAGTTCCAGTGCAGATATGGCAATAATATTCCACTTCGGGTGTAGCGGCTCCTTATTGCTTTTTCTGGTCGTAAATTAAAACACGAGTCTCGACTGATGTTTGAGCTTGAATTTTATTTATAGCTTCAAATCACCGTGAAATACTGAAATACAAAAAGGGTTTTAAAACATGACATAAATTATTTTTACAAAAAGGGGTCTTAATAAGTCCAGTAATTTCACGGGAAAGTTAAAGAGAACATATATTCCTGTGCCCCGTAACCAGTAATAAGGGCTATTAAGTTCTAATTCTTGACAAAACAAAACTCCCTCCAATTCTTTCCACTGGTCCTTGCTTGGGCGGAAGTTGCAGTGAATTGTGGGAGTTTCTAATGGAAATGGGCCCTTACCTAATTGTTTCCCTTACACTGTCCATATTAAAAGTCTAATTATTAAAATTTAAAAAATGGATAAAGAATCCATAACTAAACTATTGGCGCATCTAAAAAGGGGGGCGACAGCTACATCGGGTCTTTTCTCACTCTTGTGAAGATAAGCCATGGCATAAGTCGCCAAGTACTTTCCAGGGCAAAAGAATGAGCCGACCTTTATTTTTTTCACGAGAACAAATTCGTAGCATAAATATTCGACCATATAAATATTTTCCCTTGACTTTCTTAGCCTCGACAAATCTAAACTCTAATGTGGATGATCTAACTCGAAATCAGTGATTCGAGTTGATTGAAAATTGCTTTATATTTTCAGTTAAAACATTTTAACAGTCCGTCTTAAATTATCATCAATAACAATAATAGCATCATAGAATTAAAGTTTTTTCAGGTTTCTTATTGGTCATAAAATGTCTGGTTACAAGCAAATTTGAATGGTCATTTTCTCCCATTTATAAATCCCGATCTGAGTTTAAACAACAAAAATCGCGCTATGATGTGCCGTTTTTGCTGTGCTACGATAACAATCATGCAACCATAGAGAAAACATATCCTTATAACATAAGTTAACACTGTCTTCGAATGCACAAATACACACACGCGTGCATATATACAGATAAACATAACCAATAGAAGACGACACAATCTAACATAGTTCTATGCACATCAACCACACCTATTTTAATATTTTCAAAGCAGGAGAGCCCTCTTTGCCAGTGATAGTCGGAGAACCAAGGCCTACTCAAGGTATTGGCAACTCGTGCAGTCGCCCGAGGCGCCCTCAAGGCCGAGGGCACCATCAGGCCGTCATGTCATATTTGGGATTTTCCAAAACTAAATCTTATAAAAACATGCTTGCGGTTGTCCATGACATGACAGATAAAATTCTTTTGCTGTATCGTCAATAGAAAATTGTAAAGAAGATAGACGTAGAAAGTTCTATTAAAATATTTTCAGATCTAAAGTCTGAAAAAACGATTTAGGTAAGATAATGAATGTTTTCTTTAGCTTGTATTAAGTTGTATATTGTAATAAACTTGTAATCCTACATTTTCACTTTTCTACTTGTGAAAAAAAATACTTGTAAGGGCGCCGAAGTTCAGCTTGCCCGGGGTGCCAGCTACACCAGTGCCGTCACTCCGCAGAACACTACCTCTGTACATTTCATTCTATTTAGTTCTATGCCTAACAAGCCTAAGCTCAATAGTAGATCTATTATGAAATTAATGAACCTTAAGTCTCGGGTCCCTAATCCCGGATTAACCCTGAGGCAACTTTGTTTTTAATGAGTAAATATTTAATCAAAATCAATTGAGTTTTTAAAAATTAAAATAAGTCTATTTTACTGTCAATCATAAACCTGTGGTTTAATGTATTTAACATCGAGTCCTTAAATAGCCTCGTCAGTTCTCGACTTTCATATGGCACCAAACTCTTTCAATAATGCTTAAATTATGATCTATAGTCAAGCCTTTTATTCGTCCTGGGTATGACGATAAACTACATGCGGCAGCAAGGCCACTGATCGGGAGCTCTTAATTGCCGTTGTTCCCAGGTCCACCCTGACCCGGAGTGGTAGTACATGTTAGCCAAATTGTTAACCCCCAAACTTGGGTCAAAACACCATGAAAGTATAAAAATACATTTTATAGTAAAAATACCGACAACACATTTTTAAAAATATTACCAGCCATACAGTTTTGAAAAAAAAATTACCAGCAATACATCTGACTCTCGACAAAAACCCTCTTTACAAAAATACATCAATGAAACTTGATCTACAAACTGATATCTTACAAAGAATACATATTCTGTTCATACGAACCTATCTTAAAAATCTTGTCGGCATGAAATAACTCATTGAGTTGTTGATATTCCGTAAAACAAAATAAACCAAATCAAACTAACCTTTTCTCGGTACCTTTCATGCGCTTTTTCAATAAATATGGTAATTTTCATGGTGATTGTTTTGATAAACTCTATGGTACGTGGACTTCATGAATTTAAGCGCTCTACAAGATTGGCGGTAAGGTTTCATTATTTTACAGTTGAAATATCTAAATGCAACCGAGGGTCCTATGCTAAAAGTTTCTTCTATCAAACTGCTGGCTTGTGAAACTCTCTTCTGGCTTCTTGTCAACTTTGATCATCAACAACTTAAATGAAATATCAATCGTTATCTTCTGTCTTCTTAATTCCTGTCCTGTTATTGTTCCCTCTCCTTAACACTGTTTTCCCTCATATTCTCTAATGCAGTAACCCTCTACATCTTAGTGGCTTTATTGCCTTGTTTGGGGTGAAATGATTAAAAAATAAATGAAAAAAAAAGTGATTAAAAATGACTTCAAACGAATAAATCATAGAATTCTTAAAGAAGACGATCTTTCATCAGATCCTATAGATTGGTGCTGCACAATCATAACTGAAGCGCTATACCTGTTATGGTCCAATATCCTCGCACCACTCTTATGGTCCAAAGTTAGGACCAAGGAATAACAACACGAGCACAAGAGTAGGAATAACAAAGATATATTAAACAGAATAATAATACAAGAAGTTGAAGGTGTTAGTATGACTGTCAGTCTGGTTTAGAGTGAACTACTATTGTCTCGACTCGCTCTGTCTCGACTCGTTACACTTCGTTCTATCGTCTCTCTTGAGGGGCGTAGTCTTTATAGTGTCAGGAAGAGTTCATTGTCGTTACAGGTAAGATCCCATAACAATACCAAATAACAAAAACCACATGACTTGAACAATTCCAACAGTATCAACAACATAAATGAGTAGCACATTAAACTGGAGGAAAAAATAATGATATAATCAAGCAACTAATTTACTACTTTGCCCCCAAACAAAACGCTTGGTCGACCTGGGTATGACGCTAAACTACATCCGCGTCCTGGGTAAGACGATAAACTACGTCCTACAGCAAGGCCTCTGATCAGAAGGCTTTGAGGAGCGTGGAACCACCTCTTAATTGCTGATGTTCCCAGGTCCACATTAACGCATTGAGGTTGATATACTGTAAACCAAACCAAACCAAAACGTTGGAAGAGAAAACGTCCATCAATATCAGAAAGGGGAATAAGAGTTAATGGACTTGAAAATTCTAATTTGTTTTAATTTTTTTTAAAATATTTCAACCGATAGTAACATTAACTGTTCTGTGAATGTTTCATGTATATAAACGTATCTGATTTTTATTCACTGACTATTTCGCGGCTCTATTTGAATCTTGAATATGTTGTAGTGCTGCCCTAGATCAAGTGGGTGGCTGTAGGAAGAGGACTCTGCACCATGTCACACAAGCAGGAGAAGCCAGTCATGGCTGTCAGACAATTTCTGGACCACATCACCCCTTACATCTGGCCACCCCAGACTGAAAAACCCTTGATTAATATTTGTTGGCTACAGTTGATTGAGAGGCCAACAAAACTCCTTGTAATACCAAAGATGAACTAAAGGCAAAGATTATAGCAGCATTCTCCAACTTAAACAAGAAGACCGTCCAGAAGAGTTGCAGAAGAATTCGAAGTCGTCTGGAGGCCGTGGTTGAAGCCAGTGGCGACATTAGTATTTCAAGATATTTTAGTGTAATTTTGGTAAATATATCTATTAAAATGAGATGACTGCTATTTTCAATTTGCATCATTTAGGCGACAATTTATCCATCGCACTATATATATATATATATATATATATATATATATATATATATATATATATATATATATACATATATATATATAAATATATATATAAATATATATACATATATATATATGTATATGTATATATATATATATATAATTAAGAATGATACAACCTTAAGGTTCCATGACTATAATAAATTAAATATAATAAATTATAGTCATGGAAACTTAAAGTTGTCTCTTTCGTAATTATTTAATTAATATTTGCTCTGGTGTTACATCGAGGTCTCTGGATTACATCCTCTTTGGAATTATCCACCCGGATTACCAAACCCTTCATTACCTTACTATATATATATATATATATATATATATGTTTCCTTAGAAACGACAGACAAGGTACTAAGGTTAAGCTTTTTATTTAATTTTTCTTTTGTTCGCAACAAGGACATACACACTGTTGTTGTTTTTGAGGATAAGGTTAGCTGTCTTAAATTTTTTTATAGTAGATAATTAATTTGATTTTTTTTATTTATGTCGATTGGGGTAGTGTATGTCCTTCCTATAGAACATTTGGACAATTTCTACACACTCCGTGTCCAAAAAAGAAAGCTCTTGTGCGAACCCAAGAAAAATTAAATAAAAAGCTTAACCGTAGTACCTTGTCTGTCGTTATTAATGAAACATGCATAAATGAAGGACTGTTCCCTAAAAATATACAATATACATACATACACACACACACACACACACACACACACACATATATATATATATATATATATATATATATATATATATATATATATATAAAGAGAAAGAGAGATTACTTAAAATTAATGCGACGGCACAAGTAAACTCCTACTAGTACTACTATTAGTGTTGCTGCTACTACTACTACTAATAAACAGGAAGAGCAATCCGATCAGACTTTTAATCTCAAATAATCTTCTCACTTCTGCTTGTCTCTTTTATATGACTCAGCTCTTATCATTACGTTATATTGTGTTATCATTGTGGGATCATGGTCCTCTTTCTCTAGTCTTAGTTTTAGTATTTATGGATCAATACAATTAAACCTACCTCCCGGAACTTATATTTTACATTTAATGCTATTGTCCGTATTTCCCCGATTCATCATCACATTTATCTTGACAGTCATGATCACAGTCATGATCATCGCTATTATTGTGTGAAAGTGCAGCACGTTAGGGTGTAAATATACGCAACCCTCATGACAGCCAGTCATGGAAAGGGCATGCCCGTTAATCCAGTCGGCTGATACGGTCTCCGATTGATGGTGTTCGCAAGTGTCTAGATGTGGCTACCAACTCGTGTTGGCTTTTTTTTTTGTATACTAATGTTCATCCAATGCAAGCCCCAAGAGCCACTCAAGGTAGAGGATTACAGTGTGATGAATGATGTATGAACATTACCGAAGGCAAAAAGGGCAATTCCTGAGGTCACGTAGGATAGATAACGGTTAACCCTAGACTTGAAGAGGTCAAGATTGTAGTGAATGTGCAGACAACCTGCGAAGAGTTTAATCCACAAAGCAGCAGTTCTTGGGAAGAAGCGGCCCGAGCAGAACTTACTCCTTACTATTGGAAGACGAAAGGAAAAAAAAATAACGGTTAACCCTAGACTTGAAGAGGTCAAGATTGTAGTGAATATGAAGACATTCTGCTGGGAGTCTGTTCCACAAAGCAGCAATTCTTGAGAAGAAGCTGTCCGAGTGGAACTTACTCCTTACTATTGGAAGACGAAAGGAAAAAAAATAACGGTTAACCCTAGACTTGAAGATGTCAAGATTGTAGTGAATATGAAGACATTCTGCTGGGAGTCTGTTCCACAAAGTAGCAATTCTTGGGAAGAAGCTGTTCGAATGGAACTTACTCCTTACTAATGAAATACAAAGGGAATGAGTATGATTATTTACCATTGTGTGTGTGTGTCATGGCGGGTCTCAGTTGCGAAGAACCAAGAAATGTAGCTCATCAGAACATATGTTAGGTAACTCGCTATTAGCAATAAAATAGTGAGTGGCTTGTAACGTCTCATCTGCAGGAAAGGGGTTGCAATTTGGAAATTAATTCATCGCCCACAAGGCCGTGTAGACGCTTTTGAACTTTATCAAGCAGCTTCAGCTGAGATATCGCAGCAATGCTCCATTTTTGGTTTGATGTGGCTCTTGTACTGATAGAGTATATCGTGGGGGGGGGAGTCAGATACTTACTGGAGTGGCACAATGAACTGGCCAGAGTCTTTAGCAATAGATCGTATATATGAGTTCCGCTTGAGGTCTGGGGTGAGCTTGAGTCCCAGTTGTCTTTCAAAGAGCTTCCTCGAGAGAACAACCATCCATCATGATATGTAAAAGATCAGGTGGGACGTTACTACCTTGTTTTTAGACGTACTGAATTTTACAATCCAGTCCCCCCCCCCTCCCCATTGAGTCAATAGGGCGAATTCAGAGAAGAGATGGGCTGCTAGATTCTGGTCATCAAGTTTTTATTGGGTGTACTGTCTCTCTCTCACCGTTCTCGTACTCACCCCTTTCTTTCTCGGCATCTGTTTCGTTATCTCTTTCTCTCAGTATCTCCCCCCTCTCTCTCTCGTCTTCTGTCTCTATCAGTTTAGCTCTTAATATCTCTCCGTTTGTTTCCTCCTAACCCTCCCTCTCTTGTCAACTTTTCCTGTCTTTCTCAATAGTTCTTTCTGTATGTCCCTCATTTCTCCTTGTATGTCTTTTTCTCTCTTGTTCAGTCTGTGTTATCACTGTTCTTTCTCTCTTGTTTTCTCTCTATATCACTTGTCTGCTTCTCTCTCTCTCTCTCTCTCTCTCTCTCTCTCTCTCTCTATCTATCTATCTATCTATCTATCTATCTGTTTTTTTTTTCTCACTAATTCTCTTTCCGTCTTTCTCTCTACCCCTTTCCGCGTTTTCACTCTACCTCTTTCTCGTTCTTCCTTAGTTTCTCTCTTGTTTTCATTTTTCATCACTTGTCTGACTGTTTCTCTCGCGTTCTGTTTTTTTCTCTCTCTTGTTCTCTTTGCCTCTATCTCTCTTTTTTTTTCTCGTTAGTTCTCTCTAACTTTCTCTCCGTCTTTTTCTCTACTTCTTTCTAGTTCACGCTCTGTCTTTCTTACGTGTACTATCTCTCTCCCCACCTCTCTCTTTCTCATTGTTAATACAAGTTCATTTTATACTCAATTCTTTATACAACAATGTGCACGAAGAAGAAATCATGGTTGCTCGATTAATCGTCTTCCTTTTCATCCCAGTTTTTTTTATGATTAGGAAGACATCCAGTTTTGTAATTAAGAAAACTAAACGTTTCACTTGTAAGTAATAAGAATATGACTCAGCATCTACTGAATTCGATTCCATTATGAATGCTAACTTAACTAAAACGGTTTCCTCGAAAGTATCTTGATGCTTTTCTTTATTTCATCTAGGTTTTTCGTTCATATGAAAATACCATCGATATTTTTTCAGCGAGTTTCATCCTGTACAAGGCCAGAGAGCCACTCGAGTGTTACAGAGTAAGAAGCACAGTTTAGGTAGAAATGTAGGGGAACATAACGGTTAACCCGTAGACTTGAACAAGTTACGATTATAGTGATCGGGAAAACATCCTTTTGGGAGTCAGCTCCATAGAGTAGTGGTTCGCGGGAAGAAGCTGCCTGAGTGGAGCTTACATCTCACCGATGAAATACGAAAAGAGTGAAGGTGGCTCGCTACAATGTACGCAGCATGGCGGGTCTTAGCCGTGGAGGTTAGAACTGGTGGAATTAAAGAATGTAGCTCGTCTGAGCACTTTCCATGCGAATAGTGATAGAACAGTGAGAGCATTGCGATGTTTTGTCTATAGGAGAGGCGTTTAGAGTAGAAAAAGATTGTCACTCTCATTGACGTTTTTTTAACTCTATCGAGACTGAAAAGTGGGAACTGAACATGTCCTGCCCAAATATGACAGCGGTACTCCACTTTAGGCCTGGTCTGGCTCTTGTAAATTGGTGTTAATTGCGCGGAGTCAGCTACTTACTGAAGCAGTACAGGGAACTGATCATTTTTCGAGCATCTTTACTGATGGATCGTATGCACGAGTTCCAGTTTAGGCATGGGTTCAGTTTAAGGCCCAATAGTCGCAAAAGGCTCGAGGAAATCACATGAGTGAACAGCCATTCGTCGTGATTGGTGATAATTCAGGATCAAATCGGCAATGATGCGATGTCACTAGTTTGGTCTTCGAGGTGTCGAATGCAACTAGTCAACCCCCCTTAAGATGTTAGATCTAGATCGAAGGATAGATCAGCTGATAATCTTTGCTCATTTACTGTTTTGGAGGTGCACCCACATATACCGTTGTATCCTTAGCATAGATATTCACAAATGATCGGAGTATAGTCTTTGGCAGGTCATTTATGTAAAGTAAACAAAAGATTGGTCCAAGAAACGAACCGAGGAGGATGCCTGCGTTGATTGCCTGCTTCGGATTAAAAATAAAAACAACCTTCTTGACATGCGCATAACTATACCCTACGACTAATATCCACCTGGCTCAGGCGGATATCTGTGGTAGGACATGAGATAATTATACAATAATTCATTAGCCCATTTCAATATATTTCTTCTTCAAACAATATCATTTGTAAAAGATAATTAATTCTTCTTAGGCAGGTGATCGTCGCCTTAGCGTTAGGGCCATTGAAATACAACGCTGGCATTTTTATACTTTTTGAGAATTCGCTTTATTCGTAATTTGTTGGAAAGAAGGAGAGGCTAAATGAACGACAAGGTTTCTTTTTCAATTTAACAAAGGGGGCCCAATTCCGATCGCTAACTTAGTACAACCTGTTACTGGTATGGCAGTCGTTCTAGCTGTTCCTGCTTTTAGCCAGGCTGCTCACTGTATGTATATATATATATGTATATATATATATATATATATATATATATATATATATATATATATAGAGAGAGAGAGAGAGAGAGAGAGAAAGAGATAGATAGATAGATAGATAGATAGATAGATAGATAGATAGATAGATAGATAGCGAGACATAGAGATGGACAGAAATACTGGGAGACAGAGAGGGTTACTGTTACTTGAGTGTAACCCATCATACTACAATATTTAATACTTGCACTCAACTTTCCCAGTTATATGTTATATCTATCTATCTATCTATCTATCTATCTATCTATCTATCTATCTATCTATCTATCTATCTATCTATCTATCTATCACTTCCTTTCTATCTATCTATGTCTTACTTCCTATCTATCTATCTATCTATCACTTCCTTTCTATCTATCTATCTATCTATCTATCTATCTATCTATCTATCTATCTATCTATCACTTCCTTTCTATCTATCTATCTATGTCTTACTTCCTATCTATCTATCTATCTATCTATCTATCTATCTATCTATCTATCACTCCCTTTCTATCTATCTATGTCTTACTTCCTATCTATCTATCTATCTATCTATCTATCTATCTATCTATCACTTCCTTTGTATCTATCTATCTATGTCTTACTTCCTATCTATCTATCTATCTATCTATCTATCTATCTATCTATCTATCTATCTATCTATCTATCACTTCCTTTCTATCTATCTATGTCTTACTTCCTATCTATCTATCTATCTATCTATCTATCTATCTATATCTATCTATCTATCTATCTATCTATCTATCTATCTATATATATATATATATATATATATATATATATATATAAAAGTGAACATAGAAGTCAACACTTAGAGGCGACAGTCTGTTTCATGCTAGATGCAATCATTCAGGCCACGAGTGCTGTTATTTTTTATTTATAGCCGAGAAAAATAACAGCACTCATGGCCTGACGATTGCATCTAGCATGAAACAGACTGTCGCCTCTAAGTGTTGACTTCTATGTTCACTTTTATATTTACACACGCCCTATCTCTGATATTGAGCACTTTTTTCCATAAATATAGCACATTTTAAGACTATATTTCTTTATATATATATATATATAAATATATATATATATATATATATATGTGTGTGTGTGTGTGTGTGTGTGTGTGTGTGTGTGTGTGTGTAAAGCTTTGATTTTAAAAATATTAGATTTTACGCCGTTAGAAGAAATTTTTCTCGTATTTGTAAAGGGGTATTTTGTTTTTGCTGCTGTTTATGAACAGTCTCATCGGCGTTACATTTTTTTTAAAGATTTTAATCGTTAAGCAACAGTTATAAGTGCTAGAACTAACAATATTCGTTCTATATTAGATTGAATTAGTTAATTGACTACTGTTCTAAAATTGCGAAATTGGCTTTTCTTTTAATTTCCGGCTTTTCAGGAAAAATTACCTGTTATTGGTTGATAAAGAAATATCCAGAAATAAGAAGCACTCATCTCAAAGGGTCTGTTATGAGTAATGGTGGCAGGTGTGGGTTCTTGCTGTTACCAGACAGTCTTACCGGGATTGAGAGCGATGAATGCGCTAAACGAAAACGAGACTGGGCCTCGATTTCATCTCTAATTCTACTACTGGCTTACTCAGCAAGAAATGGCTTCCAAGAATAATCGATAATGAGGAAGTAAGAGAAAAGCAAAAGACGGATGGCTGGGTGTTCAATAGACGAACAGAATTTGCTTGATTTTCTTAGATGAGTAATAATTATTATTAATCTTTACAGACTAGTGTTCTTATATTGGTTGTTATAATCGCAATACAAATAACCTATTCGGAATAGTGCGGTCACATTTTTGGTTTTGTACTCACTGACCATCTTCGGAGGTCTTGGAATTTCGAACCAAAATATTTATTGTTCTCATTTCAGTTTCAGTGCTTGGGAATATTTAACTTCTCCTCATCAGCAGATACCTTAAAACACGTTAGTATTGAACCCTATATATATATATATATATATATATATATATATATATATATATATATATATATATATATATATATATATATATATATATATATACATATATATATATATGTGTGTGTGTGTGTGTGTGTGTGTGTGTCTGTGTGTGTGTGTGTGTGTGTGTATAACCGGTAGAAAAAACAATATGTATAAAGGGAAAAAAAACAATAGGAAAACTGTAGTTTTAGCCGACGCGTTTTGTCCAATGTAGACTTTTTCAAGGCAAAAAATGAAATGAATTTATTGAAACAAAGTATCTATAAACAATAAAGTGTCGTTAGGGTCATTTTGCAACATTATCTAGGATTATTACGAGCAAAAATTTACGATGATTATATAAAACCAGATGAAAAACTTAAAGATTTCCGTGATTCTGTGAATATCTCAATTTTGCTTTCAGTTTGTTTGCCTTGAAACCAGTGTTCCTTAAATCTTTTGCGGTCACTGTCACCTTTTATTATTCATGTTTACAAGGAAATTATGTTTTTTCAGTCAAAGTTTAAGTAAAAAGATAAAATTCATATAAAACGTGGCACTGCTATAAACATACTACTCCGTCCTTATTTTTAATATAGATTAAATATCATAGCTGTATTCAAAAAACTATTTTTATATTTTGTTTTTGAATATGAAAAAAATCGGGAATCCAAACTCGCAGAAATAGGAACTTGTGTATGATATGAATGGCTTGCATCGATTTCTGATACATTTGATTGGCTCTTAATGATTTCTGATAATACTGATTGGCTTTTACTGATTTCTAACCAATTTGATTGGCTCTTATTTATTTTTGATAATTCAGATTGTCTCTTGCTGATTTCTGATTGGCTCTTATTTATTTATAATAAATTTGATTGGCTTTTATGGATCTCTGATATATTTGGTTAGCTATTTGTATAGACTTTCATATAAAACGGGTTTACAGCCATATCATGCTCGATCATCGAATTTAAACAACGTCGAACCAGTTCAGTACTTAGGTGGGTGATCGTTTGGGAATACCAAGTGGTGTAAGGTTGAATGTTCAGGTGTTGTAATAAATAACGGCTCAGATTGAAAAATTAGGAGAGCCGCGTTTGAATTCCAGTCGAGTTCGTTACATTCACTTACGCAAAAATACGCTTGGGGAAGGTATGAATCCACCTCCCCCACCTATGGGTTAAATAGTAGGACTTTTAACTGAAAATCATTATCTCCAAAGAATCGGCAATACAATATTCACTCTTACAATGCAAAAATATGTTTAGGCTTAAAATAACCTCCAAAATGTTAAGACGTAAAAAAAAAAACAGATTAATAAATCAATCCAGACACAACTTTGCTAACTCTAATTTTCTGACATAATATTCTGGTCCATTTTCAAATATTTCTATCTGCGAAATTGCAAGGAAAAATCGAAATTTAATAAAAGATGAATAGGGAAAATTTAACGTTTAACGGCTCTTTCGGCGTTTAGGGCCAACCTCGATGCTGTCGACATTTTGTCTCTATCTCTTTCTCTCTCTCTCTCTGACATTCTTATCGGGTCGAGACAGCGAGTAATATCAGGCCATACAATTTCTGTTCCTGCTAAAATGAAACAGAATTAAATTATTTAAAGATTGGAACTACAGATTTTTTTTTTATAGCGGTTGGCTGTCCGTTTGTTTGCTTGTAAAGTATACAATATCGAACCGTTTGTTCTTATTTATATATCATTTCAAAAGATACGACGACTTATTCAAATTGGCATCTATTTATACCTTTGTTGTTTTGATCATTGCATTTCAGCCGGTTTACTCTCCGGCCTTTATCAGGTGTACAACGTATTAGATAATCATTAATTTTTTCCCTTGACGTCTTCACTTAAGGCCGGAGTAAGCTAGATTAAAAAATACACATAGATATTAAATCATAAATTACTTATTAGTCTAGTGATGGCGCTTATAAAGGGATAAATGTTTCACTTCCATTAACAGAATAAAAAAAAAATGAAGCAAATGATTTTAATGATATACAATGGAACCTCGGGTCATTAACGCCTCTTATCACGAACAAATCGGTTCACGAACAAAATTTCCGAATAAAAATGTCTCGGGTAACGAACGCTGTCTCGAGCGACGAACACCCAAGCCGACGAAATTTGCACAAAATGGACTGAGTTACAAAGTTCTGAGAAATGAAATCACCCTGATAAAACAGTAGCAAGCCGAAGCATACACATTTTCAATGCTATGTATCACTTTAGAAACATTTTTTAAAACGTAGACAAAATCAAATCTCACTCGTCCTGGGTATGACAATAAACTACATCCGGCAGCAAGGCCTCTGATCGGGAGATTGGAGGTTTTGAGGAGACTGGAACCACCTCTTAATTGCTGTTATTCCTAGGTCCACCCTGACCCGGGGTGGTAGCACATGTTAGGGTCCCAGCCATGGGCAAATAATTAACCCCCAAACGGGGATCAAAAAGCTATGAAAGTATAAAAATAGATTTTTAAATTAAAAATGCAAGCAATATATTTTTGACTCTTGACAAAAACCTTCTTTACAAAAATACGTCAATGAGACCTGACCTAAAAACTGATGTCTTACAAAGAATACATATTCTATTCATACGAACCTATCCTAAAAATCTTGTCGGCTTTAAATAACCCATTGAGGTGTTGATATGCCGTAAAACAAAATAAACCAAACCAAACAAATCACACTGGGCAAAGTCTTAGTGAGTCAGAAACCAAGTGAATCTCAGGGAGAGTCGAGTGGCGCCAAGAGACAGAAAAGAGAAAGAGAAGAGATCCCTGAAAGACAGTGACCTGATGTTTTTATGCAAAGGGATTCCTTTTCCAAATAATATCATCTCTCCTCTTCCTAACCACCTTCTACTTACGCCACCAACTCTCCTCCATACAGGTGGGGTTAAAAAAAAGTTTTCATTTATATTTTATCTGTTTAGTATTGTGTTTATCTTTTTTATGTTAGATTCATTGATTTTTATTGGTTTTGTGGATGAATTTGTGCACAAAGTAAAAGTTTAAATGAGCAATCATCTTGGGTCCAGGAACAGATGAATCCATTTTAGATTTATTCCTATGGTTTGCGAACAATTTGGTTCACGAACAGCTTTCAACTGTATTTGAGTAGATTTAATGGAATCGATATGACGTTACCTGAACTGATAAATAAGATGCAGCTCCTTCGAGATGTAAACATCAATATTGCGAGATCGTAAGATCCCGATCACTTAAAGTATTACAAAAGGGACCCTCAAAAATGCGAGGCCCATAGCATTTTCTACTTTTGAAACTATGTTAATCCATCACTAATGACGATTTATTTTAAAGATTTATTTTCTTTAATTTTGTAATGTTCGACGTGGAATAATCGTGAGTGAACTAGTCTTACGCAAAGGGTTGAAAGCCAAAGTGCGCATGGGCAAAAGAGTTATGATAAAACTATCAAAGATGACGTAAGCGTTCTCGATGATTCACGATAAAATAATAAGTTTTTTTACAGTACTTATTACTTACTTTTGGAAGGCAAAACAAAAGACTAGTATTTCTTTAAAAATAAAATACAGATATTTCAGAAAACCATTGTTGGAAAAATATAAGTTGCCATGAAAAAACAAACAGAGCATGTTTTCTTTTCATGAATACAAGACCGTAAAATTTTGATAAATAAAAATATTTGTAATCTAAGATCGTCTTCGAAAGCAACCGTTAAATCATTTTTACGAGGAATTATAGAATGTATGGTGTATGCCATGCAGCTAATGCGGTTGTCATTTTTAGGGTTAATAAACTGTGGAATAATCGTGAGAGAACTGGTATTGCACAACGGGTTGAAAGCCAAAGTGCACATGGACAAAAACGTAAATTGATTCTAGTGAGATATCTGAGTAGATTTAACGGCATCGGTATGATGTTACCTGAACTGATGAATGATTAAAGATGCAAGCTTCTGCGTGATAGTAAGATGTTGATCTCACCTGACAGTTAGGAAGCATTATTTCCTATTAGATTAATCCTTTCTCTCTTCCTTAAAAGGTCTACCTGAATATGCCAAATTTCATCGAATTTCAAACAACAGAGACCCTTGTAAGTGCTTTCTTTGGACTAATCTCCACGTCTTTATATTAATCATAACAATTTTTCTGCATGCCTTTTAGTTTTACCCTGCTGTCTGTTGCGTTCTGGAATAGTGTTATAATCACCACATTTTGGCCGTTGCGTTCTCTGGCCTTCAACATGTGCTTGTCGATCCGAGTAACCATCAAGAAATTTCGAACTGAACCCTTTATTTAATATACAGTGATAGAATGTTCTCGTCTATCACCTGATGAAGACCAGCAAGCAAGACGGCCGAAACGCTGTGATAATAGCGACAAAGATGAGGACAATAGTAAGAGTGTAAATAATGTCTACAGATATCTCGCCTTGTTATTGTTTAGCGTCTTTCAGTTATTGTCCGCTTTGTTTTCCACTTTTCTATATCTGAACAACTCGGACCAGGGTTTGAATTCACAATTACTATGTCATTATATTCTGTCACCAAAATCCATATCATCACTCTAGCAACAACAAAAAAACAAACAAAAAAAAACAATGAAAACTCTTCATCCATTAAGTATGGATTATATTTCAACCTTATTGAACTTCATTTCAGGACTTAGGATATTATCACTTTAACATTTCACAAATGAAACAGTGCAACTATTTAATAGTAAACATACTATTTTAAAAAATACTATCAATTAATATTTCTTTGATTTTGCATCTGAGCAAAAGATTGTTAAGGTGTAAATTGCTCTCGTTATCCTGTCCATGTCTTAGAATATCTCGCATTGTTTTTATTTAGTACCTATAAATAAAAATTGACGAACTTGTAGGCTTGTAGTGAAACGTTATTCAATGCAATTTGACTACTGCCCATAAGTGAGGTGCAGCTTTTCTTTTACAGTCGAGTAGTTCAAGGGGGAGACAACTATGTTTGCTTTCACCACAGTGCTGCTCATTTATTACTCGCCCTGCTTCCACTAAGTCTGCACTGGATAATAACATTCGATTAAATTGTTAGTTCATGAATTTGGTGACACACTAATTGTGAGTTCATAACCTAGACAAGTAGTGCAGGCTGAAACTCAGTGTAAACACGACGAACAATAACTGAGCAGTACTAAATATAAACAAGATGATATATCAGTAGACGTGGACAGTGGAACAAGAATAATCTATACCCGTAGATTAAATAAAGAGTTCAGCTCGAAATTCCTTGGTTGTTCGGATCGACAAGCACCTGATGAAGGCCGGAGAGCAAACGGCCAAAACGCTGTGATAATAACGACAGAGATGAGGACAATAAGCAGTGCGTAAATAAGGATAACTCTTCATACCAGAAATTCAAACAGCAATTAAGATATCTTATAATTCTGTTTTCCCCATTCCTTAGTTATCACGATTCTTATGCCCTGCTAATACCTCGTAAATAATGGACTATTCCGTTTGGATTGCGTGGAAATACGGAAAAAGACAAATCAGAGACGCTATTTGGTATTAGTGAGAAAATGAAAGAAAGAAAGAATTTAACGTCTGTTTCAGTGAAAGGGAAAAAAGTTATCACTTTCAAATTTTTTTGTAGCCTCTTATTTCTTAAAGTAACGACCAGAATTCATATTTATAATTATTATTGCCATATTTTCGAATTTCTACGTATATTTTTTTTGCCGTAAAACACGACAATGAGCTTATCCATTCATTAACCTAAGAATTAAGATTCATCAGAAAATTAAAACAGAAAAACCGTGAAATTTTCACGGTTATTTCTAATATTTCTAATCTTGTATATAAATCCATCGATTTCTATCTATCAATCAACAGCAACTATAAATCATATCCATACCGGAACGAATATCCAAAGGAAGGCGTGCTTCATATTGTAAAGCATATTTTAAAGTAAGACATACTAATGTCAAAATATGCTTTGTCATTCGTGCTGTCGGCCATTTTTAAGGAGCTTGAAACTGTCAATTAACGAAACAGTAAAGAATATACTTTTTAACACAAGGTTTTTGTGTTTCCGTCACAACTAATTAGTATTAAAAGCAAAACATGATTAATCATATATTTGCAACTAGCTACAGCAAGTATCCAGGGATTCTTTACCAGCAGAAAAGTCATGATATTATCGCAGTTACTTGTACTGAGTCTGATCAAGTAGAGAATTAGAATTCGAACAATCCTTTGTTACTCTAACGACAGAGGCGACGCCATTAACATTGAATAAGCAGAGGATGGGCTAAAGTGACATGACATGGCTTTTCTCATTAACTTAACAGCATTTCGTTAATTTATATTGATCCCGGTATTATTTCTTTATTCTTTTTTTAACTCACAATTTCCAATGTTCTACATACTTCGTTACCTTTCTTTCTTTCTTTCTTTTATCTAATATTTCTTTTTTCTTACATTTATATCCCTTTTTTCTTTCTTATCTACACTTTATTTTTCTTACATTAGTCCATTTTTCTTTCTTTTTTCTTTCTTTCTTTCTTATTTTTATCTAATCTTTCTTTTTTTCTTACATTTATCTATCTTTATCTTTCTTATCCACACTTTCTTTTTTCTTAGTCTGTTCTTTCTTTCTTTCTTTCTTTCTTATTTATTTATTTGCCCTTCATTTCTTATATTTATCTAATTTCTTTTTCATATCTTTAACTGTTCTTTCTTTCTTTTTTTCCATATATCTGGCTGCTCTTTTTCTTTCTTTCTTTCTTTCTTTCTTTCTTTCTTTCTTTCTTTCTTAATATTACCCATTCTTTCTTTCTTTCTTTCTTTCTTTCTTTCTTAATATTACCCATTCTTTCTTTCTTTCTTTCTTAATATTACCCACTCTTTCTTTCTTTCTTTCTTTCTTTCGTTCATTTCCCGCGATTATTGTTCTTTCTTTCCTCTATTCCATTCTATTGTATAAATTTTGTCTTTTCATGTTTCATAATACTAACACAAGTCATTTTCCTTGTTCCAGACGCCGTCATCATCTCCCCTTCCCTTCTTACTCTCCAAAATCTTTCATCTTCTTTCTCATTTTCTTGTCAAACTATCGTTCGTGTATAA